>JAEOAD010002231.1:5667500-6053363 GCA_036365145.1 Orientallactaga sibirica
GCCACTTCACTGAAGCCTTGGTTCTGAGCCCCTTGTACAGCTCTAGCCATCTCACCCCTCAAAGTCAAGGAAGACTGCCTGAAACACCTCAGCTCAGATTTGAGACTGGTATGCTATGAATTACAGGGCTTTTACTGTATTCACAGAGCTTTCTGCTTTTATAGAAACAAAATGGCTTAATTATGGAAAACAGATTTTAAATATTTTCTTACCATCAAATTAGTATATGTTTGGATTTTATTGTGTTTGAATGTTGGCTTTTGCTACATGAGTTGTTGACTTGTGATTTATAAAAAAGTAATAATAATCTTAAGTGAGCTTATAGTTTTGTAGAGAATTCTGCATTCATATATTTGGTGATTTATTTTACAGTAATTCTATTTTGTCATATAAACTTGTTACTTTTAGTTGCATCTCAAATAATTTTGTAATATCAATTTTATTTATTTATTTATTTATTTATTTATTTATTTTTTTATTTTTTTTGGTAGGGTCTCACTCTAGTTCAGGCTGACCTGCAATTCACTATGTAGTCTCTCAGGGTAACCTCGAACTCACAGCAATCCTCCTACTTCTGCCTCCTGAGTGCTGGGATTAAGGCATGCACCACCATGCCCAGCTGAAGTTTTTTTATTTTCTAGTTGCCTTTGTTACGAATTTTATCTTAATTTCATATTGGTCAAAGAATAAATTCTTTTAAATCTGTTTTGTGTCCTAAAATATTGCCTATCTTTAAATGATGGTGTATACACTTTAACCGAATGTGTATTCTGCTGTGTTTAGAGTATTTTGTAAATCTTAGTTATACAATGTAATTGGCAATGTATAAATTATTTTCTTAAATATTTTTTAAAAAAACTTATTTATTTATTTACTTGAAAGAGAAAGTGGTGGGGGGCGGGAGAGAAAGAGAGAGAAAATGGCTGTACCAGGGCCTCCAGCCACTGAAAATGAACTCCAGATGCATGGGCACCTTGAACATCTGGCTTACATGGGTCCTTCGGAATAGAACATGGATCCTTTGGCTTTGCAGGAAAGCATCTGAGCCATCTCGCCAGCCTAAGTATTCCATATCCTTAATGAAAAAATTTATCAAACTATTGAAAGAAAAATGTTAGAATCTTTAACATTCTAATACTCCTTGGGGTTTTATATTTATGTTTCATATATATGAAAGCTTTGTTAGTACATCCATTAATGATTAGAATTATAATGTGTTCTTTATTATTGCATAATCATCCAACATTTTAAAATATTTTGTGTCACTGCACATGATTATATGAGTGCAAATGCACAGGTGCCACAGTGTGCATGTGGTCAGAGAACAACTTTGTATGTCAATCCTTACCTTCCACCTTGTTTGAGGTAGAGCCTCTTGTGTTTCACTGCTATACTTACCAGGCTAGATTCTCCTCTCTCCATCTCCATCTCAATATAAACAGGCTGAACTTTATAGATGCTTATTCTAGTGTCTGGCATTATGTGGATTCTGAGGATCCAAACCCACGTTTGCATAGCAAGTACTTTGTCCACAGAGCTATTTCCCTAGCTTTGTATCCAGCATTTTTATTTTCTGTGCCTGTTATATCTTTGCATCATTTAAAATTGTGTCTTTGTAATTTACAATAATTAAAATAAATCTAGGGCTGGAGAGATGCCTTAGTGCTTAAAGCGCTTGCCTGTGATACCTAAGGACCAGGTTTGATTCCCCAGTACCCACATAAGCCAGATGCTTAAGGGGTGCATGCGTCTGGAGTTGATTCGCAGTGGCTAGAGGCTCTGGCATTCCTTCTCTTATATAAATAAGTAAAAAAATATTTAAATTAAAATTTAATAGGAGCATATAATTGAATCTTAATATTTCTGTCTTTACTGTTCATGCCTTTGAACCATGTCATTAATTTTGTCTGTATTTAACATAAGTGTTGATATTAGTTCAGTTAAATTTGTCATATTTCAATTTATTTGTTTTCTCTTCAACTTATATTTACTCAGTTTACTTAGCAATTTATTCCTTCTCACTTTGTAAGTGACTAGTCTTTGAATGTTCCATTTTTATCTCTTTTCTAACTAGCTATAGTACACTTTTATTTAGATGGTTGATATTAAACTATAAGAAACATCTTTAAACAATCATGTATATTCCATCATATAGTCTAGTTGAAGAACCTTGAAAAAGTATATTCCTACTGGTATTTCCATCTTTAGGCCATTGTTAACATTCATTTTACTTCTTCATATGTTTCTTTATAAAGAACACATCTATACACAATTGTGGAAATGCTTTGCCTTCACACAGAATCCAGAGAAAAGAGACACAATTGGCACAATGTAAATACACTTATCATTAACAAAAATGATCAATTGATGAATCTAGTTTTGAAGTTAACCAATTTTCATTTTTTGTTGTTTTGTTTGAGACAAGGCCTTACTTTGGTGCCTAGAATGGCCTTGAGCTCACAGCACTCCTGACTAGGCAACCCATGTACCAGCCTTACATGTTTGTGATCTCACACCAAGCTTAAGTAAATTTTAATTCTTTTCTATTAGTTATTATTGTGATACAAGGACAAGTATTTGTATTTATTTAATAAGTACTTATTTGGTTTTGCTGGAATTTTCTCAACAGGAAGATGTCTCTCTTTGCATCATCTTTTCTTCAAGACATTATATAGAATCCTTCTTCTCCACATTTTTCATTGTTGTCCATTAATCTAATGAACTCAACTTCCATCAAATTCAAGGTTCTACCTCTGAATTCTAGGAAGAATATAACACCATCAAAAACCATTTCAATTAAGTCAATTCATTCAAATATCTATTTCAGTGAGAAAAAATTTCCATTACAACCTTAGATATATGCTTTATTTTTGAAATATTATTAACTAGTTGAGATAATTTACAAGGGCATGAATTTAAGCATTGGCAATGCAAATTTTAGATTACCACATTGTCATGGTTAACCTTCCTGTAGAACATTTAATATCTACTATATGTTTGAAGTGAAAAAAATAAAAAGCATAATTTCTTATGAAATCCTTATTCACTTGACAGAAATTCAAAAATCTTATTTTTGAATAGAGACCCTTATTGAAATTAGCTTAGACCATGAAAAAAATATTTTTGCCCCTTTTCACCAATTTTTATTAGGTTGAAATATACTTCATCTACTTGATAATAAGTTCCTATTAAACTTTTCATTTTCAATAGAAAGAAAATATCCTTGAGTCTCTCATAAATATTAGACCAGAGGTTATCACTATATTATTTTTGTTTGTTTGTTTTCACGGTAGAGTCTCACTCTAGCTCAGGCTGATCTAGAATTCACTATGTAGTTCTCTCCCAAGTGCTGGGACTAAAGGCGTGCACCACCACGCCTGGCTAGATTAATAGTTTTAAGGCTAGCCTTCTTAAAATCTGTGTTTTTTCTTTCCTTTTTCTGTTCTTTCTATTTTTATTATTATTATTATTATTATTATTATTATTATCACCATATTTCATATGGATACATCGTGTGTTCGCAACCTCTTTCCCCTCTTCCCTGTCCCCATTCCATTAAGAACACTCCTCAGTGGGGTTGCAGGTATTTCCTATGGGGTTGTAGTTTATGCATTGTGAAAGCAGCGTTCAGTTATTTTTAGGGGGATGAAATGCCTCTGGGAATGATGTCTCAACCTGTGGCTCTTAACAATCTTTCTGCCTCCTCTTCTGCAAATTTCCCTGAGCCATGGTGGGTGTGTTTTAAGTCTACTTCAGTGATGAGCTCTTAAGGGTCTCTGGATCCCTGCTTTGGTAAGTGTTGAATATCCTTGGGGTCTGTCTCCTATAACCTGGCACTGATTATCAAGTTCAGCATGGAAGCAGCACTCATGATCATCTCTCCAATTCTTCTGTGGTTTCAGCTGTGGCTTGGCTGAGGTGCAAAGGGTAGTTTATTTCCTGGGCTCTCTCTACCTTCTGAAAAAGAAGAACTGATTGTTCAAAGGAGAGTAAAGTCAGCATAGTTTAAATGGGATAAGCATTATTAATTTAGGAAGAATTTTATGTATGTAACCCCATTTCTAGCTAATGACTAGTGAGAGCATAACCTTTGTCTCCATAGTATTCTGATCTGGTTCCAAATTCCAGGTAATGTTAATCCACTTAGTGTAAAATCTGTGCTTTTATTTCTAAGATTTAGACAAATACAGTTTCCAAGGTCACAAAAATCTAACGGAAGAATTTAAATTCAAAACAAGATTTTTTCAAATCTAAATTATGAACTTTCCATTAGTACACCCTACTCATTTCCTTGGTTATATTCAGCCACAGGGGATTAATATTATCTATGTATTTTGAAGACTCTAAGATATATATCGTCAACTCTGAAATCTTTTCTTTATTTTGACTCTTAAGTTCAATCAAAAGTTTATTTGCAGGCTGGAGAGATGGCTCAACAGTTAAGGTGCTTGCCTGTAGAGTCTAATGACCCTGGTTTAATTCCCCAGTACCCCCATAAATCCAGATGCACAAAGTGGCACATGCATGTAGAGTTTGGTTGCAGTAGCTGGAGGTCCTGGCATGCCCATTCTCTCTGTATCTCTCTCTCTCTTCTATCTCTATCTGCTTGCAAATAAAGAAATAAAAATATTTTTTAAAAGTTCATTTGAGATATACTGCTAAATATCTAGTAGGCTTGTGCAAAACAAATTCACCTTAAACATAAAACTATTAATCTAATTTCTTCTTTATTCTAAGCTGCAAATGGTGGTGCATACCTTTAATCCCAGCATGTGGGAGGCTCTGAGAGGTAGGAGGATTGCCGTGAGTTCGAGGTCACCTTGAGACTAGTGAATTCCAGGTCAGTCTGAACTAGAGTGAGATCCTACCTCAAAAAAAAAAAAAAAAAAAAAAATCCATCCAAACTCAGTGTTGCCTTAAAAGGAACTTGATGATTTGACTGTTCCATTCCAAAAGTTAAAATGATACTTCTCTTTTCTTTAATTTTTGAGGCAGGGCATCTTGTATCTCAGATTGGCTCAAACTCACTGTGTAGTGGTGGATGATCAAGAACTCCTGACCCAACTATCTCTGTTTCTCAAATGCTGGATTTACAGGTATGTGCAGCCATGCATAGTTTCATCCCTCCTTTCTTTACATCTCATTTCCCTTGAATTTGAACAAGGGATTTCATTCCACCTTTTAGGTCTAGTGTTTGATCATTTCAGTCTTGGACCACTGTGCATTCCATTTCATCATTTCCATCCATCATAAACATAGCTGTCAAAATGATACATAAATATGGTACATAATATAATTTTCCTGCTCCAATTTTTTAGATAAATTTCAGGCAATGAACAATGATTTAAATATTATTCCTAATATTCTTCACAATAAGAGTGTGAATTATGGCTATAGAAACCCTAAAGATTCTTAGTTACTCTATAAATAATAAAATGTTAAACTGTGTTTAAAAAAAAAAACTACGTGAAAGAACTAGGAAGAAATAGTAAAACAACCCATCATATTATATCCATACATACTTACTTCCTTTGTTTTCCCTGTCCATTTTTTTTTTTTTTAGAATAATGCAGTACTCCAAGATCACAGAGCCAAATGTGAAAAACAAATGTTCAGGGCTGGAAAGATGGCTTAGCAGTTAAGGCACTTGTCTGAAAAGTCTAAGAACCCATATTCTACTTTCCAGGTCCCACATAAGCCAGACAGACAAGGTGACACAAGCACACAAGGTCACACATATGTACAAGGTGGCCCACAAGTCTCGAGTTTGATTACACTGACTGGAGGCCCTGGTGTGCCAATTATCTCTCTATATATATCTTTCTCTCTCTCACACACACACATAAATAAGGTCAGTCTGTCAGACTGGCCTCAAAAAAAAAAAAAGTTTAAGTGTGGAGGTTTCTCCCAAATGAGCCATCAAAATGTGTAACATAAATTTAAATGTAAACATTTTAAAGAAATGGTTAATGTATACATCTTGAAGATCTGATGGTTAATAGAAATAGAAAAGTTTCTCTCTCACATAATTCACAAAGTTCAAAAGATAGAAGCCATGCATGGTGACACACACCTGTAATCCCAGAACTCAAGAAAATGGAGCAGGAGAATCACTAGTTTCAAAACTAGCCACGTCTATGAAAGATTTCTAAATTCAGTGAAAAATATTAATCTATATATTCAAGAACATTAATGAACTCCAGATAGGATAAGTAAGATAATGCTCACCCATAACACACCATAATCAACATTAAATTAAAGAGAAACCTTTGAGAGGTACAAAAGAAAACCATCAATCATGTCAACAACATCTCAATATAGATTATAGCTTTCTAGTCATCAAATATCCTGGAGACTAGCTGAGGAGATGGTTCAATGAATAACATACTTACTGCTTATCTTGAGTGCCAAGTTCAGATCTCCAGGCCTCTGCATAATAAAAGCTGGATGCTATGTTGGGCTTCTACAATCACTGCATGCCAGCATGCCTATATCAACATGGAGGGAGGCATATTTTTCAGAAGGCAGCAGACCAGGACCAGCTAGTTCAGCAAGCAACAAGTGCAAGGAGTTAACAAGGAGAGACAGAAAAAGAGAGATGGCATGAGCACAGGGAGGGGATAGTCTAAAATTGTTCTCTGACCTCCATATGTATGCCACTGTGATTATATGCATGAACTTGCACACAAATACACACACAAAATCCAGGTGGCCACCTGACATTGAGAGAAGATACTGAATGTACTGAAAGAATATGAGTCAGACAAAACTTTTTTGTGAGGTAAAACAGCCTTCAAGTCCAGGCAAGATGGCATCCACCTAACCATGCTGCAGCTCCCATGGTAATACCAGGCATGATCTGTAGGGTTCCAGGGTCAGCAGGTCCTAGCAGTCCTCCAGTGGGAGGGTTCAGAAGAGCAAAGTAGGCAATCTGGTGATTCCCATGCCCTTGGGTAGCAACAACAACAAAAAGTAAATCCCTTGGACTAACACTATCTAAGGATGTGAAAGACCTATTTAATGAAAACATAAAAATGCTCAGGAAAGAAATAGAGAAGGACTTGAGAAGATGGAAAGAACTTCCTTCCTCCTGGATAAGTAGAATTAATATTGTGAAAATAACAATTCTACCAAAAGCAATATACAGATTTAACACAATACCAATAAAAATACAAGCATCATTATTTGCATATATTGAAAAAATGATCTCCAAATTCATATGGAATGGCAGAAGGTCTTGGATATCCAAACATATTCTCAAACACTTCTGGCAGTATCGCCATACCCAATCTAAAGCTGTATTAAAAAGCAATAGTGACAAAAACAGCATGGTACTGGAATAAAAACAGAAACATAAATCAATGGAACAAAACTGAAGACCCAGATCTTAGGTCAGGTAATTACAGCTGCTTGATCTTTGACAAAGGTGCCAATAATGTAGACTGGGGAAAAGACAGCATCTTCAACAATGGTGTTGGACAAATTGAATGACCATATGTAGAAAAATGAAGTTAGACCCACTCATTGCACCATACACAATAATCAAGTCCAAATGGATTAAAAACCTCAAAATAAGATAGATAAATTGTCAAACTTGGAACAGATTTATCTAAGTGAACTCACACAATCACAGAAAGACAACCATCACATCATTTTCATTCATCTGCAATTCCTAACCTGGATCAGCCAGAGTTGCTGACATACCTGAATAGCATTTCAAGGTTTGCACAATAGGAAGGATAGGGCTTGGGGGAAGAGAAAAGATGATGTGCCACAAAACTGAACCCAAATTGAACTGGTACCATAGAATCTTATATCCTGGAAGTCATTCTAAAAGGTGGAACCCTCAGCACATTAATTGAAGGGCCCTGGAGAGGGTGAGATGAAGCCTAACCTCAATTTTCTCCAGTTTATCTTTCTTCTCTGTCTTGTTTGTTTGTTTGTTTGCTTGCTTGCTTGTTTTGTTTGTTTTTTAAGGTAGGGTCTAGCTCTAGCCCAGGCTGACCTGGAAGTCACTATGTAGTCTCAGGGTGGCCTTGAACTCATGGTGATCCTCCTACCTCTGCCTCCCATGTGCTGGGATTAAAGGCATGTGCCACCATGCCTGGCTTCTTCTTTGCCTTTTTCTTTTTTCTTTTCCCTTTGCACTGGCCTGTCATTCCCTGTAACAGGATGTGGTCTACATCCACAATGAGCTGATGATCAGAGAGACCTACTAGATCTCCCAAAACAAACAAGACAAAGTTCTGTAAGAGCACTTGATTACCAACCAGAGGTTAATGGTAAGAACCTATCACTGAAGACACCATACACTGTTGGCACAGACTGTGGAAAGATCTGGTTGGATTCCAGAGGAGAGCCAGTCCCCAGACAATTAGTCCATCTAGTGCTGGATGGTGCTACATGAGCACCTGGGGGAAAGTGCCCAACATCTGTCCGAGCAAGTCAAAGTCTAATTGACTCAGAAGCAAACAACTTCATGTGATGCTCACACAAGTGCAATAGTGGCACACAGCCATGGTGCATAACCAACTGCTCTGATTGGCTAACAGATCTGCTCAGTGGAAAGAAACCATATCCGAAACTGGGAAACAAGTCAGAATCATATCCAGATAATGATTCTGCTTTCCATTGTTAAGCTACCACTAACCTTAGACTATAAGAGGGTCTACATCCTTTAATACTCTCTAAAATAATAATTGTTATCCCACTTAATCAGTGCTGACTTCATTCTCTGTTGCAGAATCTGCTTCTCTTTTTCAGATGGAAGCTGGACCTGAAGAGATAAAAGACACAGTGCACTCCACCCCGGCCCCAGCTGAAACCACAGAGGAACTGGGGAAATGAGCAAGAGTGCTGCTCTGTTAGTGAATCTGATATCAGCACAAGGGTGATGGAGATAGACACTGAGGACACTCAACACCTACCAAACCAGAGATCCAGAGGCTCCTGAGTGTCCATCACTGAAGTAGACTTAAAATGCTCCAGCATGGCTCAGGGAATTTTGTGGAAGAGGCCAAAAGATTGTTAGAGCCACAGTTGGGACATTTTAAACAGAGACATTGCCTCCTGCTCCCCTCCAATAATGCATGGCCCACATTCCCCATGTGATTGACCTGCATCCCAAAGGAGGAAGGCCTGTTCAGAAAAGGGACAGGGAGGAGGGAAAGGATGGTACCAACATGTGTTGTTTACATACTAAATATGTACATATCTAAAGAAAAAAGAAAGAAAGAAAGAAAGAAAGAAAGAAAGAAAGAAAGAAGAGAGGAAGGAAGGAAGGAAGGAAGGAAGGAAGGAAGGAAGGAAGGAAGGAAGGAAGGAAGGAAGGAAGGAAGGATCTAAGCCATTTTTGGGTGTGTGTGGGAGAGAATGAGCAGAGTGGAGGAGCTGAATATGGGCAGCACCATTGCCTGGGCTCACTGACTCACTAAAGGAGAAAAAGGGAGAAAGGCAGCTCAGTGCCAGCAGTTCTCCATCTCTGTCTGTTTAGATGTGGAATCCCAGACACACAGATCTGCAGCCATGAGGTCCACCATGCTGCCTTCCCTCTGTAATGTCCTGGACTTTCAAAGAGTCTTCCCAAATATATCCTTCTTCCCTTAAATTGCTTCTTACCAGGCAACTCTTACTCTACTTTATTCAAAAAGGTATCCCATAGGTCCATTTATACATTCTATCATTTATTTATTTCCTCATTAAGGAAATTATATATATGTTTGTTTTGAGGTAAGGTCTCACTCTAGCTCAGGATGACCTGGAATTCACTATGTAGTCTCTGGGTGGCCTCACATTCATGGCGATCCTCCTACCTCTGCCTCCGGAGTGCTGGGATTAAAGGCATGCACCACCATGCCTGGCTAAAGAAATATTTTTTAACGTCTTCTTTATTTAGTTCTACAAATGTTAGAAATACAAGAGGTAATAGAGTGTTAATTCTTTGATGTTGGTAAGGGCCTTATACTGTCCACAACAAAATAAATATAGAAATATAATTCTGTTATAAATTCTTAGGAATTCATTACTTGCATGTATGGCTCCAAGTCCTAAAGGTTCCACGATTTTCCAAAACAGTGCCTCCAGGAGAGACCAAATACAAGATCTTATAGGAGATATTTCACATCCTAACCACACTAGAGAACCCAGAAGAATTTTACATGATGAAGACAAAACTTTCCAAATGAAATGATATCTAGCTGGACTTTCCTATTTTACATTACCACTGTGAACTCTAAGCAATGCCATCCCATGAGACTGTATTTACCACACATATATTATTGTAAATGCCAATGTTGGCAGAAAGTATTCTGCTACTGAAATCATCTCCTTATGACAACTCAAAAGTCCCAAGAAGTCAATAAAAGTAGTAAGCTTACACTCAAAACTGCCTAAGCACTAAACACATTGCTATTTATTATTAAATTGACACATTTATTACTATAGTACTATTGTAATCATTCTTATGTTAATTGCGTAGGTTAGTTCTAAAATGCATATTCTTTAAAACATTTACTAGCATGCAAAGAATTAGGTTTTACTGTGAAATGCAGTTTGTTTCCTGTCTCCAATCTCCTACCTCTTTGTGCTCTCCCCCCACCAAAGCTTCCTGTCCACTTTAATTCATGTTTCCTCCTCCTTCAACTTTTTCTTCACCTCTTGTTTCTCTCACATATGTTTATGTTAACATGACCATATTCAAAACATGAATATAAGTATCCATGCACATTTTAAGATAACAGCTAGTTTCTTTTTACTTATTTTCTATTTTTGACTAATTGTATAAATAATAAACATGGGTTGTTGTATGGCACAATGCAGGTTGGGCCCTAGCCAGACCATATGCTAGAAGAAACCAGGAAGTGGCTTCTGTGGATGTGGCTTCCTGCACAAGCCTGGCATGACAACAGCTATAGTCCCATGCTCACAAGCAACATGCTGCAAGATGATCTGCGTGGAGACAGGCTGTCATTGGTCACAAGAAGGGAACCACCCCATACAACGATTGGCCAGCAAAACCCTTAAAACCTCCTACACTTCCTTGAATAAACTAGTTTGCAGCAGCTCGTCCTCTGCCTGCTTCTACCCTCTGCCTGCTTCCACCCAACTCCCAGAGTGTGTGTCATCATTCCGTGCCTCTCACCCCCTAACCGGCAGAAACCCTGTGGTCTTTCCTGGGCTGGCCTAGGAGGGACCCCAACAGGTTGCTAATGCTTTATACTTGTTGGATTGCTAGTGATAGTATCTTAACATAAAATAGAAAACGTGATGTTTTTATAGCTATGGCAATGCTTACATGCCTTTCTAAACTTCAACATGGTCACTATCACATATGCATAGAGCTCTTAGTTAGAGAGCATTCATGATTATCTGCACTCATGTTGAAAAAAAAAATAATGCCAAAGAGGCAAGAATATGCCTTCATGGCATGTATAATCTCACTGTAAATCATAAACAGGCTATTGATTAATAAACATATTCCTTTAAGGAACCACAGTAAAGTATGCTACATGTATTTTCTCCTTTAACCCTTATAGCAATTTTATGAGAAGTTATTACAACCTGTTTTAATGTCAAAAATCAGAATATAGAAAGGTTAAGAGATAAACCTTACTTTCTTGCTGACATGCACAGCATTGTGGTAGGGACCAAACAAACAAAAGCAATTTAATGGGTAGCATACGTGTAACCAAGTCTTAATGTCAACTTTCTAGGAGATTATTTAGGGGCATATTGTAGACAAGTAAGTAAGCATATTTAACAGTACTTTATCCTTTCTGAAATGTTAATTTTCCCCAATGTAAACCTCATCTTTTGAAAAGGAAGTTGTTAAGGCCTCGCATATAGTTTTGCTCATTAATTTTCACAACAATGCTACTTTTCTACTCCCTTACTAAACAGTAAGCTGTGGGAGAAGAGGGATAATATCAATACTGTTAAAGAGTTTATCTACTGTGTCCAAGATATTCCTATAAAATATTAATATCTCTGAATATTGTTTCAATTCCCACTGTTCTTACTCTATTAGAATTCTATCATAGCTATCCATTAAAATCTTTTACGTATGTGCTTTTCATTTTATCCTTCAGCTCATTCAATTTACTCATAATAGCTAGAAATACTTCCAGGCTTCAGTGATGACTCATGAATGAGAAAAACAAGTTGTTGAAGTCATGTGCTAATATGTGATTCATGATGCTCTCTATTGGGTGTACTGAAAATAAAGTTTTCATTTATCTCTGATTCCTTGAGAAATGTCATAAAGTTCTCTGCATGTGCTCATTTGACCTACTAAGAATATATGGGCACATTTGAAATAATAAAAATGAATGTCATTTGTGATAATGAATCATAAGTCAGTGAATATTTTCCTATACTTACTTTATCTCTGGTTTATTTGGATGCAAATACAGGGTAATTGGTCAAAAATACCATGACATATTCTCATCTGTACTAGTTTCTATATGGCTAGGAAAACTAAAATTCTTGGCTTGGTCTTTTTTGTAAGCTGGGTTATACAAGTTTTGTACAAAAAAGAATGCTAGTGACAGGACTACTATTCTGATGAAGAATATAGATGATAAATATAGGAAAGCCCCTAGAATTGTTTGGAATGTTTTCTCCTTGAATGAGAAAAAAATTTCTGTAGAGTTGTAACTCATTGGGGCACTGACCAAGGACCATCACACTAGAAAGACAGAGCATGAACATGGGAATTCTCCTGTTCTTTTTTATAAAAAGAGACATTAGCACATAACAACCTCTAAAGTGTTTTCCCATGAGAAAAGTACATCAGGATCTATGTAATTTTAGGAATTTCTGCTACTCAAGATCATATTCCTAGCTGATAAAGTTTATCTTCTTGGCAAACAAGTAGGTAGAAATTAACAATATCTGATTATTTGAGGAGTTATCATAATAGTCAGAATTTTTAAATTCTTGGTTTCTGATTTTTTTCTTTATTAGAAATGTACATACTCAGTGTGTAAACAGCACATGTTAGTACCATCCTTAGCCTCCTCCATGACCTCCCCCCTCTAAAGGGACCCTCTTCATTGGGTATGCCAGTTATCTCCATGTTGATTGTGGATTGTTCTTGTGGGGGTAGCAATCAATTTTAGGGAAGAGGCAATGTCTCTGTGTATAATGTCCCAACTTTTTTATATTTATATTTTTATTTATTTATTTGAGAGGGGAAAGAGGCAGAGAGAAAGAGAGAGAGAGAATGTGTGTGCCAGAGCTTCCACCCACTACAAACAAACTCCAGATGCCCTGCCCCACCTTGTACACCTGGCTTATGAGGGTACTGAGGAATTAAACCAAGGTCCTTTTGGCTTTGCAGTCAAGTGCCTTAACTGCTAAGCTATCTTTCCAGGCCCTAACTTTTGACTCTAACAATCTTTCCGCCCCCTCTTCCATGAATTTCCAGGAACCATGCTGGGTTTGATTTAGATCCACTTCAGTGATGAGGTCTTGGGAGCCTCTGTGTCTCTGGATCTCTGGTTTAGTATGAGTTCTTTGTGTCTATCTCCTTCACCCTTATGCTGATACCAGGTTCACCAAGAAAGCAGAACTCTTGCTCATTTTCCCCAGTTACTCTATGGTTTCATCTGGGTGAGGTGTGATGGGCTAATTCTCTCCTCAGGTTCTGAGTCCATATGGAAAAGAAAAGCAAATTTTCCAATGGAGAGTGAAGCAGCACCAGATAAATAGGATAACCATTATTAGTTTAGAGAGAATTTCATAGGTATAGGCCCTCTTGTAGCCCAAGATTGATGAGAGCTTGATATTGGAGAGTGAACTCATTTTATGGATGTGATTCTGACTTGTTTCCCAGTTCTAGCTATGGGTTATGTTCCACTGAACAGATCTGGTAGCCATTTCAAGAGCAGTTGGTTACCCACCATGGCTGTTGCACTATTGCACGTGGGTGAGCATCATGTCAGGTTGTTTGTGGCTGAGTAGCTTAGACCATGAGTTGCTTGGGCAGATGTTGGCCATTTTACCCCAGTAGCTCATGTAGCACCTTCTGGCATTAGACAAGCTAACTGTCTGGGGACTGACTTTTAGACCTGTATCTGTTAACAGAGTGTGGTTCCATCTTCTCTTCTACAAAACTTTGCAGACCCCTGATTCTATTACAAATGTGGTAAAATGAAAAGTCCCATTATTCTTTGGTCACCACTCAGGAACAGATCTAAGAAAAACTAACTGACCTACATTGGCTGTGACAGAGAAAAAACACTGTATGCACTGTGCTAATCCATACAGAATATGAGATGCTTATTACTGAAGCATTGCTGAAGCATAAGAAATATACTTTGGAGAAAATTGCTTCCATTATTGATCCCAGCCTTCTCTGTTAAGGAACAAGGATTTGAGATATTAGTTCTTATATTTCAGCATCACCACTGAAGCCTCCAAAGTACAAATCAGCATTCACATTAAGTATTCTCTGGGTTGGGGAAGAGGATGAGCCTGCTGTACTAAGAATCTAAATGTTCAGGGCTGAATCTGAGGGTGACAAGGGGGTGTTTGCTATTGATAGGCACTGACCTACAGTCAGCATTTCTTAGAATAAAAGAATGAGGATATCGTGTCTGAGGCAGGCATAGGAAAAGCATCATACAGAGGAAAACTGCATTCCAATCCCACAGCAACCATGTTCTGAGAACTGCTTTCCATCGACCAGGTGTAAAGCAATTGAGCAAGAAGCCAACTCAGGTCCCAAAAGTGAAAGTTTCCTTAATTTATCTCTCTCCTCTGTCCCCCTAGGTAAGGTCTCATTCTAGCACAGGGTGACCTGGAACTCACTCTGTATTCTCAGGCTGGCCTCGAACTCATGGTGTTCTGCCTCGCTAGTGGTGGCATTAAAGGCATTTACCAGTCATTAGGCTTTAAGGCAAGTGCCTTAACTGCTGAGCAATCTCTCCAGCACCTAATGGCTCCTCTTGATCCACAGGTCCCTAAACACTAAGGGTTACTCTCTTGACCATGAAAAATATATCTTTTCTTTTGATCTTCTGACACCCTGGCACTCTTTACTAAGTTAGGAAAGACAGAATGGAAAAGAAAAAATAAAAGCAAAAGAAAAAAAAAAAAAAAGGACCAGTCATTGATTGAGTGAAGGAAACTACTTTAGATAAATTTGTGGGATTATATTAACTGGACTTGGCCTTTCAAGTTTTAATTTTAAAAGCTAATAGACAAACAGAAAAAATCTCACTGAAGCATAAAAGCACACTGAATTTTTACAAAGTGAAATAAATAATGAATGGATAACTAAGATGTGGTATATCTACACAATAGAATTCTACACAACAGTAAGGAAAAATGATACTAAACAATTTGAAGAAAAAAAATGGTCAAACTTGGAACAGATTATTCTTAGCAAATTCACCCAATCACAGAAGGATAATCGTTGAATGATCTCACTCATCTGTGGTTCCTAATTTGTATTTTCCTGAGACGTTGACACACCTACTGAACATCTCGAGGACTGGACAATAGGAATGGTTGGGTGGGAGGGCAGGAAAATGGGGGGACAAAAACTGTACCCAAATGGAAATGGTACCATAAAATCCTATTCCCTGAAGGACATACTAAAAGGTTGAACCTGCATCAGGTGCTTGGAGAGAACACCTGAATCACAGGAGCCTGGAGAGGGTAGGATGAAGACTAACTTCAATCTTCTCCTGTTTTTCTCTTTCTATCACTCCCTCTTTTCTCTCTTCTCTCTTTCTCTTCCATATTACCTACACTTTTTCTTCCTTCTCTTCCCTTGGCACTGACCTTTAACTCCCAATACCAGCATGTGGTTAACATCCACAATGAGCTGTTGATCAGTGAGACCTATAAGGTTTCCCAAAATAAGACAGATTTCTGTCAGAGTACTTGATGACCCACCAAAGGTTATTGGTAAGACCCTACTGCTGAAGACACCATATGCTGTTGGGACAGAACATGGAGAGACCTGGATGGAATCTGGAAGAGAGTCAGTCCCCAGGCAGTTAGTTGTCTAGTGCAAGAAGGCACTACATAATTGACTGGGGGAAAACAACCAGCATTTGTCTAAGCAACTCATGGTCTCAGCTACTCAGCAGCAAACAACCTGATGTGATGCTCACACAAGTACATTAGTGGCACACAGCCATGGTGGGTTACCAACTACTCTAGATTTGGCTAATGGATTCACTCAGTGGAATGGAACCCATGCCTGGAAATGGGAAACAAGTCAGAACTATATCCAAACACAAGCCCACTCTCCAATATCAAGCTCCCACCAATAGTGGGATACAAGAGGTCCTATACCTAGTACATTTTCTCTAATAATAGTGATGGTTATAATAATAATTATTATGGTTATCCATGTATTTTGCACTAACCTCACTCTCCTTTGGAGAATCTGCTTCTCTCTTTCAGATGGACACATATCCTAAGGAGAGAATCAGCCCATCGCACCTCAACAGGGCACCAGATGAAGCCATTTAGTTATAAGGGAAATGGGCAAGAGTGCTAATTTATTGGTGAACCTGGTACCAGCACAAGGACGAAGGAGATAGACACAAGGAACTCTCAACCCCCACCAAATCAGACATCCAGAGACACAGAGACTCACAAAACCTCATCACTGAAATACACCTAAAATGAACCCAACATGGCTCAGGGAAATTCATGGAAGAGGGGGTAGAAAGAGTGTTAGAGCCATGACTTGGCTCAATGGACACAGAGTCATTGCCTCTCCCACATAACTGATGGCTACCCACATAAGGCAGGATCCATATTACCCAAGGATAGGGAGAAGGACGATGGTACCATCATGGTTGTATATATACATAACTAATGAAAAATATTTTTTAAAAAGTAAAAAGTATATAGCTAAAGGAAAGTAATTTGTCAGCCTCCTAGATCCTGCTGTCCCTGTCCCCACTCTATTCCAAACATTGTCACACCCCACACAAGAGTCAAACTACCCTAACTTATAATGCATGCATTGACTACTATGGTACATTTTATAAAAGACATCATATTGCTGATGCATTTCTGTCCATCATGACCCTCTCATAACAGTGTAAGAGGTGCATCTTTTCTGTTGCATAGAACATGTGATTAATTCTCAGCAATGAACAGTGTTCCTATGTGTGAATAGAGTATTTATTACATTTGGTATGAATGAGCATTTTTGTTGTTTCTATTCCTGGCTATCATTAATAGAGGGGTTATGAAATTTCTGATGTATGCCTTTCAAGAATGTAGTAAATTTTAGTAAATGTAGCCAAATGATTTTTTTCAGATAACTTTATTTATTAACTTATACTCTAAGGAGCAAGCTAAACCCAAACTCTCTAAGTAGTGGTGTTTTTGGTTGTTTGAATTTTGATACTTCGTAGCCTATTTAGTAATAGTTTATTAGGGTTTTATTTGCTTTTCCTTGGCAATTAATGAAACTAGGTTGCAGTTTGGGTACCCTTTTCTTGAAGTGTATATACACGTGATTTGTGCCCTTGATTTAATTCAGAATCCTAAACTCAGTATTTAAAATAACAAGAAGTCTATATTTAAATAGAAAATATTATAGGAATTTTTAAAGGCCAAAGCATATTAAAAACAAATTAAAATGTGAATGATTAAACTTTAGGAAGAAAGTAAAAGGTTTTATTTTTATATTCATCCATCAAAACATGTTTTTACAAAACATGATTAAATATAAATAGCAATCTATTAACAATAATACTATATATACTATATGTTATAATTCATTAATACAATGTATGATATCTGTGTACTACATAATATAACCTATTACTAATAAAACTTATTTTTAAATGAAAGATTGGCTCTAGACAGATATTCCAATGATTTATATTCTGGCTTCTTTACTTTTTCAATAATGGCTATTTGTTACTATCCACAGCTGTCCAATTCTTCATATTTTAGCTGTTTTTTGTTATGGAGGACCTATTAAATCATCCCAAAATCTTGGGATAAAGGTCTTGATGGATGCCTATGGAAAACGGTTACAGCCAACTAAATAAGCTATTGAAAAACCAAAACAAGGGGACTCCTGACTTGATTCTGGGTATAATAGACTTGGAAGTGGCCACTCCATTTTTAATAAATTCAAGTTTTAAACAAAGAAAAACCTTGACAGTGCTTCTTAGATTTGTAAGAGACTTAAGTTCCCATGAACGCCACTGTTCACCAAAACGCAAATGCATGGAGGCAGAAATCAAGGACCACAAATGAGCCGATTAGATCTTTCCTGAAAATCCATGTCAAGGTAAGGAGACTTGCATCATAACTGATGAACTTTAGAGGAGCATTCATAGTTAAAAACTCCAAGGATAGCCGGGCGTGGTGGCGCACGCCTTTAATCCCAGCACTCGGGAGGCAGAGGTAGGAGGATCGCCGAGAGTTCGAGGCCACCCTGAGACTACATAGTTAATTCCAGGTCAGCCTGGACCAGAGTGAGACCCTACCTTGAAAAACCGAAAAACCAAAAAAAAAAAAAAACAAAACAAAACTCCAAGGATAGGAAATCATAGTCACAGTGGTGTCCTATAGCTTTTTTCTTTTACTTCCAAGATTGGCCAAATTATCTGAGTAAACTTCTGTGGAAGAATGGGGAGAATAGGAACCAGAAATCAGAGTACCAGAAATCTTAATAATTCTTCTTTATAAAGTATGCATCTAGTATAATAAGATTTATTTGATCAGAGCTGGAGAGAGGGATCAGAATTTATAGGTGCTTGCTTGCAAAGCCTTTCAGCTCAGGTTCAATCCTCCAGCAACCACATAAGGTCAAAATCACAGGAAGAGGCAAAAGCGTCTAGCACTCATTTGCAGCAGCAAGAGGCCTTGGTGTTTCCTCAAACCTTAATAAATAAATAAAATTTAAAAAATTTGTCAAACCAAAGCCTAACCTTCTGAGGTTTTATTACATAGTATATGTCTTGGTAGGGAAGAAAACTGCACAACTTTAGCCCATTTAAGCCATATTTTTCTGCCTAAAGGGGAAAAATTTTTAAAAGTACACTTATGAAGATTACACTCCAGAGATTTAGGGTCAGTAAACATAAGACTATAGAAGACTTCCCGTTTTCTAACACTCTTATCATCACATTACTAAAAATCTATGCATAATACTTCATTTCATTAGTACATCGTGTCTAGCTATAAAGAAAAATCATACAACATATTAAAATTTGAGAAAGAAAAAAATCCCAATTGAAGAGACATCAAACATCCAAACCAGACACAGCAGAGATGTTGGAATATAAAACCACAAAATTAAATGAAGCCATGATTAAAATGCTAAGAGAACTCATGAATACTCAAAGATGCACGAAGCAATTTTCTTCCTACAGAAATGGCCAAAACAAAAAATCAGCAACTATTTACATGGAATACTTGTGAGAGAGTGCTGGACTGTGATGGTATGGGAGCAGAAAAAGACAAATGCCATGATCCCTATCTCATCACCTTAGAAATAGAAAGTACTTCCCACAGTGAGGAAAAGGCAAAGGAAGACCCCAGAAGCTGCCAGTAATGACACGGACATTTGAAATTTACTGCTAGAACAGATTACATCTCCCAAAGGCCCTAATTCTAGTACAGAGGCATGCCATGGAGTTCACCTTATATGAGAGAAGAAGCTCTCCTGCACAGGCTGTTGTACACAGTGCCATCTTGAGACTATGTTCACTGTAGCCTAAGGAAAGAGGCAAGCATCCCTTTTCTAAAGCTATTCATGCTATACTGGACCTGTGGTTTCATGATGTTACAAACTGACAGTTTAGTGCTACTACTAATCTCAGAGACAAGACAGAATTCAAAAAGTAGCAAAAGAAAGGCAGACTTCTCAACAGAAGCCTTTACTGGCCTGGAAAGTATGGGATGATATATTTAAACTGAAATAAAAAGAAGCCAGCAAAATTTTCTCATTAATATAAACTGAAGTTTGCTGGACCAAACAGAAATGTATACCAGTAATAATTAGTGAACTGAAAGATTTATCAACAAACAAAAAATAAAAATAAAACAAAAGTGTGTTACTAAGATATGTTCAAATTAAATATAACAAGAATGAGGGAAATTAATATGAAAAGTTACAGTGTCTGAGAAATGTCAAGAATCTATAAAAGTATTGTTTTATTCATGAAGCACAAAGTAACTTGTGCTTCAGTTTGAATATAAAAATTCTCAAGAGAACATTGTTTCCATCTTATTATAAAGAACCAGCTGGAGAAAGCAACAACAACAACAAGCTGAGAGGTAAATAAACGTAAAATAAATGTAAATTCCATAAAGTTACAAGCTCTTCCTATGAAAACAGGGCACATTCCTACCCTGTTGCAGTCAGGTTCACATTGCTGGCAGAAATCACCCGACTAAGAGCAGCTTGTGGGAAAAAAAGAGGTTTATTTTGGCTTACAGGGTTGAGGGGGAAGCTCCATGATGGCAGGAAAAACGATGGCATGAGCAGAGGGTGGACATCACTCTCTGGTCAACATAAGGTGGACAATAGCAACAGGAGAGTGTGCCAAACACTGGCAAGGGGAAGCTGGCTATAATACCCATAAGCCCCAACAATACACCGCCTCCAGGAGGTATTAATTTCCAATTGCCATCAGCTGGGGAGACTAGCATACAGAACACTTAAGTTTATGGGGGACACCTGCATCAAACCACCACATACCCTCATTCCTGGGACTCCACTAATTCATTTCTTTCTTACCTTGGCTGAATTCAGTGTGAGCTGAAAGTGGGACATACAAAAAAACAGAGGTGCCCAGAGGGACAGTAGGACCTTTATGAAGCCAGTGGAGAAGACATTAATATGAAGAAGACCCTCCAAGGTATGGAAGACTAGAAGCAAGGTGGTAAAGCAGAGAGAACTGACTTTCCCAGGTCCAAAATGTCAGACAGGATACACAAACCAGAGAAATCCTTGTCATATGGAGAGCTAGAAGCTGATATTAAAGACTAAGAGTCCAAAGCTTACTCTAACCCAAGCTCCTTGAGCCATCAATCCTCACTAAAACTACTAATCCTCACAGTAAAAGTACTAACCCTGCCTTTAGACCTTAAAAAGCTACACTTGGACTGCGTGTAATTGAGCTGCAAAAGTCAAATGTGTGTCAACCTTAACTCAGCTCTCCATGACAGTCAGTCCTTGTTAGATGAAGGGATTTAGTGTCCTGGATTTATAGTGTGCATTTTTCTTTTCTTCTCTTTTCTTTTCTTTGCTTTTCTTTTCTTTTCTTTTCTTTCTTTCTTCTTTCTTTTTCTTTTTCTTTTTCTTTTTCTTTTTTTTTTTTTTTTTTTTTTGCAGGGGTGCAGGCTGAGATAGGGTCTTACTCTCTAGCTCAGGCTGACCTGGAATTCCCTATGTAGTCAAAGGTTGGCCTTGAACTCATGGTGATCCACCTACCTTACTTTTGCCTCCCAGATGCTGGGATTAAATGCATGTGCACCATGTCTAGTTAGTGTGTGCTTTTCTGAGGCCAGTGTTGCCTGTTTCACTTTCTGCTGTTCTTTAAAAACAATGCTTGTCATAAAAATAATTGACTGGGAGCCTGGCATGGTGGCACACAATTTTAATCGCAGCACTTTGGAGGCAGAGTTAGAAGGATCACTGTGAATTTGAGGCCACCTTGAGACTACATAGAGAGTTCCAGGTCAGCTTGGGCTAGAGCAAGACGCTACCATGAAAAACAAATGAAAATAAAATAAAATTAAAATAAAATAAAATAAAATAAAATAAAATAAAATAAAATAATTGACCCAGGATAGAGAGATGGCTCAGTGGTTAAGGTGTTTGCCTTTGAAGCCTAAAGACCCAGGTATGACTGCTCAGTACCCACGTAAGCCAGATGCACAAGGTGGCATATATGTCTGGTTCCCTTACAGAGGCTAGAGGCCCTGGCGCACCTATTCTCTCTCCCCCTTTCTCTCTTACACTATCTCTTAAATAAATTTAAAATTTTTAAAAATTGACCTAAAAGAGTAAAAAGTTATAAGTCATACTTTAGGCAAAAAAGTAATAGAAACCAACACATAAAAGTTGAAATTTACAAATAAGGGCTGCAATGTAACCATAAAATAATTAGAAGAAATACTTGAAGAAATGCTGCATAAGAATTTTCCAAAATTGATGAGAGACCACATCCTATAGATTCGAAATTAGCAAACACTAACCAGGAAAGACACACTCACATGATTATCAGACTGGTAAGAACCACAGTTGTTTTTTTGTTTTTTTGTTTGTTTGTTTGTTTTGTTTGTTTTTTGTTGTTGTTTTTTGTTTGTTTTTCAAGGTAGGGTCTTACTCTAGCTCAGGCTGACCTGGAATTAACTATGTAGTCTCAGGGTAGCCTCAAACTCTTGGCGATCCTCCTACCTCTGCCTCCCAAGTGCTGGGATTAAAGGTGTGTGTCACCACACCCAGCTGGGATATCTCAAAATGAGGAGAAAAAAAAAAGTTTGTGACCACGAAACAAGTACAACACTAAACATGGTAGGTGTGCTAAAACAATATAGGTTAAAAAACAAAAGTAACTCCAGTAAAGTATAAGGGGAAAAAGTACACTGGTATAAAAATCAGAAAAATATGGCTTAATGTATAGTTTATGTCTGATATTGCCAAGTATTTTATGATAAGAAACATTCATAAAGTTATCACATTGGGAAAAACAACTTAGTATACACTTTGTAAAAACAGACAACTTAATCACAGGAACTGCAGATATGCATTATAAGCAATCAATATTTTTTACTAGTACTAAATAAAAACTTTTGTTGTATATGTAAATAAGAGCTATGAAATAGACTTAGCAAGTTACTTGTAATATCAAAGAATGATCTCAGTATCAGCTATTGAAACAGAATATTTCCATATTGAGAATAATGCACATTGGAGAAAATGAATAAATCAAATGTGAATGGTTACATGGTCTTGAGTATAGATAGGAAAATAAAGATTGTATATAGTAGTATACTGTAATTCAAAGTTTAAATATATGTGAAATAAAGCTATGTAAGTGTAGCAGACAGCTTAAGGTTCACTGAGATGAACTTCCAGACCAGGCACAGTTATGGAGGAAGGGATATTATTTATTGAAGCTTACAGATCCAGGGGAAGTTCCATAATGGCAGAAGAAGCTGGCCTGCCTTCACAGGACCAAACATAGAAAGCAAAGCCACAAGTCAAAAGCCCCATAGGACAGCACACCTCAGGAACTCTAGCTAGGCACACTTTGCATATCTTTAGATTGAAATCTCAAACCCACCACCACACCTTAAGTTCCGCCCAGTGACATTGCCTCCAGCCAGGTGGGTGCAGATGCAAACAACAAACTAATAAAACACTGAATATATTGGGAGCCATATATTCAAACTATCACAAAAAGTATAGGTATATATGTAATAAATACATCAGAAATGTATGGAAATTATCATCTCCAAACTTAGAAAACATTTGTTTGGACAGATTTCACAATTATATGATCTCAGAGGCCTACAAAATAAGTTTAAAATTTTAACCATATTTTAGTTCAAGTATCCCATGGTGTACATGATAATTATGCATCTGTATTTATTCACTAATTAAAAGTATTTTTTTTAACTTGGAAAATGAGTGAAACATATAAGAGTTCAGTTCATGAAGAAATTGGTTTCTTTCTCACTTGGAAGAAAGTAACTTCTCAGTTTGGAAATATCAAGAATTAGCTTATTTTTGAAACATGTTTTAAAGGTAGATACTCATTGGACATGCAATTTTAAAGAGATATATTCAGGGAAAATTGCATCTTTACTGGAGTCTAATGATATCAGTAGCTTAACTTTAAGACAAGCAACTGATTTTCCTATGACAAGAATTTTTACCCAGAGGCTAGTTGTGTACTTTTGCAATTTATGAAAGTGATCCTGAGCAAATTTTCAGCCATCTATGACTGAGATTTTCCCAACTCAAGGTTGCTGTTAATACTAAATAAATTAATACATGTAAGATGCTTGGAGAAATGTTTGACACACATTAAGCACTATGAAAATACTTGTTTCAATCGTTATAATCTGTGTGACTAGAGAAGACATGTCTCCTGTTATATTTTCATTGCTGGGGAAGTTATACCACAGGATAAATGAGAAAAATACATCCTTTCTGAGGGAGTATTCATTATCTCTTCATGTATAAATAGAGCCAAAAGCTGCTAAAATATTAGAAGTATTAGAAATTAAAATAATTATCAAAGCTAGAAAAATAAAGTCCTAGTGTTAATCATGACTAAGTCTTTTCCTGCTTTTCATGTTGTGTAACTTGTCATTTTAAGTATAAGGTTGTCATTAAAGCAGAGATATGTATATATTTTATATTAAAGAAGGCTTGAAATGAATTTTAATGAAATAGGTATATGATTATGTGTTTATTCTCTTTTTATACATTTATCAGTAATAGGATCATCTTAAATCTTGCTTTTGCCCTTGTTATATTGGATTATGTATATAATTCTTAAGATTATTTTATCAATATTTATGTAAGTCTTTTGTATATTATGTTTATTTTATGAAAATAATGTGGAAGATTGCCTTCTTTTTCTGTCCTTCTTTGGTACTTCATTTACCTCCCAGATATCATCAGTTCATAATGGCTTGGTAGAACTCCTCAGCGAAGTATTTAAGGAGTGCTTACACTGTAGGAGATGGAGGAACAGGTAAGTGTGTAACAATTTTATTTACAATTTTGATATTCTAAAGTAATTGGTAAGTGACCTATTTATTCTTTCTTTGTCTACATCAAGGTTTAGTGATTCAAAACTCTCTGGATTGTCACTATTGAATTTAGTTCTTATTTATTTCAATGGAAGAATTTCATTCTCTATGTAGTCTCTTTTGTCATGCTAATTTCATACCACATAGCACACATGCACCTTCACACAGACTGTTTTATGCACATAACTCAGCAGCTTACATCTCCAGATACATGCATCATGGTCTTTTTTTACTGACATTTTTGCTTTGATTTAAAAGTCACCTCTGCAATCTGTATAACAGCATCTTCTATCTAACTGAAAATACATGCTGTTATGCAAGACCAGAGTACACAGCACTCAACAGATTCTCTTTGGAACTCATGACTCAAAAACTTAAGCATTATAAACTAATATTTAAAGCTTTCTCCCATAAGTAATCACACTTGACCGAGAAGCAAAGCCCGCTCTTCGGGGCCACTCTTTCCAGCTTTTCTCTGCTCAGCCATTAGGATTTTCTCACTACATGGGTCTTTCAAATGGAGTCCATCATACTCTGTTACTCTCAACTCCTAAATTCAGCCCACAAGACCTGCATTGATCAGATTCACTCATCTTTTTTGACCTTTGGCATTTACATGCTGCTTTCTCTCTAAAAGAAACTACCTCATTTCAGACGTACATGATTTCACCTATCATGTGGTTCTACTTCTTGAAATTCCTCACTGATCCATTTCCTAGTTAATACTACCCATCCTTTCAATGTCACATTCTTCAGGAAGGATTTCCATTTCAAGGCATGATGTCCATTCCTTTCTTTAATAATTCCAAAGAACCTTCTGTGTTATTTATTATTAATTCTACTAGAATTTGCTGTGACAAAATCCCTGAGCAAACATTTTAAGGGATGGAAGGATTATTTGGGCTCATGGTCTCAAAGGGTTCAGTTCATGGGATGTGCCCGTTACCTGAGGAAATAACTCAGCAGACATGATAGAGGAACTCTGACCTCATTGGGGATGGGAAGCAGAGAGCAAGGGTGGACTGGAGACCAGGTAAAACCTCAAAGTCATGCCCCACACTGGAAACTACTCTCGTCAACTAACGCCTCCTTCTTCATTGCAGATAATTGCAAGGAAAAAAAACATAAAAGAAATTTGAATTAGTAAAAATAAAAATTCATATAATCAACTAGTTTTAATGAATTCAAGGCCTTGCATTTAAATGTTGTATTAAGGTTCCAAAGAATAGACTCAGCATAAGGAATGTATACTTTTTTGAGGGTATTTAGTAGTCTTACTTTCAATCAGAGGCTACATAATCTCACAGTGGCTAAGTAACTGAGGAAAACAGTAACTGCTCAGTTGAAGAACCAAGAAGCAAGGAGTGGGCCCAATGATACAGCCCCAGTCTGAGGCTGAAGGATAGAAATTGGTTGATGATTCCATGTTGCAAGGATGAAGAAGTTCACAACCAAGGTTAACCATCACCATGATGCAAAATAGTTTACGTGGATTATAAAACTATTCTTGTCCTTAACCATTTTTCTTTGTGTGACACTGATCTGTAATTTTTTGTTCATCGGGATTTATATAGGCCAAAGTAGTCAGTAATAATTTTATTTGTACACAATGACTTTCTTCTGATTTTCTTCTAACATTCTTGCCATTCAACTTACTTTTACTGCCACTGACTTCCTTGAGCTATTTTAAATGTTCAATTAACTGTTTCTTCATACCTTAAAATTGTTATAATATTTTTCCTACTAGAAGAAAAAAACAAAGAATATAATTGTTGCCTATTGCTGAGAGTTAGTGAGGAGCTAGAGATGTGTTATTGACAGGAAGTTTTAATTGTGCTAGATGAATACATTCTGAGATCCTGTGTATAGCATGGAGCCTACCATTAGCAATATTGTCATTATACCTCAAATTTAATGTTACATGTTTTTACCACATAAAAATAAATACAAATAAAGGCAGAAGGAAACCTCACGAGGCATAAGGTATACCCATTACTCTGATTGTGGTCATGGCACCACAGGCTGTTGTAAAACAAATAAGTGGTCAAGAATATATCTATCTTCCCCATACACAACCACACATCCCATATTTTAAGGCATAAAATACAAAGTATGTTTACAAATTCCATTGGATTGAAGCAAAGTTTTGAAACTTTTCTTATAATTGAAGATCCACTATAACAAAAACATAGTGACTATGAAATCAACTTTGAACTGTTGACAAATTTTATGAAGTATATTTCAAATATGATTTATGTCTTTTTGTATTTTAAGTAGATGATTTGTGTTTTGTGTAGAATTCTGATATTTTTCTAGCATGTTCTAACCAAAAGTTAGAAATACTCTGGCTGTGTTTTGAAATTTTAGAATTTTCCATAAAATCTCTGTTGAGATTATCTGCAGAGGAACCGAAACTGATTCTCTCCTGCCAAACTAAACTTTCATGCATACAAATAAGAAGCAAAGCAATTTTCAATTGCATAAGAAGTGAGATTATTTCCGTGCTTTACCTTTTCTCTAGGAATCAAAGTCCAAAACATGAACTTTGTCATCAGTTATAGAGAACATGGGAATAGAAGAACCTATTTAAAATTGATTATGTAGGCATTTTTTTTGCTACAATGCTACAAATGCTTTCATTTAGTACCTTCATTTACTGTTATCACTTAAAAGTATTTAAAGCAATATCTTTCTATTTATAGATTTTACAGTTTCGTACATTTAAATAAAATTTCTTTTTTTTTTAATATTTATTTGCAAGCAGAGAGATAGAGAGGAAACACACAAAGAGGGAATGGGTGCATCAGGGCCTCTAGCCACTGCAAAGGAACTCCATACACATGTGCCCCTTCTGCATCTGGCTTTTGTGAGCCAGGGGAATCAAACCTGGCTTCTTTGGCTTTGCAGCCAAGCACCTTAACCATTAAGCTATCTCTCCAGCCCTGAAATGAAACTTCTTAACATGAGATATAAGGTACTTATCACTCAAAAGTAAGTAATTTTGCACTTGGATTTTTTTAGGTATTTGTATTTATTAGCAAGCAGAAAGAAAAAGAGAGAAAGACTGGGTGACCCAGGGCCTCTTGCCACTGCAAATGAACTCCAGACACATGCACCACTTTGGGCATCTGCCTGTATGTGGGTACTGGGGAACTGAACCCAGGCTCTCAGGTTTTGCAAGCAAGCACCTTTAACCGTTGAGCCTTCTCTCCAGCCCAACAGTTTAGTTTTCTTATAAGGACAAAGAATGTGCATTAATTCAAAAATTTTTATTTTTAGGAACATGTTAAGAGTTTGAATTGATATTATTTATAAAGTATTATTTTAATAACAGTTCTCCCATCAATTGTATATAACCAGTACACAAATTTCCCAGGAAATCATGCTATTCAATAACAAGAAAGTCTAGTAGGTGATCAAATGATTTAAAAAGACATAAATATATTCACATGGCAGGAAAAAATTTCCAAAGTGTTTCAGAATCTGTGACATGAAATTATTTAATACATAAAGACAATTATGAGTTAATTTGTAGGACAAAGTAACAATATTACATAAGTAGCCTCCAATCAGTAAGTATAGTGAAACATGAAGTAATATTACCAGCATAAATAACAACCCAGAGTGTTTTCCTTGGCAGTCTAGACTAATCTATCTAAAATGTTATCACAGCTAACTGAATTGTCACATTGAGTGACTATATATCTGATACTGATATCTCCTGTTTGCAAATAGTTCCCCTTGCTATGGATTCTGTATCTAAATTCCCTCAACTCTGTGCTAAGAATAAATGCTGAGGTTAAGTCGACCTCAGATCTTTTCAGTAGGTCAATCAAGGTATTCATGCTTCTCCTGTCTCTAACTCCTCTGATTACAGAAGCTAGACACATCTTCCAGCTTTTAGGCGGGGCCTGAGGATCCAAAAATCAGGCACTCAGCTGAGCAGCAGATACTTTATTCACTGAGAATTCCTAACACTATGACTCCCTTCTTAGCCACTTAAGTCAAAAGCATAGTGACTCCAAAGTGAACAGGATCGTAATATACAGTCTAATGGAAACATTGTTATGTCTCCTTGTAGAATTATTTCACCTTCTGGAACTAAAACTTCCATACCTGAAATTTTATAAAAGCATAAGGTTATGAAAACAGCAAAAAAAAATATTGATAAATAGTCAGAGGGGTCATGCCATTCCTAATTCTACCTGTGATTTCTGGCCATGGGTAAAACAGTGTCACATTTTGGTCATGAATTTAGAGCATATATAACCTTTTGGAGAACCTTTTTCAAGCCCTACTAAGTATTGCTACCTTGCTATTTCTATTGTTGCATCTTCAGAGAAACATGGAGTTAGCAGTCCCTGGAGTTTTAGTTGTGTTTATTTCCCCTTCTGTGAGAATCAAATGCTTTACAAACAAATCCAGAGTGACTGCTGTCACTCACTGACTTCATTATGAATGTTATTCAGCCTAATGACCCAGAGGAAGAGAATCATGATTCCTATGATTTATGTTATGACACATGTTGCAGTCAGGTTTGCATTGCTGGCAGAAATCACCTGACCAAGAGGAGCTTTTGGGAAAAGGGTTTATTTTGGCTTACAGACTTGAAGGGAAGCTCCATAATAGCAGGGAAAATGATGGCATGAGAAAAGAGAGGGTGGACATCACCCCCTGGCCAACATCAAGTGGACCATAGCAACAAAAGAGTGTGTCAAACACTGGCAAGGGGACACTGGCTATAATACCCATAAGCCTGCCTCCAACAATACACTGCCTCCAAGAGATGTTAATTGCCAAATCTCCATTAGCTGGGAACCTAGCATTCAGAACACCTATGTTTATGGGGGGACACCTGACACAAACCACCACATTCCACTCTTGCCTCCCTAAATTGTTAACCATACAAAATGTAAAATGCAATGCATTTAGTCCAACTTTCAATGTCCCCACATTTTTTAAATCGATCCTAATGATATTCAAACATCCCTACAATCCAAGGTCTTTTAACTGAGCCATAATACCAAAAAATCCCCAAAACACTCATAATGGCACAGAATAAACATTCACACTGCAAAAGATGGCATTGAGCATACCAAAGAAAATACTCAAGCAATAAATGATTTAAACAGGGCAAACATCTGTAGCTCTAAGTCCAATAACTCTAGTCAATGTCAAATCTCCAAGTCTGATAATTCTAACCAGCAACAAGTCTCTGGAGTTCTAATTCCACCCCTGATGGCCTCACTAGCTGAAAGTAAATTGGTTCTGGTGGGTTTTGCTCATATATGTGTGTATGTATATATATATATATATGTGTGTGTGTGTGTGTGTGTGTGTGTGTGTGTGTGTGTGTGTATGGAGAGAGAGAGAGAAAGGCATTTGCCAGCTATATACCAGGAGATATGTTAATAAACTCAACCTATCGTAGAAATTCTCTGGAAAGATCACTCCAATGCCAGTATGGGTGAAAGTAGAGTTGTTTCTTTTTTTTTAACCTGGGGGTCCAAAAAGCTTGAGGTAGCCTTCCAAAGAAGCCTTGGCCCTGAGCTGAGACTTTATTTCCATTTTATAGTTTTCATAGTCAAAGAAAGGGGTAAGTGAACAAACAAAATGTGGCAATTTGCCTCTCAATCGTTTCTGAAGTCAGGCCACCCTAACAATGAACTCCACTTTACTTTGTTTTCGCCTAAACTGTCTTTTACTTCTTATCTTCCTTTTGGGTACTTTCTGAACAGCTTTTTGGGATTTGTATTGCAGGGGTGGGTGGTGGAATTTTTCCATCTGCTGACAAAGATAAGTTTTAGCTCCTCATCAATTAACTCTTATAGTAACTCAGGAAATCAGTTCAACTTTTAGCTTCCTTTCTACCACAAATCTAGGAGACCACATCTGGTATAGCACCTACAATTAGAGTCACCACTTGATGAAGCTTATAATAATTTTCCAAGCTATTGTCATTTTCCAAGATCTGTCTTCTGAATGAGCCAAATGGAGTGAAATGAGCAAGTGGTAGGAAGCATCACCTCTGCAACCTTCAATGTTTTGACAGTGGAACTGTCTCTGCCATCCTTCCAGGGATGCAATAATATTTGTGATTTGCTATTATTTTAGGTAGAAAGACAGGTCAGAGAACTAAGTGGTAAATCTGGCATATGCTAAGTATATCTATTCTTGTTGTGCACTCTGGGTCTGAGTATGAGTTCAGGGACCACCATGAGTCAGACCATGAGTAAAAGGCCCGTTGATCACTGGCCTATCTTTGACTAAGGCCCACAGTTCTGTTTGGGATATCCTAGAGTCAACACTATTTCAGAGCCAGAATCTAGTAGATTGTGAAAAGAATAATTATTTCCTTTCCCCCAATATGCACTTGTCTTTTCACAATGTTAAAGGCCCATTTGGGAATATATAAGAGAAAAATAAACATTTAAAATTTTTGTAGTGTACAGTACCCTACCTCAAGTGGACCTGATATATCTTTCAGGGGTCATGACTGAAGTCAGATTATTGATTGAGTGTTGTGATTCTCTGTTCTTCTATGACCTGCATTTGGTTGGGTGTTTGGTCCCAGCACCAAGAAGGTAACTTCTTTGCCAGGCCTGTAATGCACATATTTCTCTCAGAATTCTGGTCTTCTAAACTCACATCAAAGTGGCCCATTAATCTCTGCTTATAGAATTCCAGGGATTTTCTCCAAATTTTTCCACAGGACTACTCCAGAAATGGTCTTGTTTCTTAGTACCATTTTCTGTTTGTTTCATTGCTCTGACAAAATATTTGACAAAAGGAACTTAGAGAAACAAAGGTATGTTTTTGGCTCACAGTTTGAGGGTATAGTTCATTACAGTGGGGAATTCAGGATCACAGAAACAAAACTGCTGGTTACATTGAATCCAGAGTCAGTAACAGAGAGCAATTAATGCTGGTGCTCAGATTACTTTCTCCTTGTTGTTCAGTCCAAGATCCCAGACCATGTGATGGTGCCAATGTTGACATTCACATTCAGGGTGTGTCGTCCCTCTGTTGCATCCGAAGACAAACACAATGGTGTGTTTCCATTGTGATTCTAAATCCAATAAAGTTGACATGAAGATAAACCATCAAAATGGGATATCATTTCATTTACTTAAATCTTCAATTTATTTCATCAATATTTTATAATTTTCATTTAATTCTCCTTATTTGAATTCATTTCTACTTATGTTTGTAGTCTTGTGTAGCATATTTTGCAGTTTTTATCAATGTCATTATTTTCATAATTTCTTTTACACATAGTGCACTATTCAAGTATAAAAATGTTATTGAATTTTTCATGCTGATTTTATAACCTAAAACTTAATGATTTCTTGTTTGTTTAGTTTGCATTTTACTGAGAGTTTTTGCATTGATGTGTGTCAGATATATTGATCTGAAGTTGTTTGTTTGTTTGTTCATTTGTTTGTTGTGTCTTTGTCTTGTTTTGGTATGTCAGTAATGCTGATGTGGCAGAACAAGTTTCAAGAATTTTTTTTCCTCTTCAGTTTTTGGAAATAGTGTGAAAAAATTGGTTTTACCTCTTCAAGTGATTGGTAGAACTAAACAAGAAAACCACCAGTGCTGGACTTTTATTTGATGGGAGATAGATGGTAGCTATATTCTTGCAAATACTTGAAATGATTAGAACTGAATAGTAATTAAAATGTGCTATACTTTGGTAGCACATAATGCTTCCACTTAGGTCAGTCTTTCATGTAAAAAGAGACTATAATTATTGGCTGAAGTATGGTCTGCAATTATTAATAATATATATTTCAATTAATTTAGTCGAGTTTAAATTCAGCTAATTAATTGTTGCTGGGAAATGTGGCACCTTGAATATTCTTAAAGAACAGTCAAAAGACATTAACATGTCAATTGATGACTGCATAAGTTGACTTTAGTGTATTCTGTACACTAGTTATATATGGGCTGCAGATGAGTAAAAAAATGTAAGTCAGTTGGAACTATGATTATCCACACAGATATGCTAGAGATACTTCAGCACTTATTTGTGAGGAGCATTACTTATAATTTTATATACATTTTATCAACTTATCTTCAGCTAAATTTCTTTTTTAAACATTTAATTAATAATTTCCATTCATATATACAATGTACCCTGAATATAATGCCCTTTGAATGTACTGCCCCATAGACTCAGATGTTTTTGATTGAGTTTGAGCTCATAATTTGAGTCTCCAGAGGGTGGAGCCCTGCTGGGGAAGAGGTATGTCACTGAGGGCAGATCTTGTACTAGTAGGTATGTTCACAGCATTTTGAGGTCTGGATATTCATGTTTGCTAGCTCTTGGTGCTGGTGTTCTCTCTATGTGTCTCTTTTTTTCCCTCTCTCTGCTGTAGATGTACCTATGGAGGTGAACCAGCTCTTCTGCCATTGATGGAGCTTCCCCTGGATTCTGTAAGCCTAAAATAAACCCTTTCATCCAATAAGTTGCATCTGGCCAGGTATTTGTACAGCAATGTAAAAGTAACTACAATTCTGTGGCTGCTTGAGAACTAGTCAGTCTTATCTCTACCTCAGTCTTCTCATCACCTTCTTTTCTGTATACTAGCCCAATCCCACTCTACCTGTCTCATTAAAGTCATAGCACTCCACTCTTAATATCCTTAGTCATATATTTGTCTCTATAGTATAGTATTTACAGGGTCCACTACATTGTGTGTAACATTTTATGTGTTCTTATCTCTTTAAGCTTCTATGGCATGACCTACAAGATTTAACAGATTATTTCATAGCCAATTAAGTTAGCAGAGAATAGTATACTTCAAAACAATATGGGTTGCAGTAGAGACTTAGTGGAGATGCTGGGACCATGAGATGGCTGCTAAGGAGACCTGCCCACTCCAAATGAAGTTTTCCACAACTGTGAGTAGCCTAGCTGGAGGGATGGAATTGGAACTTCAGAGACTTGTTGCTGGTTAGAATTATTGGACTTAGAGTTTTGTCACTGGCTAGAGTTATAGCTACAAATTAGTCTTAAAAATAAGAAAGCCAGGAATAGTGTTTCATGCCTTTAATTCTAGCACTTGGGAGGCTGAGGTAGGAGAAGTTCCATGAGTTTGGGGCCATCCTGGCCTACAGAGTTCTAGGTCATCCTGAGCTACAATGAGATGCTGCCTCAAAAAGAAAAAAAGAAAGAAACTGTAGTCTTTAAAAAATATATTTATTTGTTCATTTATTTATTTGAGAAGGAGAAAGAAAGGAAGAGAGACAGAAAGAGGCAAACAGAAAGTATGGTGGATCAGGGCCTCCTGCCATTGCAACTGAACTCCAGATGCATGCACCACTTTGTGCATCTGGCTTTACATGGTTTAGCAGACAGCTTCAGGTTCGCTGAGATGAGCTTCCAGATCAGGCACAGTTAGGGAGGAAGGATATTATTTACTGAAGCTTACAGATCCAGGGGAAGTTACATAATGGCAGAAGTGGCCTGCTCTCCACAGGACCAGGTAAGAGAGCAAAAAGCCACCAGCCACACAGCACACACATTTTTGGAACTCCAACTGGGCACACTTTGCATATCTTTACAATGGAATCTCAAACCCATCACCACACCTTAAGATCCACCCAATGACATTGCCTCCAGCAAGGTGGCTGCAGATGCAAACTATAAACTAATAAAACACTGAATATATTGGGGCCATATATTCAAACTACTACACATGGGTACTGAGGAATCAAACCCAGGCTTTCAGGCTTTGCAAGAGAGTATTTAACTGCTGAGAAATTTTTCCAGCACTAGAGTCTTTTTATTTCTTAAAAACAAACAAAGTCCATATAGAAATTATTGCACATTCTGTCTGGATTTGGACATAACTCACAGACTTCCTGCATTGGATTGTACAATGCTTTGCTGTGACTACAGGTTCATGGTATTGGGTCCTGGAACTCTCATATAAAAAAAGTCCCCTAGGGCTGGAGAGCTGGCTTAGTGGTTAAGGCGCCTGCCTCCTAAGCCTAAAAACGCTGGTTCCAATCTCCAGCGGTTCCAATCTCCAGGTCCCACGTTTAGCCTTATGCAAAGTGACACAAGGGTGCAATGTTGCACTTGACCACAAGGAGGCGCACACATCTGGATTTCTTTCGCAGCAGCTGAGAGACTGCTGGTGCACCCATCTCTATCTGTCTTCCTCTCCCTCTCTCTGTCTCTCTCCAAAAAAAAAAAGGGTCCCCTCTTTTGCAGAGTGGCCACCTTCTTGATGCTCTTGCCTTACCTCTAGGCTTCATGAGGCAAATCCCAAGTGGTATGTACTGATATAGACCTTGTCTCTTGCAGAGTGTCCTTGCTCTTCAGGACCAAATCAGCTGTAATAAAAATGTCAGTAACTCCCATGGCAATCTTGCCCTGAATTTTTCACATCACTTAGATCAATGGGATTTTAAAACAGAGCAGGACAGCCAATCTGTGGAGGGCTTTATGGTGTACACTGCCTCATTTCAAAGAATTCTACTTCATTTTGAAAACTGCCAGGAACCTGCCCTGGAAAGTGCTTCTAGAGTGGTGAAAAGTAGTGCTGTTGTCTGTTCTGCTAAGGTGAATGATAATTTCCTTCTAACAAGCTTAGTGGTATCATTCAGACTTGGTTTACAATATTTTGTTAGACAAAATAATGCCTTTTAAAATGTCCACATACTAACCCCAAGCAGCTATATGTTACTATAAATGGCAGAAGACATTTTGCAGATGTGATTAAACTGTATGTCCTGAGACTGGGAGATTACACTGAATTACTGTTCGAGCCCAGGGTAACCAGAAAGATCTGTATATTAAAAAAAAGGAGACAGAGGAAGATTTGTGTCCAGAAAGGAGGTCAGAACAATTCAATGTGATTCAACTGATTCTCAAAGGCTTTGCAGAGGGAGGAAGGAGGCCATAACCTATGGAATACAGGCAGACTCTCAAAGCTTTCAGGGAAAAGAAATGGGAACAAAGCCATGGTGACACTGATGTTAATCCACTAGAGGCCTGTTTTGGGGCATCTGAAGTTCATAAATGTGAAACTATAGTTTGCTGTTTTAAGCATTAAGTCTATGGTAACTTATAGCAGCACTAGGGTAAAGTACAAACACCAGCCAAGAAAAGGACTTCCTCCACTTCCCACCATAACTCCCGCACTCCAAAACCCCATGGCGTCTGTGTCCATCTTCTATTTCTTCTTTCACTCCACAGCTGGTACAGTCCGGGAGAGGAGGAACCAACCTGCCATTACCATGTTTACATCTTCAGGCCTAGGGGAGGGGGTGCCAGCACCTATGGAGGCTTAACAAATATACTATGATGAGTGAATGAATGCACTTCAGTACATAGAACATTTTAATCTTTGTCGGCACCAGAACAGTCTTCGGAATTTTGTTAGAATTGAAATAATTTGGTTTCCTACATCCTTCAAATTTGACAGCGTCTTTGCTCCTCTCCGTGTTTAGTGACCAATATCCCACTCTCATCTAGGAGGTTGTATTCACTTCCACAAATGCACAAGAGCAGATTTGTCTCTGCCCCTGACTTATTTTATTTATGATAATATCTGCCTGTTCCATTTATTTTGACACAAGTGAAAAGAATGTATTCTTTCTTGTAACTGAATAATTGTATATATACAATATTTTCTCTGCCTATTTAGTAGCTAATGGCTACCTTGATAGACTCCATGTCTCAGGTATTGTGAGTAATGCTGCAATGAATGAATAGTGCAGCTAGCTCTGATGTGGTAATTTCATATGCTTTGGACATGGTTCATTAGTGGAATGGCAATATTCAAGTCACAGTCCTAGTTTTAATGTTTTGAGGAAACCATGCTTTCTCCATAATGTTTGAATGCAGAAGAATTTCCCTTCCTCAATATGCTCACTAATATGTGTTATTTTGATGTCTTTTGGTAATTACCATTCTAATTCTATTAGAAGACTATCTCATTGTATTGGCTTTCATTTCCCCGTTTGCTAATGATACTGAATGTCTTTTCATAAGCTCACTGGCCAATTTCATGTTTTTCTTTGAGAAATGTCTGTGAAGATTATAATGCATTTTCTTTTTGATGTGTGTAGATGTGTGTACCTGTGTTCATGTGTGTGGGGGTGGGGCATCCATGTGCGTGGAGGCCAGAGAACAACTCAGGAGCAATTTCTCAGGATCATAGTCCATCTTTTTTTTTTTTTTTTTTTTGAGACAGAGTACTCCATTGACCAGGAGCACAACAATTAGGCTAGACTTGCTGGCTAGCAAGCAGAAGCTCATGTGTCTGCTTCCCCAATTCTGGGATTACAATAACCCACTGCCATTCCTGTCATTTTTACATCAGCTCTTGGAATCAAATTCAGATTTTTGTGCTTGTGAGGAAAACACTTTACTGCCTGAGCTATCTCCTTAGCCCCAGCTGTTTATATTCTTGTCAGATTACTTCGGGGTTTGCTGCTAAATGTTCAGTGTAGCTTGGATATTAATCCCTTGCCAAAAAGTAATTCATAAATATTTTCTATCATTCTGTATGTTTCCTTTGCTAAGAATAAAAACCTTCTTAAATTGATAATCTCATTTATTTTTACTATTTTACCCTCGTTTATGAAATTTTATCCCAAACATCACTGCCTGCACCAGTGTCTTGAAGTTTCACTTGCCCCCCATTTTATTCTTGTAGTGCCAAGCTTCAAGTCTTAAATATAAGTCTTTGATTCATTATATCATTTTTGTACACAGTTGGAAATAGAAAACTAGTTTCATTCTGTGTTCTCTATTATTTCTATTTATCTTTGAGCCAATTTTTATACCCACATCATATGCTTTGTATTGATATAATTATGTTTTGAATTCAGGTATTGTAGAAACTCAAGTGGTGTAATTGGTCAACACAAAGTACTTATATGAATTGAAGTATTATGATGACATGCCTCTTGGTTTCCTATTTATTCATTTGTTTTTGTTTTAAATTGCCTTAGGCATTTTGTGCCTTTATTGTTCTATATTAATTTTAATAATTTTATATCTGTATAGAATGTCATTACTGTTTTGATAAGAATTACTTTCAATCTGCCAATTATTTTGGATAAGATGGACATTTTAATAGCATAGTCTTTCCAAACCATGAACATGGAAGTTCATTGCATAATTTTTTAAATTATCCATTCATTTATTTTTTGCTTGTTTATTTGTGTGTGTTTAGATACTGAAGATTAAACTTAGCTCCTGATACATGATATGTTTGTACTATGCCACAGAGTTACATCCCTGTCCCTGTATTTTATAATTTCTTTTTTTAAAATAATATTTTTTCCAATGTTTATTTACTTATTTGCAACCAGAGAGAAAGATAGAAGAGAGGCACAGAGAGAGAGAGCGAATGGGATGCCAGGGCCTCCAGCCACTGCAAATGAACTTCAGGTGCATGTGCCCCTTTGTGCATCTGGCTTACGTGGGTCCTGGAGAATCGAACCGGGATCCTTTGGGTCCTCAGACAAACGCCTTAACTGCTAAGCCATTTCTCCAGCCCTGTTCGATAATTTCTTGTAGAGATATTTCACTGCCTTGATAAAATTTATTCTTAGGTATATTTGTAGCTGATATAAATGGGAATATTTAACTGGTTTCTTTTTCAATAAATTCATCATCATTGTCTAAAAATGCTACCATGTTTAGATGTTGATTTCATAACCTGAAACAGTTGAAATTATGGATCAGTTCTAACAGCTTTTTGGTAGAATCTACTTTCTCTTTATTTTTTTATAACCATATAATATTTTATTAAGTAAAAACTTTGTATCATGTCTTGGTAGTATCATTTCCTTTCCTTCCTCCCTTCCCCTATTCCTCTGAGGACCCTCTTGAGTGGGATAGCTGGCTGTTATTCACCCTGGGATTGTGGATTATGAGTTGTGAGAGCATCAATAAGTCATTGTAGGTGTGGAAATGCTTCCCTCTCACTCTGTGGCTCTTACAATCTTTCTGGTCCCTCTTCTGCAATATTCCCTAAGCCTTTGTAGATGTGTTTTAAGTCTATTTTAGTGTGGAGCTCTCAGCTCTCAGTGTCTGTTTCCATCACCCTGCTGATTGCCAGGCTCACCATGGAAGCAGCACTCTTGCTTATCTCATCAGTTCCTCTGTGGTTTCACCTTGGTCCCAGCTGACATGTGAGGGGTGGTTCTTCTCCTTACAAGGAGTCAAATATCTTGTCTTGTTGAAAGATTTTGATTGTCCTCAGTTCTTGCTCTGAAAAAGAAAAACAGATTCTCCAATGGATAGTAAGGTCAGCATAGATTAAAGATCAGCATTGCTAATTTAGAGAGATTTTAATGGACATAGCCTCTCTTTTAGCCAAAGACTAGTGGGATCTTCTCATTGGAGCCCATAATCAAGGTCTCCATACGATCCTGACTTGGTTCCCAGTTCCAGCTATGAGTTCCTTTCCACTGAGCAGATCTATTACCCAACCAGAGAGCCATTGGTTACCTACTTAGGCTGTGTGCCACTACTTCACAAATGTGTACATCTTGTCAGGCTGGTTGTTTTCATATAGCAGTGTCCTCTGCTTGCTCACTGTTGTTGGCCAATTTCCCCCAGGAGCTCTTGTAGCACTTTTCAGCACTGTATGGGCTAACATCTGGGAGCTGGCTTCCTTCCAGACAGCCAGATCTCACCATGCTCTGTTGGCAGCATGTGGTGTCTTCATCAATAGGGTCTTACCTTTTACCTCAGGTAGGTAATCAAATGCTTTGACAGTAGCCTGTCTTGTTTGGGGGATCTTGTATGTCACAGCAAATGAACTCCAGATGCATGCACCACCATGTGCATCTGACTTACATGGGGTTCTGGGGAGTCAAACCTGGATCCTTGTGCTTTACAGACAAGCACCTTAAGTGCTAAGCCATCTCTCCAGTTCTGGAAATGTTCTTTACGTGGTTTTCTTTCTTGTTCTTGTATCTTTGCCTGGTATTAGTCAAGGTAATGTAAGCTTTTTACAATGAATTTCAAAGAATCACTTTCTTTTATATCACTGTAGAATAATTTAAGAAAAATTGAAATTAGTTTTGTTTTAAATGCTTTATTAATTCTGTAGGAAAGCTGCCAGGTACTGTACTTTGATGAGAGACAACTACCACTTTAATCTCCTTATTCAACATCAGCCTGTTTAGATTTATATCGCTTCTTGATTCAATACTGAATGATTGTATATGTTCAGGAACTGATTCATTTTGCCTAGGTTTCCAAATTCATTAAAATATAATTGTTCATAGTAGTTTCTTATAATTCTTTATGTTTCTGTAGTGTGAGCTGCAATGTCACAAGTTTGAAATTTTCTTTTTTCTTTGAGATACCATAATTTTATCTTTTTTTTTGGAGAGAGACAGAGAGGGAGAGGAAGGCAGATAGACATGGGCGCGCCAACAGTCTTTCAGCTGCTGCAAACAAAATCCAGATGCATGTGCCCCCTTGTGGTCAAGTGCAGCATTGCTCCCTTGTTTCACTTTGCATCTGGATAAATGTGGGACCTGGAGATTGGAACCAGCGTTCTTAGGCTTAGGAGGCAGGGGCCTTAACCACTAAGCCATCTCTCCAACCCCATAATGTTACCTTTTAATAAAATTTTCCATTTGTTTTGTTGATATTTTATGTTTTTATACTGATTGCTTCTGCTCTTACATTGGTTATTTTTTTCCTACTAATTTGGAGTTTGGTTTGTTCTTACTTTTCTAGGACCTTGAATTGTATTGTTCAGTTCCTTACTTGAAATCTTTTTCTTTACTACATTCTAGTTATTTTGTGAATTCTTTGTTGCTTTTGCCTCTTATTATTTATTTTTTGAGATTTTGTTGTCTTCTTTTGTCATAAGATTTCTTTTTTCATTTTTTTCTTTGTATGTCTGTTTTCTGGTGAATTTTATTTATTCTTTTCCATGTGTTCATGTTGGACATTTGTTGTGTATCCATGTACACACATAGATCTCCTTTAATCATTTCATGTGGGATCAATCTAGAGATTCTGTTCATCCATTTTTGCTACTCTGAGAAGGGTAGTTTTTCTGTGATCAAGCCATTACTTCCATGGTTTTGAATACATTATCCCATTTTCTTCCATATAGCTTCTGCTGAGAAATGCCCTGATAGTCTAGTGGCACTTTCTTTATATGTGAGTTGGTGCATTGATTTAGTCATTCCTCCATTTTCTCATTTTGCCTTGAAATTTTGACAGATAACAGCATGCCTTAGAGGTCCTTTTTGTTGTTACTGAATTTACTTAAATTCCTTTGAATTCCTTGATATACATGTCTTATTTCTTCTAAATGTGGGAAGTTTTTAGAAGTATTTTAATTAAATCAATTTTCTATAACTGTTCCCTTCTCTTCTTTTGGAATCCCCATAATATCTTAATGATGTCTTATATGTGTCAGAGATTTTCATTGTTCTTTAAAGTTATTTTTGCTTTCTTTTTAATTTAAAGTCAAATCAAGTTACTCTAAAAGACCTAACTCTAATTTAATACATTCTTTCGTCTGTTTGTTTTAGTGTGTTGCTGAAACCTCAATTATATTTTCAGCTCATTCTTAACATTTTAGCTCCAAGATTTCTGTTTGGTTTTTTACTATTTCTGTCTCTTTGCTAAACTTTTTCATATCATGAAATGCTTCCTTCGTTTTGTTAACTTATATATCAGTGTTGTTTTGCATCTCACAGACTTTAATTAGTGTTACTCCTTACTTCTTTTCAGGCATTTCATAGCTTTCCTTACATTGTGGTTTATTTGGGGGAAATTATTGTCTTTCTTTGGTGTCTGCTCTTTACTTTCTAGATTTCTTGGTTCTTACATTGATATCCATGCCTCTGGTACAACTCACTTTTTCCAGTCATGAAGTAGGGAAAGACCATTTGTTTATATGATGTTGTCAGTTGGTTAATCACTTTGTCACTAAGTAAGCATGGTATGGCTAAGAACCACTGGCTAGAGGTGAGCTTGTCCTCATCCATGCAAGATTCCTAATGGATATACCACTAGAGCTGATACTGTGCTGACATGACAGAAAGTGGTGGTAGTGGCTCTGCTATCAATCTAGCTAATCCAATTCCATGCTGTAGCAGCTTGGTCTCTGGGAGTGAAGGATGAGTCAATGTCAATTTCTTCTCTGGAGCAAAGAGGTTGTACACCCCAGGAGCAGCTCTCTAAACTGGGTTTAAAACTTGTGATCTTGGAAGTTTTCCTATACTTATGGCAACCAATCTTCAAGGACGATGGGAGTCCATGGGACTTTCCCATTTATCTTTTCTTAGCATATAGTGCTAAGATCACAAATGCTATATATTTTGTTCCTCTTGAGGTCAGTTGAAATCTCTATGCTCCCTAGTGTTCCCATTAGTCACTTGCTAAGTCCTAGTGTCCTCCGCTTCAGTCACTCTCCTCTAAACTGCAGCTACTCATTTGTTGCATTTCTTCTCTCTTTCTAGGTGAGCCATCTTGGAGCAAATAAAAGGGGTTCATTGACAGGGTTCATCTAGGAAATATAAACAAAGGTATTTTTAAAATTAGGGATGGGAATTCCTTTTTTATTTATACTAAAATATTTCTATCGTGTGATAAAAACATTAAACCACTGGCAAAAAGGAAACCATTTCTAAAGAAAAATATAATTAAATATGTTCTTTATCCTGATGAACTTCAGAAAACAAAAACATTGCTGCCCAGCTGCTCTCTATTTTCCCTTTAGAACCAGGAATATGCTGATCCTTGCTACGAAAAGGAACAAAGTTAAAAATGCTTAACAAAATTACAGGCTAAAGGAAGAAAGTTGAGAACTATAAAGATCCTTTACTGAAAGAATATTTCTTAACAGATTTTTATTTTCATGATAAATAACCTTGAATCAATACTTTCTGAGTATCTGTAAACAGTATCAAAGGTAAGAGAAAAATATCCTGCCTGGCTGTCTTGTTCAAACAAAATGACTCACTTTATAAAGCATATTTCCTGGATATCAATTACTAAAAATATCACTCTTTCTCTGGAAAAGCAATGAAGAGTCCCTTACTTTCTAAAAATCAATTTGAGTTTTAAAACTATGATATAACATATCTAAATTATACAGTCTAGTGGCTTAATTAGCAGAGTAGCAGTTACAAATTTCAAATATAAAAATAAAGCAGTTAAAATTACATGAAACATTTTTAAAATTTATTGTCCTAGGTTATAAATTGGCATTTCACCAGGCATAGTGGTACATGCCTTTAATTCCAGCAACTCAGGAGGCAGAGAAAGGAACATCAAGATGAGTTCCAAGGTCAGCCTGAGCAAGCATGATGCCCTACCTCAAAAAATAAAAATCAAATCAAAATTGGCATTTCTAGTAGTGAATGATGACATCAACTTGCTGGCAACATCACATGATCATGAAGCACCATGGGCCACATAGCAATGCTCAGATTCAGGATGCAGGCCTTGTGAAATGTTAGCTTTTCAGTAAAATAGGCTTCATTCTATCATTACTTGATAGAATTTCCTTTTGGCCATTGCAACTTTCAATTACATGTTCTTGAGATATTAACTTCCTGGTCCTTTATGAAGTCTTGTTATGTTTTATCCTGACATTCTTGTCAATATTTGCTTCCACTGAAATATACACATCTATACACTTTCCTTTTATTTCTCACTAGGCAACCCCATTTTATTTCTTTTAAAGAGTTAAAACATTTTTCCTCTTTCCTTCTTTTAATTTTTAAATTTATGCCATCAGAATAGAAATGATACTGGAGTGCACATTATTATATATTATATATATATATATATATATATATATATATATATATATATATATATATATATAATAACAGAAGTATGAACTAATTTTGGTTTACATGCTATGGGTTTGGACACTGTTGTCAAAATCATCTTTGAGGTCAGTGGCTCCCTAGAAGAACTCACAGGATTCAGAGTAAATATACAAATAAGGTTTATTGCCTTAATATAAGTCATAAATTAAGCCCAGCAGATGAAAAGGTTCATAAGGTAAAGTTCAAGAGAAAAGAGGTACATGGGTCCAAGTCCTTTACCACAGAGACACATAGATGTGACAGATGAGAACATATGACAAATGTGACCAATTCAGGCATCTCACCAAGCATCAGTGTCTTCTTGTGTTTGCTACTCAGATTTCAGAATCCATCTGAATTAAATCACCACATACATGATGGGATACCAAGTGCTGGAAGGAGGTCATCTATACGAGATCAAGAGTATAGAAAGAATTGAGCCCCACATAATTGTCAAATACAACATCTGTGTGACATAGCTGCGTGTCCTCATTAGCATGATCCTAAAGGACAGGAAATAGCAATGTTTCCCTTATACAGCTTAACAAATTGAGGCAATAGAGATTCATATATTTATCTAGAATCAATAATTAAGGAAAGTATATAAAGTTGAGAAAGCTTGTAATGAACACTTTGGATGAGCCTCTAAAATATTGTGAAAATTGCTACTCTTATCTTTTCATCTCTTATCTTCAAAGTTTTGTCACCTATTCTATGCACATTGTCTCAAACACTCTCTACCAACCCTTGCTACCAACACTTTCAGAGTTCAGAGACTATCACTTGTGTGGTGGTTTGAATGTAAATTAAATTAAATACCCATAGACTCAGGTATTTTGATTAAAATTAAGCATCCTGCTTAAGTCGCCAGCAGCCTCCTGAGACAGTGTCACTGTGGGTGGATCTGAATTCCAGCCCAAAGATATGTGCAGAGAAGTTTGAGCTCTGGTGGTTTTGTGTTTGCTGGTGTTGGTGTTTGCTTGCTGCAGTTGTTTCTCTGTTCTTAGATCTAGGGAAGTAAACAGCTTTTTCCACCATTTATGGAGTTTCCCCTGGATTTGTAAACTGAAATAAACCCCTTCCTCCCATAAACTGTGTCTGTTTCTATGTTCACCCCAGCAATGTGGAGCTGACTACAACAACCTGTCATTAAGAACAACACTTCCTCACTCACCAAAGCCCCCTTAAAAGAAATGGGTTTAGGGCTGGAGAGATCCTTAGTGGTTAAGGCACCTGCCTGTTAAGCCTAAGAACATCAGTTCCAATCTCCAGGTCCCACGTTTATCCAGATGCAAAGTGACACAAGGGTGGAATGCCACACTTGACCACAAAGGGGCGCATGCATCTGGAGTTCATTTGCAGCGGCTGAGAGGCTGCTGGTGCACCCATTCTCTATTTGTCTTCTTCTCCCTCTCTCTCAAAAAACAAATGAAAAGCAAAGAAATGGGTTTAGGTTTTATATATAACAAGAATAGTTGCATTAAAATGTCAACTTTGATCCATCAAAAGTTATGTTGCTCAAAATTCTATGTAGTTTATCAATAATTACTTAAATAAACTATATCTTTCAAACTTAATAATGTAATACACATTTATATCAGTTACTGTCACAAATATTTTAAAATCTAGTAAATTTGTATGGTATAAAAAAGAGAAATGCAGTTAATTTCCCAATATCACAGAATTTATGTGAAAAGATTATTTGTTCTACAAAATGCCTAAATATTAGCTTTTACCTTATAAATAATAAACTTCCCAATCACCTTTTATTTCTAAGAAATAAGTCCAATAAAAAGGAACATTACTGTTATATTTTGTTAACCAATTTGGCCATAAATATCCTGTGGAGATTTTATTTGTTACTGAATTCAGTTTGTCATAGTTTAATACATCTCTGCCAAAACTGCTGAATAATAATTAGGCAACACTTCTCTCAAACAATGTAGGAATCAATTTTACACCAAAATAAATTGAAAATAACATGAATATAAGAAATAATTTTGTATTGAAATACTTTGTTTTTAAAAAAATTTGTTAAATACCTACATGTACATGAAATCATGAAACTATATAAATATTCAATTTTGCATAAAGTTAAGTATTTATTGATAATAATTGCATAATTTAGTGTTTCAATAGGATTAAGTCAGATGGATTTTATAATCATATCATTCCTATATCTGTGTTAGTTGGCTCTTTTGTAAGTAATGGACTTGTGAATTCACTGTGCTCAATATATTATGTGTCACTATAATCATCATTTGTATAATTTGACACATACATGGATAGGTTAGGTCGCTGTCCTTGGCTATGATTATAATAATATTACAGCATTTCTTGCTTTCCTTGTATAATAGTTTCACTATGTTCTTTGCCTGTCCCAGATATAAAGGTTGTAAACTCTGTTGTTACTCCTTCATGAAGTTATCTTCTCATTGGTGGGATAAAGCACCAGACCAAAATCAGTTGATGGGAGGAAAGGTTTTATTTTGGTTTATAGTCTTGAGAGAAAGCTTCAAAATATAAGGGGTCACCAGGAGCTGGGCATCACCTCTACACCTCTACCATAGCATAGGGAAAACAGTATCAAAAAAGTAAGCCAAACACTGGAAAGAGAAATCTAGATGTAATACCACTAAACCCACCCCTAACAACACACCTCTTCCAGCAAGAATCCACCTCCAAAATTGCATTCAAAACATGCAAGTCTCTGGGGGACATATAATTCAAACCACCACATTCCTGGTTTCTTTTAGTGGGATACTGCCCAATCACAGTGTTGCCTTGAAATATAGGCACTACTCCTTGTAGTCATTAATTCAAGAGTGGGCCTGCTACTTCATGGAACCTGAAATAAAGAAACTCATTCTTGCCAGGCGTGGTGGCGCACGCCTTTAATCCCAGCACTGGGGAGGCAGAGGTAGGAGGATCGCATAGAGTTTGAGGCCACCCTGAGGCTACATAGTGAATTCCAGGTCAGCCTGAGCCAGAGTGAGAGTGAGACCCTACCTCGAAAAAAAAAAAAAAAAAAAAAAAAGAAAGAAAGAAAGAAACTCATTCTTGAAGCCACTTAAACCAAGAGTGAAATGAAAAAGTAACTTATTCTTTTCTCAAGTGTTACAAATAAATGGATAATGATATTTTACTAGAATGTTGAAATATTATGTTTTTGTACATCCCAAGTGCTTCTAAATGCTGACATCTTATTATTTCTATAAGTAAAATTCATAATGTAATGTTTGACTCTTCTTTTTTATTGTCTTCATGTCTAGTGTGCACTTTATGTTTACTATTCCCATCAGATTGATTTGTTTGCTTGGTCATTTTGAGAAAATATATCATGAATAGACCAGTATGCCTCAGCCTCCTGAGGACTAGGATTATAGGCATACACTGCCTGGTCCAGCCATATACCTTTCTAAAATATTTTTCTTTATTTATGTATTTATTTATTTGAGAGACAGAGAGAGGTAGAGAGAGAGAGAAAGAATTGGTGTGCTTGGCCCTCCAGATACTGCAAATGAACTCCAGACACATGTGCTACTTATGCATCTGGCTTACATGGGTCCTGGAGAATTGACCTAGGTCCTGTGGTTTTGTAGGCAAGTGCCTTAACCACTAAGCCATCTCTCCAGCCTACATATTTTTTTTTTCTTTTGGTTTTTCGAGGTAGGGTCTCACTCTAGCCCAGACTGACCTGGAATTCACTCTGTAGTCTCAGGGTGGCCTCGAACTCATGGTGATCCTTCCTACCTCTGCCTCCCAATTGCTGGGATTAAAGGCATGCACCACCACGCCCAGCTCCACATATCTTTTTTTTTTTTTTTTTTTTTTTTAACTGAGCACATATCAAGGGCTCTATAGTCACATATGACCATTGATTTCTATTTGCTGGTATTCTTGGTCAAAACAAAACCTCTGAATACTACTTTTGTTTGTTTTGCCCATTAATAATTTGTGAAGATTTGTTTTATACTAAGAAATTCTGATTTAAGAAGATTAGCTGTTTGCCAGCAATGAGGTCAGCGTTGGTTTTTTTTGAAGTTGACTGCCTCTTTCTTCTGAGGGTTTTGTCTTGCCTCTCTGCTATTTTGCCATAAATATAATATGCCTTGGAACATAAGTATTATTTTATCTATATTAATTGAATAAAACTACTTTAATTTTAGTTAAAAATATAATAGTTCAATTCTGTAATAATCCTATGCAATAGTTGCCAATAACACAATTAAACTTTCTCCTAAAGAGTTCATTAAACCATGGTCCAGATTCCCTGTGCCAGACTGTGTGCAGGCAGCATGGAGTGAGTAGGCCAGACCAATGTTTCCCTACTCCTCCCAGCTCCCTGGTCCTGGTTCCCTGCACAGGTGGGTACACGGGTGAGCATAGCGTGGAAATGTGGTTAATATCCACAACAAGCTGTTGATCAAAGAGACCTACAAGGTCTCCCAAAACAAACAAGATAGATTTCTATCAGAGCACTTGATAACCACCAGAGGTTAATGGTAAGACCCTACTGCTAAAGACACGATATGCTGTCACCATGGACCATGGAGAGATCTGGTTGGAATCCAGAAGAGAACCAGTTCCCAGGAAATTAGCCCATCTAGTGCTGGAAGGCACTACATGAGTTACTGGGGGAAAGTGGCCAACATATGCCTGAGCAACTCAAAGTCTAAGCTACTCAACAGCAAACAACTGGATGTGATGCTCAACTAAGTGCAATAGTGGCACACAGCCATGGTGGGTAGACAATTGCTCTTGGATTGGCTAACAGATCTGTTCAGCAGAAAGGAAACCAGATCTGAAACATATCCAGATAACAATTTTGCTTTCCAATATCAAGCTCCCACTAATTTGGGGCTATAAGAGGGTCACACTCTTTAAATTCTCTCTAAATTAATAACGGTTATCCCATTTAACCAGTGCTGACTTCATTCCCTATTGGAGAATCTGCTTCTCTGTTTCAGAGGGAAGTGGACCTGAGGAGATAATGACCCATCACACTTTACCTCTGCCCCAGCTGAAACCACAGAAGAATTGGGGAAATGAGCAAGAGTGCTATTTTCTCAATGAACCGGATATCACCACAAGGGTGAAGGAGATAGACACTGAGGACACTCAACACCTACCAAAGCATAGATCCAGAGGCTCCTAAGGGCCCATCACTGAAGTAGACTTAAAAGGCACCCAACATTGCTCAGGGAATTTTGTAGAAGAAGGGGCAGAAAGATTGTTAGAGGCACAAGTTGGGACATTTTGCGCAGAGACATTGCCTCTCCCCCATAACTGACTGCTGCCCCCAGAATGCATGACCCACAATCCCCATGGGGATGATCTGTATCCCCAATGAGGAGGGACTCTTCAGAAAAGGGGCAGGGATGAGGGAAATGATGGTAACAACATGTGTTGTTTACATACTATGTATGTAAATATCTAATAAAAATAAATTTTAATAAAAAAGAAGAAAGGTCTAAAAAAGGAGTTCACTAACATTATGCTATAATCACTTTCCAGGAAGAAAAAATGACCCAATTTTAGCTTACTAAACTGTCCAAGATGAAAATTAATAAGACCTTTCTAAAGTGTTCAGAAAAATTAGTGTGCATTTCTAATCACTGTTTTTATTTACTTAACAGACAGGTTCTTATTGTACTTGGCTATGAATGTTTTGATATTAAACTACTTGGGCATTTTTTTCCCCTCCAAAAAATATCTTTAAAGATAAAACTCAAAAAAATTTGCCTAATGGGTGTGGTGGTACATGCCTTTAATCCCAGCACTCATGAGGCAGAGGTAGGAAGATGGCTGTGAGTTCAAGGACAGCCTGAGACTAAATAGTGAATTCCACGTCAGCTTGGGCTAGAGAAAGACCCTACCTTGAAAAACAAAACAAAATGAAAAATCTAATTTCACTGGAAGGGAAAAACAGAAACTTAATTTGCTCTTTTACATATTTCCCTCTGATGTTTCAGAAAATTCTCTATGGTATCCCTATGGTATTGAGCATAATGTGAACCAATGATTTATGAAAATTAAAAATATAAACACATGTCTTGAATTATAATTCTCTCTTACTTATCTAACCTTAGAAATTCACGTAAATCATTACCCAAATCCTCCAGGAACAGTTATAACTATCCAAATTTCCCCACATCACACCCCAGTCAATGAATTATAAATTTTTGATTAAATAACTGTTTCATATCAAATCTTTGCAGAAACTGGCAGTTCACAAAACCTTATCACAAAGTCTTCTTCCTGCTACTTGCTTATTGTAGTGTGGCTGCTATAATACTGTTTTGTAACACTCTTCTAAAAACCTTTGAATAAATGTTGTTCTCTTGTACTGAAGTGATATTTAAATGCTGTTGATTACAAACTACAGTATTGACACACAACAATATATGCTTAAAAACATTCTGATATCATAGACCCTACTGTATAAACCTTTAGGGCTAATTTTTACCTTATGTAAGGTCCCATGTATGCCTGATGCACAAGGGGAAACATGTGTCTGGAGTTCATTTGCAATGGCTAGAGGCCCTGGGACACCCATTCTCCTTTTTCTCTCTCTCTCTATATATATATCTGCCTCTTTCTCTCTCCCTCTCAAATTACTAAATAAATAAAATTTAAACATTTTTAGAAAGAGGGCTGGAGAGATGGCTTAACAGTTTAGGCACTTGCCTGTGAAGCCAAAGGACCCAAGTTCAATTCTGCAGGTCCTACATAAGCCAGATGCACAAGGTAGCACATGCATCTGGAGTTGGTTTGCACTGGCTAGAGGCCCTGGTATGTCCATTCTCTGTCTCTAATAAATAAATAAAAATATAAAAATTTTATAAAGAAATATACAAAAAGAAATATTGTAAGATTGAAAACTTCATCCAAGTGGCACCTAGAAGATGGCTCAGTAGTTAAATGTACTTCCTTGTAAATCGTCCCTTTCCAAGTTCAATTTCCCAGCCACTCATGTAAGTCAGACTCAAAAGATGATGCAAGCATCTGTCATTCTTTTGCAGTAGCCAAGGGACTTTGAGCACCAATACATGCCCACACACTTGTTCATGTGAGCTCGCAAATGTATGTGAAAATAAATAAATATTCCCCCAAAATAAAAATTCATCCAAAGTAATGAAACATTGTTATATTTTCTATTCATTTTCCCAAGAAAATATTGAGGACTATTTTAAATTCACATTATGATATGAATTTAAATAAATAAAATGAATTTGGATCACAATTTTTATGTATTTTTGTTGTGCTTTAAAGTAAAATACCAAGCTGGGCATGGTGGCTCATGTCTTAAATCCCAGCACTTGGGGAGGTAGAGATAGGAGGATTGCCATGAGTTCAAGGCCACCCTGAGACTACATAGTGAATTCCAGATCAGCCTGGGCTAGAATGACACCTTACCTCCAAATAAATAAATAAAAAAAATAAAATAACAGAATATCAATACCTTACATGTAAATGGTTGCTTTTATTTATAGCTATCTTGACTTTTCTCTTAAGAAGAAATTGATAGTTGAAGTGATATACATTTTTGAAGAAAAACTTGGTTTTATGTTTAGAAAACATGGCTTAATGAAAAATATTTTAACAGATAAAAAATAATTATATTCATGAGTCATGTTCTGAAATACCCATACAATAGACTAAATATGCATTTATTTTACTCACATACACGTTGTAACTGAATATCTGCAGGTGCCGCGCCTTAAAGATGGCGCTGGCTTCCGCCTTCCGCCTTCCCGATGGCGAGTGCTCTCCTGGATAAACAAGTCCTTATTTGGCTTGGGCCGTGATCTAGGCTTGCTTCCGCATATGTGGACCTATCTGCATTCACCACGTGGCTTGCCAGGGTTGGCTGTTCAAAGGCTTCTTAAGCTTTGGGCGGGCTTGTCCCGGGAGTAGTGGGGGAGTGAGTCGGGCAGTCAGTGAGTGAGTGAGTGAGTGAGTGGAGTGGAGGAGTCAGTCAGTCAGTCAGTGAGTGAGAGAGTCAGTGAGCAGTGAGCAGTGAGTCTGTGGGTCAGTGAGTGGCAGGCAGTGAGTGAGTGAATCAATCAGTGAGTGACTGAGTGAGTGAGTGAGTGAGTCAGAGAGTGAGTCAGGCAGTCAGTCAGTGAGTCAGGCAGTCAGTAAGAAGATTGTTTAAGGGGTCAGAAGATTGTTCAAGGTTCCTGAATAAACGGCTGAAAGAAGAGTCCGAGTGTTGCATCTTCCTTGCTGGTCGAGGCGGTCGCGACAAATGGTGGCCCGTACGGGGAACTCAGAACTTGAAGGGCAGCTAGCTGGTAAGTTCCAGGTAAGTGGACAAAAGGGTAAAGGCAAGTTTTCCGGTAGAGAGACGATAAGGTCCCATAGCAAAATGGGCAATACATCTTCCAGTATTAGGGTTAAAAGGCGCCACAATAAGGTTTCCTTAGAGGAAACGCAGTGAGAAGATTTCTTAAGAATGATAGCCGGCCAATTAATGTATATTTGTTCGTGTGTCTTATTAGTGTATAAAAGTTGGTTAACCTCATGTGGTGTATTTGTGTTGTAGTGTGTCTAGTCATATTACATAGGGCAAACGAGAATGATTCAGAAGCAGTTTTTAAAAAAAAAATTTTTTTTAGAGGAGGTGAGAGAAGAGCGCTCGAGTAAAACATCTAAAAGAAAAAGTAAGGTTCCTGAATAAACTGTTGAAAGAAGAGTCCGAAGAGGGACTCAGAACTTTCTGCAGTCAGGGCAGTAGTAAGGTTCCTGAATAAACTGTTGAAAGAAGAGTCCGAAGAGGGACTCAGAACTTTCTGCAGTCAGGGCAGTGCACTGGTAAGTTCCCAGGTAAGGTGGGAATCCGCGACAAAAGCGGGAATTTTGCTCTTCTCGGTAGAAAAAGAGGGAGCAGGAAAGTTCCCAGGTAAGGTGGGAATCCGCGACAAAAGCGGGGAATTTTGCTCCTCTCGGTAGAAAAAGAGGGAGCAGGAAGGGTTCGCGGTGTAGCGAACCAAAAGTAAAAGTTTTAAAAGAATTTTTTGCAAAATTAGCCATGGGCGCTTCTCACTCGCACCCAATTTTTTTGGCTCTGAATGAGCTGCTTCGTTCAAAAAACTTAAAGATAAAGGGGAGTACCCTGGAGAGGTTCCTGGAGGAATGTGATGCCATAGCCCCTTGGTTTGCGTGCTCTGGAAGTCTTACAATCCCTTCATGGGAAAATTTGGGCGAAGATCTTGATTTTGCAGCAGACCAAGGCACGCTTAAGGGCGGGGTAAAATCGATCTGGAGGTTAGTGAGGAACTGCCTCGAGGAAGAAAGGTCGAAATAGGCAAACAATGAAAAAGAGGCAAAAACAAAGAACAACTTATATCCAACACTTGAGCTAGAAGATTCAGAGTCTACGGATTCTAAAGAAGAGCTGCAGGCTCTCATAAAACAAATGAAAAGATCAAAATTATGCTAAGTGCAGACAGTATTGAACTTCGAGGCTTGTCTTATGAGCTTTCAAAGGGGGAAGGAAAGACTGCAGAGGACTTTGTTGGAACTGGGCTACTGGCATAAGGGATGGCTACGTTCTGCTATCCAGGCCCAGAAAGTTTGATCAAGGTTAAATTTGTAATGGACTGATGTGCTTGGCTAAAGATATCGGACTGAGATTTTAAGATTTTAAGTTGGAAAATCTCAAGCAAGGTAAAAGCAGAGGCACTGAGGTTTTAGGTTACTGAAGCTGCTATTGTCAACGCATTAGCAATCTTAAGGAAGGTGGAAGGAAGGTGGCCTGACTTGATTTACATTAAAACAATGGAGAGGATGCCTGAGGAAAGACTGTAAAAATGCAAATTCTTGGAAAGAGCTGACTGGAGAAGGAACCTGCTTTTCAAGGCTATATTGAACTTGAACTGCAGAAGTTTGATGACTGCTGATGGTGGTTGAGTTTTTGCATTGTTTTAGTTTCTCCTTGCTAATGTTGTTAAAAGACCTTGGATTATACTAGGGCTGCAAATTTATCCAGATTTTTGTCTAGTTTTCTATTACAGAATTGGTCGCTTGAATTTGAAGATACCTTAAGAGAACTGAGACTGGCAGTAGTTAATGTGAATTCTACCTGCATGGACCTCTCCTTTGCCTCTGGATTGTCATCTTGGCTGATCTCCGCTATGAATCATCTGAAGGAATGGGCGGTTTGGGTGCTCTTTAGCAGGCCTTCTGTTACTGGTCTCTTTGGTTTGCTTGTGGTGTCTGTGTAAAATCAGGGTCACGCAATGACGGGATGCAGCTATGATCATTCAAGCCTTTACTGCCATAGAGGCTGCACAGTCCCCTAAGTCTGGCTGGCTACAACTAAAAGTTAATCTTCTTCCTGCTCAGGTTGCGAGGCTAAGCACTGCACTCTGGGTTAGCCCTAGAAATCCAGAGAAGAGCATGTTTGATTGCATGCGGGTTGATGCCCCAGATCCCGCCTCTGAGAAAAAGGCATCAGGGTTGCAAAAATATGCATCATCAGAGATCAGACCTCTACTCTTACCTGTGGCTTGTTTTAAAACATAAAAGGGGGAACTGTAGAGAGCTGCAGGTGCCGCGCCTTAAAGATGGCGCTGGCTTCCGCCTTCCGCCTTCCCCGATGGCGAGTGCTCTCCTGGATAAACAAGTCCTTATTTGGCTTGGGCGTGATCTAGGCTTGCTTCCGCATATGTGGACCTATCTGCATTCACCACGTGGCTTACCAGGGTTGGCTGTTCAAAGGCTTCTTAAGCTTTGGGCGGGCTTGTCCCCAGTGAGGGCAGTCAGTGAGGCAGTGAGTGAGTGAGTGAGTGAGTGAGTGAGCAGTGAGTGAGGAGTGAGTGAGAGTGAGTCAGTCAGTGAGTCAGTGAGTGAGTGAGAGAGTGAGCAGTCAGTGAGTGAGCAGTGAGTCTGTGGTCAGTCAGTGAGTGGCAGTGAGTGAGTGAGTGAGTGAATCAGTGAGTGAGTGAGTGAGTGAGTGAGTGAGTGAGTCAGTCAGTGAGTCAGGCAGTCAGTCAGTGAGTCAGTGAGTCAGGCAGTCAGTAAGAAGATTGTTTAAGGGGTCAGAAGATTGTTCAATTAGTTTTATTGTCTTCATTTTTGTATACTTTCATTATACACACACACACACACACACACACACCATGACTTTTGACATCATTCTCTATAATCACCCTCTCTTACCCCTTTCTTGTTCCAGCATATTCTTAAATTTACATGTTACATTTTGTTTAAGAACATTATATAGATTTCAAAATATGATTCATGAATATAATTGATGCTGAAATAGATGTTAAGGAATTCCAAGTGCAAAATTAAGCCTAAACATACAATTCACTGTTAGAATACGTTATTAGGCCTCACTAGCCCCTAGATTCAATCTGCAGAACCACAGAAAGGGAAGAAGAAGAAAATTCCTTCTTATACCTGTGTTGTTGAATATGAATACTTTGATAGACATTAAGTTTTGAGCCTTAATGAAAACCATTCTCACATTTGTTCCATTTGTGAAGGTTCTCCACATTTGCCCATTCTTTCCTTAAATAAATGATATAAATGTCAAGTAAATGCAAATAAAATAGTATCTAAAAACAATGGGTCTATGATAATGTAGCCCACCACTAAGAGACTAGTTAAATATATATGATACACTACAACACTGGATCTACTAAATACAATAACATTATATGTACAGATGAAGCTAGAAACTAGGTGTATCCCCTTTTATTCAAACTAGGCAAACTCCCTTTTATTCAACTCCTTTTTGGTTGGAGAATCTATTATTTCTTATAGATGGAGAATAATAATGCTGAGAACAAGGATACATCAACAAACCAAAAAGAGAGAGCCAATTGTAAGCCATGAGATGTGTCACCTCCCTCTACCCTCAGGACTAGCCTGAAAATCAGTCCCAGGGAAATGGTGACAGACACTGGTCACTCAAACCTCACCAAAACAGAGATACAGAAGCTACATAGAAAGCAACATTAAGTCAGATTCTTATCTTGACCACAAGGCTCAGAGGATACAGCATAAAAGGGGGTGGAAAGATTGTAAGAGCCTCAGGGTGGGTGGAAATAACCTGAGACATACAGCCACTACTCCCCCTCCCCCCGCAAAGACTGACTGAGGCCTCTTGTTCCTCACAATGAACACCAATAGCCCCACCAAAGGAAAACTATCAACAGAACTGGGGTAGAGGAAAGAGTAGCTAAGAGTATAACTATTTTATTAAAAAGCAATAAATAACTTAAAAGTATCACATATATATATGATTTCTATAAAAATTCAAAGAAAAGTATGTAGAACAGATGCTGCTTTGTGAAAGATTAAAATGTGTACATGAACATTAATAGATATTTGTAATTGATTTTAAGACCATATACATACTGAAATAAGTTTCTTGATTGCTATCTTTAATGAAAATTATTAGCATTTCTTCTCTTTGTGTTCTACTTCAGGAATGTGAATCTTAGTAGACTGAGTCTTCTATACCTGTCTACTCTAATTACTTAAATTTTTTTATTCCAGAGATGTTGCTCAGTAGCACAGTGCTTGTCTACCATAAGCAAGTACTAGCACTGCAAGAAAACAAATAAAAAATAATTACTTCCTTTTTTCACTTTTAGTTTCCTTTAGATATATTGCTTTGGGCCACATTTAACAATGATATCTTCTTTGGGTATGAGGGGGAAAAGACAGGAGAAGATCTTAGATGTAAGAAAGAAATTCATGTGTCTTTATCATACCTCATTCTTTTCTCTATTTTCCCTGTAATGTATCAAGAGTCTATTCAATCACGAATCACTTATGGTCACATATGCTGTTTCAACACAGACTAATTCAGTTGTGCAAGCTGTGCCTAAAATCCTTCAATGAGTGATGGCTCATTGTCCATTCACTGGGCTCTTTTACCCACTCACTACAAACTACCCCTTCTAATTTTCAACTTTCCCACTATCATCTGGAGTAAACTATGGAGTTTCTCATTACATTGCTCCATTAATACCTGGACTCAAATTTCTTGATTAAATAATATGTTAGCAGAAGGACAAAACTGAAATATTATCTATTCTAGGCTTGTTGTGGGTATTTTTTCAGTCATGCATATGTAAATACAAATTAAGACTGAATTTCTTACTGTGTTCTTTAAGTTTTCTAACCTTTGATGTCCATCTGCCATCATGGATAATGGGGCAATGTAATACACATACAAGCTATGGGTCATCTTGGATCGGCTCATTCTCATCAGTCTCATAGCTTCTTTTAGACTCTGACATCCATGCTGACAAAAAAATTGTTACTTCTATTGTGAGCTTATAAATGATAGTGTGAGACATAGAATATTTTTGTCTCAAGCATTTTCTTGTCAGTTTCTTTACACCCATTCTCTAGTGTATTTTAATATCATGTATTTTAATGATCACTTTCAAGTAGTCAACACAAGTACAGAGTGGCTTGTGTACCTATGAGTTCATCATTAGTTAATCATAAATCAATACTATTTAGGAAAATAATACCACAATTGCCTCTATACTGAACATATACAGAGGTTTTTTTGCCATTATTTCCTAAGTATACAGTACTAGTATTTATGAAGGATTTACAATGTATTTTATAGTTAACCTAGAGATAAAGTATCCAGCAAAATGTGTACAGTAGATATGTGAATTTCATACCTTTCTACAGACAGAACTCAGACATATATGGATTGGCAGCACCCAGGGATCTGGCACCAGTTTTATGATATATGAAAGGACAACTGCAGTCACATTTTAGTTGCTTTTTGCACTTTGATGGAGTTCTTTTGATGATCATCAACACATCCCACTTCGATTTCCCACTTTCAAACTCATATAATCTATAAAAAATTACTTCTTAGTGAGCATTCTTTTACCTCCCAGTTATCAAAGTCACACTTCCTGCATAGTCACTTGATTGGCTAGCAACATGTGAATGGTGAAAAGCCACAGCATACGTGTGTAAGACCAAACATGGAGAGACCTGGTCAGAATCTGGAAGAGGGTCAGTCCCCAGGCAGTGAGCTAGTCTAGTGCCAGAGGGTGCTACAAGAGCAACTGGGGGAAAATGGCCGACATCTGTCCAAACAACTCGCAGTCTAAGCTACCCAGCAGGAAACAACCTGGCATAATGCTCAAACAAGTGCAGTAGTGGCACACAGCCATGGTGGGTTACCAACTGCTCTTGATTTGGCTAATAGATCCACTCAGTGGAATGGAACTCATTGCTGGAACTGGGAAATAAGTCAAAACCAAGTACAAAAAATGAGCTCAGTCTCCAAGATCAAGATACCACCAAATGTGGGCTAGAAGGGGGCCTACGCATATAAAATTCCCTCCAAAATATCTATGGCCATCCCATCTATCTAGTACTAACTTCTCTCTCTCTCCATTGGAGAATTTGCTTATCTTTTTCAGATGGACAATGAACCTGAAGGGAGGATCAGCCAATCACACCTCACCAGGGCCCCAGCTGAAACCAGAGTAATGCGGGGGAAGGGCAAGAGTACAGCATTCTTGGTGATCACAACACCAGAAAAAGGAGATAAACACAGAGAACATCCAACTCCTACTAAACCAGACATCCAGAGACACAGAGGCTCCTAAAACCTCATCACTGAAGTAGAACTAAAATGATCCCAATGTGGCTCAGGGAAATTTGCTGAAGAGGGGGCGGAAAGAATGTTAGAGCCACAAATTGGGGCATTATGCACAGAGACTTGGCCTATCCCCCACAACTCTTGACTACCCCTACAATGTATGACCTACATTCCCCATTGATGAGGGTCCCTTTGGAAGAGGGAGGACAGGGAGGAGGATAATGGAGTCACCATTATGAATATAAAATTAGAATAATAAAAATAAAAATAAATTATTAAAAATTTAAAAAGCCACACCATGTGATTATTGCTATAATCTGGTTTATCTGGTACCAGGAGGAACCGTTCCTTAACTCTATCCATTGAGTGAATTAGTCATTTCCCCCATTGCTTTGGGTGTGGCCATCATCCAGGCACAGGGTATGTACTTTCCTATGTGAGTGTCCAGCATCCACTCTTAATCTAGCCTCTGTGAACACTTCAGCATTCTCAGGTCACTTGTTGCTAGAAGTTTCCTATTTGTCCAGATGGTCTGGCACATTTTCAGGAAGACTGAGTGAAGGACACAAAGACACAAAGACTCATCCCTCATATGATTGATACCTTCAGTGGTTCCCCTTGTTACACATTCATATACTGTTTTCACTTATTATGAAAAGTGACTGTACTTCCCTTCTAGTAGCAACACTGATCTGATATAACCCAATCTCTGGTGATATTTCAAGCCTCAAAATAATTGAATGCTCTTCAGTAATGGTTTCACTTAAAGCCCAATAACTAGTTAGCCTTTCATATGATATGTATCTTGACTCTGAAGCTATTTCCTAATCTAAAATTTCAATAGATACTGTAGGATGGCAGTAGCAGACTTTTGCCAGACACTAGTCAATACATTGCAGATATTTCCAAAATCACTTATGTGTGCTAATGTGAGTCCCGAATGAGTCTGATTGCATTCTGGCTTCTTGAAGCTCATTTCTTGCTCAAAACTCTGTAAAATGTTTTTTCCAGCAACTGTATTAATAGTAGATAGTGAAATTTCTAGATGTGCTATGTGTTTTCTCCAGAAACTAAAAGTATTGGTCTTTCTGTCATATGGATCATGGAGACAAAATAAATTATTTTTGGTTATCTGAAAGATCTCCAGTCATTTTTGTGCACATGGCTTCTAGGAATTTTCTGATTTTTTGTAATTGATGTAATTTAGGTAATTTAGGTGCCTTGACCTGCCATCCTCTAGAGGTCATACCATTATTAAGTATGTGTAACTCAACCCTAGTTTGAAATCATACTGAGACATGAACACAATAGCATCAAATTAGCATCAAATAATAGATAATAATATTCCCCACTCCCCCACTGAATCAAATGTCTCTACTCTCCAGATTTTGGCAATAAGTACATTAATTTAAAGTTTCTTTTGGAAGAATAATGAATGCACATTACAGGCCATTTCACATGAATAAAAATTGACTTTGACTTCTTCCTCGGACAGAGATGCAAACAAAGGCATTAGCTGAATCATTTGTCAGACACCAATCTCTTGCACTTATCACACAGCTGGAACTGTTGGTATCAAATTGGGCATAGCTAATACTGTGTGAAGTATATCTTTATCAAATTTTCTATAGTGCATATTTAACCTCCAGAATCCATCATCCTTTTTTATCAGACATGTTTTGAAAGGACTGAGGTAAACTAAAAGCTGCATCAGATAGATCATAAATTAAAATTCATCACCTTTGATTACCTTATATTGTTCAAATTAATCACTGAGTGTGTTTAGGTAATTAGAAAGTTTCCAATATAGCATTTCCCCTAAATAGCAATGAAAATAAAGAGAACATGAGAACAGCATTCCTTTCCATTTGGTTGTCACATTTTTCCCAATAATATATTCTGATAATAGTGAGGCCATAACTACATATAACATTCATAAAGTCCTACTTTGGGGCTGTGGAAATGGCTTAGTGGGTAAAGTGCTTACCACATAAGCATGGGGATCAGAATTAAGATACCCAGCAAGCTGTAAAAGCCAGGCATGGTTGTATAACCCTTTAATCTAAGCACTGGGGAGACAGAGACTAGAAGATGATCAGAGTTTGCTGGTTAGCTGGTGTAGACTGATTAGTGTCTTCTGGGTTCAGTGTAAGACTGTCTCAAAAAATAAGAAAGAGGAGCAGGAAAGATGGCTTAGTGGTTATGATTCTTGCCTGTGAAGCCTAAGGACCCAGGTTCAATTCCCCAGTACTCACAGAAAGCCAGATGAACAAGGTGGTGCATGTGTCTGGAGTTCGTTGCAGGGGCTAGAGGTCCTTGCATGTCAGTTCTCTCTCTACCTCTATCTGCCTCTCTCTCTCTGAAAATAATTATTAAAAAAAAAAAAGAGAATGACTAAGGAAAATATCTCTAGCCCCCCCACACACACATGCACACGCATGTGCAATCATACATATATGAGCATGTATTCATATACACTGTATACACATGGGAAAAAGTCCTAATTTGAACCATACTTTCAGGGTCAAGCTTTAGTCTCATTATCATATTTAATTATTCAAAGTCAAATTCAATTATACATTTATTTATTTATCGGCAGGATTAGGTGGGATAGAACACTGAGCACCAGTGTTCAGCACTTCTAATGTCTGTTTATTGCCTTCAGGACATTATATCTACAAAAATGTGACTTCATGTCAACTCCCAGGGACTGAGCCTTCAATCTCCGATGGTGCTGATTAAGGGAGGCATGTACTCCAACCAAAAAGAGATTTTTGATACTTTGCCTTAAGTTTTCTCTTCTTTTTTTTTTTTTTTTTTTTTTTTTTTTGCTTGCTGCTGTTCAAAGAAGTGATGTCTCTACATGAATTATCAGTTTCCTTTAAGCCTAGCAAGATTAATGTGATCCGTAAGCCCTTGTCTAAAGAACCAAACTATATTTTATAATTTAGACTGTAAAATTTCAGAAACACAATCTTATTTATATCACAACAGATAACATATTTTATAGTTGGCTAGAAAATTATAGCAACCAGAAAAGAATAGGGACAAACATTGCAAAGAATAAGAATTTTTCCATTTTAAAAATGATTTCAAGCATTTCACCAAAAACAATATTATTCCTGGCCTGTCCCTAGGGGGAAAAATCATAAATAAGTCTATTAGTACAGTATCTTCAGAGAGTAATTTTAAATCTCTGGTAAAGGACTAATGTTTCTAAATAGAATACCAATCATCAGAGTTATAGTAAAAGTTTGCTGAGGACAGTGGAAATTATAAGCATAATTTCCTATGGTTAAAAAAAAATCTATTATGTAACTTGTCTTTTCACACCACCGCTGGAACTCAGGAAGCTGCACAAATAAGAAAGTGAAATGAAATGCAACTTCCTTTCATCCCAGCATCCTTAAAGTTCTGCAAGTTCAAGAAACAAGGCAAATCTTCAAAAGGTAGAAAGAAGTGTGCCTTCTCTGTGACTAGGGAATGTACTAGCAACAGTGGGAGAAAGTACAAAGGTGCAATAGTGTAAGGCTTTTACAGTAAATCTCCAGCAAATGAGATAGCATACACACATACATGTTTACAGTCAAAGTTTTATAAAGAATATCTTTGCTCTATTTTACTAATATACTAGCAAAATGTTAAAACTATGCACCAATAATGCATTTAAAGGATAACAATTAAAATGATACCATTCTATTATATCCTTCTATGCCTTATGATATATGTTTGAGCAATATGTGGACACATGGAGACCTTTTGTACTACATGGAGACCAATGAATAGGAGGAAAGGCCATAATTAGCCATATTTATAATAAGTTAGGTGAAACAATATCTTCTTTTAGCCCTCTATAATTTTCCTAGACTCTTAACATTTATAGTTTTAGCATTTTCAAATTTTCATGATTTTATTTGTCATCAAAAATTCAAAATACTAAAATAATTTTGAATCGAGAGTTTCTATTATCTTGAGAATTTAGTTTTGTCATAACTTGGAAAACATATTTTTCTTATAGGTATGCCTACAAAAAAGATATTTAATTTATATGTTTGGCCACATAATTTTGTAAATAGTAGACTCAATTCTCTTTAGACATTTGACCATAGTTTTCTAGAAATCCTTCAATCCTTTATCAGTCAACAGTCTGATTCTGTACAAATCTGGAATTTTCATATAAACATGAAGTCATCAGAGGGGTTTTTGTTGCTGTGGGAAACTGAGAATCTTATCTCTACATGATCAGAGCTGATATCAACAATATCTGAGCAGTTGAACATATATAAAATAAAATCCAAATATGGCTATTTTTTTTTTTTGGAGACAGAGAAAGAAAAGAAAGAGAGAGAGGGAGAGGAAGACAGATAGAGATGGGCGTGCCAGCAATCTCTCAGCTGCTGCAAACGAAATCCAGATGCGTGTGCCCCCTTGTGGTCAAGTGTGGCAGGCACCTTAACTGCTAAGCCATCTCTCCAGCCCCAAATATAGCTGTTTTAAATGTTCCTTTTATCTTTTATTTTGTTGATTTTTCATGATTGTTGTTATATTCTTTTCATTTGCTTTACCCAATATGTTTTAGTCCGTGTGGTAATTCACAGAGACAACCACATGACTCTCTTCCACTTATTTCCTAATGAAACTAGGTGCAGAAAACGTGATGACCAAGACTGGGAGCTCTGCAAATCTGAACTAAACTCTGGCCCTGCCAGTCACATTTCAAATTACTTCATGCTTACTCAGTTCCATTGTTCCTACACTGTACATATTAATAATTATGCACAAGCATTTTGACTACATAAATGTTAATGATCATGAAAGGTTTTTATTCTTGAAGAGGAAAGTTACATATTAAAAAAATAAGGCATGTGAGGAAAGCAGGGTTGAGGGACACCTCTCATAAAGTGTGTACCTTAGTAACAAAAGAACTAACAGGACTGGTAACCAGCTCCCTTGAGGAGGCTAAGCATCCTTAGGATGTCTCAAATATTAACAATGCACTGATGTCTCAGCCTTCCCTCACCATCTAGTTGCAACCTGTACAACCACATCAGTGTTGGTTGTCATCTTTCAGGAGTTGGGATCTTGAGAGGCTCCATAGTATCTCTCAAAACAGGATGGGATGTCAAAGGAGAGAAAAAGGAAAATTATCTACACTTCAATCAATTGTAAAGTTCATGAGCACTATGAATGCTAGTAAAGGCATTTCTGCATTCACTTGCTAATGGTAGTATGGGCTGCTTGGACTCAGCTTTCCAGAAGTCTGGAAACTAATGAAAAACTTATAGTTTCTGGAGAAATACTTAGTGTGAAAAATTCCAAATTCCAGCAACAAAGCTTTAAGACATTTTAAGCTCCCATGGCCCTACCTCCTATTTTTCAGCTCAATATACAGGCTTAGTCGTGATCCGTATGATCAAAACTGACAAAAAATAAAGTAAATATAGATTCAGAAAGTCTCCTGTCACAAAACTTGTGGGAAAATCAAGGCAAAATGTATTCAAATTAACTTAGTACATACCTAGATAAGGAAATAATATGAGACCATGAAAGATGCAAAGAACATTAAACATTAATAAATCAATCTGACTATGGAATTTCACAGAACATTATTTTCAGAAGTGAGTAATTCTTTAAATTTATTAGAGAAATAAAAATGTGCTCCAAGAAACTTTTATTCTTTGATGAAATTTATACTTGAATATAAAAAATAAACAAAAAGATATTCTTAAGCATGCAAGGACTCAAGTCTGATAGCAGTAAATACAGTGGTATATAGGTTCAGATTCTCTAAATGCAAATAACAAATATAAGATACATATATATAGAAGATATATATAGGATATGATATAATATATATTAATAGGAATTTATATATACACATACATATACATTCATTCATACATACATACAGTAGGTAGAATTAAATTGGCTTGCATGATCAGTTGCTGGATGGTGTTACAGGCTGGGACAATGGGGAAACCAATAGCTGCTCAGAATGAATAGTTGGAAGCCTCAGAACAGAAGGGCCAATGATGTAGCCCCAGCTCAAGACAGAGGCCTGGAAGCCCCTGGAAAAGTACAACTCTGTGCTCACATGCTGAAGAATATGCACTCCAAAGTCCATGGATCATATCACAAAACAAAACAACTCAAAACACTGAAGAAGGGTCCAACCTTCTTGTATAAAAGCTTTACCATCCTATTGTTTTTGTTCCACCCAGGCCCCCAGCCTATTACATGGTGACACCCACCTACAGAGTGGGTGTTGCTCACTCACTTCACTGACCTTCACCCCAATATTGTCTGTAAACACCTCAGAGACACACCAAAATGTTCTTTTCCAAGTTTCTCTCAAGTAAACCAATTTTAACCATAACACTTTTTCATTGTGTATTCAAAGAGAGGTGTTTTTCTTTTCCTTTTTAAGAGTCTTTCTTTGCTTTGAAAAGTCATATTAAAATCTTACACATGGCAAGGAAGCTGTGATCGTGGCTGAATGAAGAGTACAGAAAACATCACTCCAGGTTAGCAAGTGCTGAAGCTCGAGTTGTGAGAGCATGTCGTACTGCAGGGCTGAAAGGAACAGATAACTAGCATTTCTCTCCTTCCTCACCTTCTCCAACAGAATCCAAATCAACCTTCATAACCCTCTTCTGGGTCAATCATCCCTTCTTCCTCCATCCCCTCTCCACAGACCACATGCTGCAGGTCTGAAAAGAATGGATAATTAATATTTATCTCCTTCCTCTGCCTCACCTTCAAGGGAATCACAGCAACATCCTCACAATCCTTCTCTGGCATAGCCATGTCACTAGGCCTCAGAAAACTCATTCCTCCATCTCCTTACCCAAATGCCAATGAACAAAGGCATGCTTTACATACCTCAGGTCAAACTTGCAGTTCAGGTAAAACCAGATCTAGCAAATGGCTGTGCTTATTCCCTGGGCCAGGTCTCCTCCAGATACCATAGTGGGAAACTGATAATTATTGCCAACCCTGAAGCCAGTGGGACACCAGTCTTCAGATTTGATTCTGCTCTTGGATTTGATGGTGGCAATGGATGCATTGGCAGCTTTGCAAACCACATCACCACGGTCTAATAGGCAGCAGGCCACACATTTACTGCTTCGGGCCACATTTCACCATCTGGTTGTCTGGTTCAAAGCAGGCATTGGTGATCTCTGCTATAGAACATTGCTCACAACAGGCTTTTTCAGCAGAGATGACAAGGGCATATGTGGCCAGAGAGAAGTGAATGTGGAGATTAGATTAGCAGGTAGCATGGAATTCTGTCAGTAAAACATTGAGGGATCATCAAATCAAGAAAAGTACTAATGGAAGACAAAACCTGGGTAAAAAGGTAGTTAAGGTTAGAGTAAGCTGGGCACTCAATATCAAAATTTCCATGACAGAGCCAGGTATGGTGGTTCACGCCTTTAATCCCAGCACTTGGGAGGCAGAGATAGGAGGATCACCACAAGTTCGAGGCCACCCTGAGACTACATAGTGAATTCCAGGTCAGCCTGAGCTACATTGAGACCCTACCTCAGAAAAAAAGAATTCCATAACAGATGTCATACATAAGCCTCATTGCCTACCATGAAGGTACTATCAGAGTACTCCATGGTGTTGTGGGTGATAGAGTTAGAGCTCAACCACACCTACTGAAACCTGGTGGGATAAATAAATGGAGAACTGCAACTTGGATTTCTTGTCATAATCAACAGAGAGATGTCCCATCCAGAAGATGAACCTGGAGCCAGTTTTTCTACCAAAGCTTCAGAAAATCAAGAATGCCTGGAGGCCTGAGTATTGGCCAGCCAGCTTGAGAACTCTGTCTGTGTCCTTGCCAATGGTGTAGTGCCCACAGTCATAGCTATTGTCAGTATCTTCTTTGCATGTGATGAACTGCTCAGGGTGGAAAAGATAGTGGTAGGTACCAGTGAGAATTTCATCAATGACTATGAATTCAGGTCTAACTCATTGCCCTGGGCACATGCTTGCCAGAGTGTGTCAGTGGAGTCAGATTCTCCTCCAGTGTCTTCTCACTCAGCATCTGGCCATCTGTCTAGATGTCATATTCAAGGCAACAGAGCCCGATGCACACAATGCCAGTCTGGACACTAGCCTGGAGAACCTGCATGGAGATGTACTCTCATGGTGGCCATAGGCTAGATGGTGGTAGAAGGCAGCATGGGGAAGATAAGTGTCTATGTAAGAAACAGGTCCAGGTTGTTTTTCTTTGTTTACTACTTGGCAAAATAGCATATGTTATAATATATATTCTGATGTTGTAACAGCAAGTTTGATTTAATTCTGTAGCTGTGTATATACTGACCACTTTCTGATAAATGATCTGCTCTGGACTTTGAAATGTTCATATGTTCTAAGTTTTCACATGATACCTTATCTCTTTGATTTCTCTACATTTCCAAAGTCAGCAACAGCAAAATTGTTTAATGACTACACTTAACCTAAATAAATCTAGACTCTACACCATAAAAATGGCTTGAATACCCAACTCTTCATTGCATTTCACTTCTGCTAACAATTTTTGTTATTATACGAGTCTCAAAAATGCTACCTGAATGGAGCTTTGAAATTACTCTACTCTAAGCAAGTAATTACTTATTTGACTTCTTTAGAAAATCTCTGAGCTTTATCAGTTCATTCTCACTGGGCAGCTGCTCCCTTGGTCATAAAGCAACATTTGATTTCATCAGCCAATTCTGCTCTAGTTGTTGCTGCTTAAAATTGTAGGTTCCACTGAATAAGTGTGCTTTTCCATTTGTACCATTTTATTATTTCTATTTGCATCAGATTTAAAAAGGGGCTATATAATGATACATTTGGATTTTTTTTTAGGCTCTATTTGTTTGCTTTTATTTTGTTTTCCTCTGGAAGACATTCTGCTTAGAGGAAGAAAGTTTCAAGAAACAATGTGTTTAATCACATTCAGTTTCAGTTCCAACTTTTCATTTGATTTGTGAACTGTTTCATTGCTTGTTTATTCCCTGGGAAAGATGGTACAATATACTTACAACCATCATAAATTCCTATACTGAATTCTGGGTGCAAATCTGCCTCCATAATTTCATATATATCATGTATGAATTCCAATAAGTTATTTACTTTCTGCATGCCTCATTTCTTAGTTCAAAGATTAAAATACTAATAACACTATCACATAGGATGCTCAGGACACATCAATGGTTGAAGTAATATAAGGATCATGTCTGAAATATTCCTTGGCACATATGAAGTGCTTCATGAATTTAAGTTATATATCAAATTCACTTTCTATAAGGCTAAATTCAATTAGTACCAACATTTTACACTTAGCACAATATGTGGTAGATGAGTATTATAAAATACATATGACTAAACATAATTATCACTATTATACTTAGTACAACACTAAGCCTGAGAATGTGACACCTGCTCTTATAAGAGAGTCCCAATTTCCAGTCAATCCTTTACATGTGGCTTTAGTTGCCAAAGCTTGAGTCTGTCACATTTTCGAAAACAGTATAAAGTTAATAAAATGATGATATGTTTATTGGTTGATTGGTTATCTCAAATCCACAACTGACTGAAACAGAACACTAATTTGGGAAGAGTAGTGCTTCATGATTCTTGTTTATTATGCTTCGAAATCCTTTGGAGATACCATAGTAATACATTAAAATGTCAGCAGATTCAATTACCTACTCAGTCAGGTATATCACTTCCATTATACAATATACCTTTATTTAGGATTTTTGCTTAATTATAATAAAAATATATTTGTTTCAATTAGTCACTCTGATTTTTTTTAAAAAGCAATTGTTTCTTTTGTCTATTTCTTTCTCCATAACAAGAATCACCAGATCATATATTTTTTATTAAAATATTAGAGGTGGACTGTAGAGATGGCTTAGTGGTTAAGGCACCAGCTTTTAAAACCAAAGGACACTGGTTCAATTCCCCAGAACCCATGTAAGCCAGATGTACAAAGGGGTGCATGTGTCTGGAGTTTGTTTGCAGCAGCTGAAGGCCCTGGCATTCCCATTCTCTTTCCCTCTTTCCTCCCTCTTCCTCTCTCTCTCTCTAATAAATAAATAAATAAAAATAGAAAGAAATTAATATTAAATATATAAAAATGATATAAATATGGAAATACTGAGGTATGTAAGAATAAAACATTAAAGTCATAAACAATTTTATACCCAACAATAACCACGATCCTGATAAAGGTAAATATCCTTAACTTCATTTCTCCTGTCTGAACCTGTCAGTAATTTATTTACTCATGCAATGATACAATTGAATGAATATAATTTTATATTCTTTTGTATTTCCTTAACAATCTAATCTAGCCTATGTCACTAACAGTCTTTAAAATGTGTTATGCATTAGTAAGCGTAAAAGCTCATTTTTTGAAATACACCATGTTTTATTTTCTGTATATTTCAAAATAATTATATATATATATATATATATATATATATATATATATATATATATATCTTTAATATTTTTTCCTTTGAAGATAATGCTACTATGTGGTGCATTGTATATAAATTTTGTGGTGAATTTCTAATTTCTTTTTTGATAAAATCATTAGGAGTCATGGGGAATGAAAATTTTGTCCTGAAGTATGTTTTAGAATTAAAATTCTTAGAGCAAAGGATATAAATCAGTGGGCAAAGTGCTTGCCATGTGAGCATGAGGATATGAGTTTGTATCCCAAGCACCTATTAAATTCCAGGCATGGTAGTGTGTGCCTGTAATCCCAACACTGGGGAGGTGGAGACAGGAGGATCCCTAGGCTCTGTCAGCAATATAGTTTAGTTAAATCAGGGAGTGAGCTCTAGGATCAGCACGAGACACTGTCTGAAAAATCACGTGGGAAGTGACTGAAGAAGACCCTGGATATCAACTTCTGGCCTCCACATGCACACATATGCATGTGCTCCCACAAACACACATGTTCCCTGGTCCACATATGACCATGCACACATCACACATACTGCTCATAACTGTCCAAAAATGTTGAGTATTTGTGACACCTTTCTCCTCTTAAAAAGACAAAATCTATACCAATGAAATGAGTTATATACTCTAAACGTATTCCCACTTTTCAAAGACCTCACCATCACTTATTCCTTAGCTGTATAGGTTTTTACTTCCCATGCACACAAAGGAAACAGTAACTATATAACAGCATTCCTTGAAACAAACACAGGAATGACTCACAAGCAAAAATGAGCAAAAGAAGATTGTTTCAGCTTCTCTTTTAGGAAAATTAAACACTGTAAGGAGAGATAATTATAAAATAAAATTAATATGTTTCTTTGTAGCAGAAACATCTGAGGAACTGATTACTTTCCCTTCCACAAGTGATTCATTGAGGATCCCAAGAATCCAACTACACTTCCCAAGGCTTCAATTTCTTACATTCGTAACTAGTCTAATGAAATATTACATATTTTCCTAATAGAAATTATGCAGAACATTTCCAGGTAACTGAATATTAATTTTTTGTGAAGTCAATACTTGAAGTGTAAAACAGAAGTGTTACATGAATATATCTCTTTGCCTAAAGTTTGACAGAGAAAATATACACAAAAATGAGTGGTATTACGGGTAATGCCAATAAAGAGACAACACTTTTCAGAAGGTTTGTAGATGTTCCCATTAACTATGGAAACAGAGGGTATGAGGGCCATTTTTCCAGTGGTGTGATCCAGCAATGCAGGGTTGACAAAAAATCAAATGATGCATAGTAAGGTTGCTATAGAATCCTTAGAGAAATAATCGGAAACTGAGCAGGAGAAAAATCACTAACGTGAACATAATGAGAAAGCTGGTGCAAATTCTCCTAAGAATGTTGCATCTACTATACTGCAGCAAGTAAGCCAGGCTGTGGCATACAAGGAGAGAAGGCTATGCAAAGAAATCTAGCTAACTCCCAAGGTTCTGGTTTAAGCAATTAATTACAAATTCCAAAGACTCTAATTACATTCTTTACATAGAAAAAGAAAAGTTGATATTTAAAAAAGTTTAATTTACTTTGCTATCATAATTAAGTGTGGTGCTCAAATATTCCATGTTTGCATGTGTATAAAAAATGAACTCATAATTGTGCCATTCTATGCAGTGCAGAAAAAAATGATTATTAAATTAACTGAACACCTATACTCCACACAAAATCGGACATGAGTACATCAATAATAGTAGTCCTTCTCATGTCTCCTGTGTAAGGTGAAAAGACAGCAGACAAAGTGCATTACTTCTAATGTGAGTCATACCAATGTATTTTCTCCAACAAAACATAAATTTACTTCTTTGCAACATGACTTAAAACACAAATTAACTTCTGAAATTATAATTTATAATAAAAGATAAATTTAATTTACAAATTACAAACTCAGTGAAATCTTTGAATGGTCATGGTGTTATAGATTAAATGTGTCCTTAATTCAGTATCCAATTTAGGGCTGTGAATTTCATACTTTAACCCAGAGGTAGTAAGCTAAGCACATAGTGATCCGATTAAAATATTTATTGGTAGTTTTCTGCTAATCAGCCAAATATAATTAAAATGTCTTATAGTTGAATTAGGGAGACAAACAAGTAAATTAAGAACTATAGGATGACCAGGTATGGTAGTGCACACCTTTAATCACAGCACTCGGGAAGCAGAAGTAGGAAGATTGCTGTGAGTTCAAAGCCACCCTGAGACTACATACTGAATTCCATGTCAGCCTGGGCTAGAGTGAGACCCTACCTCAAAAAACCAAGAAAAAAAAAAAAAAAAAAGGAATTATAGGATGGTATGGAAATAGCCATGCTATTGTACATAGAGTACCACAGAGTACATTCTGAAAATGTCCATTTAAAATGAAATAAGAGGGCTGGAGGGATGGTTAGAGGTTAAGGTATTTGCCTGCAAAGCCAAAGGACCCAGGTTTGATTCCCCAGGACACTTATTAGCCAGATGCACAAGGGGGTACATGAATCTGAGTTTGTTTGCAGTGGCTAGAGGCCCTGGCACACCCATTCTCTCTTCCTCTTTCTCTGTCAAATAAATAAATAAATAAATAAATAAATAAATAAATAAATGCATTAAAATGTAAAAAGAAAAATTTAAAGAATAAGTAATAAGTCAAAAGAAATAAAGAGTCTTCCAAGAAGAGCATCCATAACTATGAATACACTGTATATCAAATTACAAAATGTGTGAAAAGCATTGGCAGAAAGTAGTCTCAAATGTTAAAGAACCACATCAGGAGAAAATGATTTTGTTATAGTATAACAAGGGGCTAAATATTGACCAGACTTGCTGTTCTACCCTAAAAGGTTTTTGTTAGGGGAATGGTTGCTCTGATTTATGTTTAGAAAGATTAATTTAAGCCACAGTAGACAACACTTGATAAGAACCAAAATGATCCATTATGAGCCTGTCATAGAATTCTTGAGAGAAAGAATATGAATAAGAAGAATTTGATCTAGGAAAGAAGGACTAGTGGGAATGGATCTGAGGAAACTGATTTTTTAAACTTTGACTCCCATCTACAAATGTTAGTAATCTATTAAATTTATATCACATGAAGAAAAGAATGATTAAAAAGAAGTCTAAATCAATTTCCCAAGAATTAAGTTCTCTCAGATTTATTTCTTTGCCAAGGTGGCAAAAATAGAAAGAGCAGGGCTGGAGAGATGGCTTAGCAGTTAAGGCGCCTGCCTCCTAAGCCTAAGAACCCGGTTCCAATCTCCAGGTCCCATGTTTAGCCAGATGCAGTGAAGCAAGGGTTCAATGCCGCACTTGCCCACAAGGGGACACACACATCTGGATCTCATTCACAGCAGCTGAAAGGCTGCTGGCATGCCCATCTCTATCTGTCTCCCTCCCCTCTCTCTCTGTCTGTCTCTCTCTGTGTCTCTCTCCAAAAATAAAATAAATAAAATTTAAAAATTTAAAAAAATAGAAAGAGCAGATTTAAGACCCTGAGGATGATTCAGTTTAGATCTTGTAGGTGAAAGGATGATAGGAAGGAGAATATCCACGAGATATTTTGAGTGTGTGAGAATAGACTCGGTAGACATTATATCTAATAGTAGCAAAGAAATGGGTTTGCATAAGAAGTATATCTTAAGGAAAGAAATACAAGCAAGAGTCCATTCAGGAAACTTTACAAACACCATATGCAAAATGTTGCTGGAGGAAGAGGAGCCCAAAAATGAATGTGTGGCCATAGGCAAAGAGGAAGGAGGACACATCAGAAGTGGCTGGGGAGATTTCTAGAGCAGGGAGAATTAAGCAGAAAGTGAGCATCATGTTCCTCTAGGCTCCACCATGGGGGCTGGTGTGCTGCTATAAGAAGTGCCTAAACATCTAGTATCTTTGGGATTAGATATGTTTAGGAACTTTTTAAACATATGATTAAAAAATTAGATTGGGGCTAGAGAGACTACTGAGGGATTTGGTGCTTGCTTGCAAAGCCGAAGGACCCTAGTAAAGTACCCATGTAAAGCCAGATGCACAAAACAGTGCATGTATCTGAAGTTTGTTTGCAGCTGGAGGCCTTGTTATGACCATTCTCTCTGTCTGTTTATCTTCTATCTCTCTGTGCTTACAAATAAATAAATAATAAATAAATATTTACCAAAAAAACTAGAGCGCCTTGAAGATGGTATTAAAAATAAGCACACTGAAGGAGCAAAGTGATTTAGAATTTGACTCAGCCATATTTTACCTTTGTGTGAAAAGTAAAATTTGTAAGAAATGAATTTGGATATTTGTCTGAGGATATTTCCAAACAAATATGGAAGATGTTTTCTCCTTGCTGCTTGTGGTAGAATGTACTATGAAAGACAGAACTTGAATTAAATGTTAAAAAAAAAATTTCCACCTGTACATAATGCAAAACATGATAAGGATACAACTCTACTCTAGAAAAAATATCAAAAGACAAACTGTTACTAGAAAAATTTGGTGTGAGACATGAAGCTTACCAGTCTCCACAGGAGGAACAGTGCCAGTATGGATTGGAAGCAGAGATGGGGGAAAATGAAGGAAAGCTGCTATACCTATGGAATTCTACAGGCAAGAAAGAGGCAACTACAAGTTCTCAGCTCAAACCATGCGTTAGGCTAGACTAACTCCAATGATGGCTGAGGGGCCAACAGGACCTCCACTTTCTTGGTTCCAGTTGGCAGAGCCATCACAGAGCAAGACAGGGACAAAGAGAGCCTTGTCAGTGCAGCCAACACAGACCCAGGGGGTGAAATATCAAGTCATACATGACAGTTGTCAGGCCCTCAACTGTAATATGTTTTGTTTGTTTTTTTCTAAGTTGTTACTTTATTCTGACAGTAATCATTTAAATCTTTCTATGTTCTCCCTTTTGGAATGAGGCTGCCCATCTTAGCCTGCACTACCATTACTTTTTGGTAAAAGATAACTTTATTTTACAATTGCAAATGCTTGTAGATGAAAAAGAATTTTACCACATGAGGAAACCAGAGTCTCACACATACTTGATTTACACAACAACACACTGAGATTTTTAAATATATAGTAAAACAATAGTTTCTGGCTAGAGTTGATACTGGAATGGCTAAGCCTTTTAAGCATACTGAGGTAAGATGAATATATTTTGTACATGAAAAGCACATGAATTTTAGAAATAGATTATTGTGAGAAAGAATTATTCTGCCTCAAAAAAAAAAAAAAATCTTTAAGTCCTAACCCCCAGTAGCCTTATTTGTGACCTTATTTGGAAATAGGGTCTTGAGGAAATTAGACAGTAAATATGCAGTGGTGGTTCAGAGTTAGCCCTACTCTATGTCATTACAAGAAGAGAAATGTGCACACAAAAATATGTAGAGGATAATGTGACAACACACATGGAAAACACAGCTAAAAACTGAAATAATATATCCTCAAGCCAAAAGAAAAAAAAAAAAGAAAGAAAGAGAAAACTCCAAGATTCCACAGAGAATTCTAGGAGAAAGGCATGAAACAGAAACTCCCTCAGAGATGCCTAAAGAACCTTACCCACAACTTAATTTCACACTTATAGACTCCTAGACTGTGAGACAATGCACTTCTGTTATTCTAAACTAGATGATTCATGATACTTCATCATAAAAACTCTGAGAAATTAGGGCTAGAGAGTTGGCTTAGCGGTTAAGGCGCCTGCCTCCTAAGCCTAAGAAGAACGTTGGTTCTAATCTCCAGCGGTTCCAATCTCCAGGTCCCACGTTTAGTCAGATACAAAGTGACACTATTTCGTTCCCAGCAGCTGAGAGGCTGCTGGTGCACCCATCTCTATCTGTCTTCCTCTCTCTGTCTCTCTCTCCAAAACAAAACAAAACAAACAAACAAAAAAAAACCTCTGAGAAATTAATACAAATGTCAAGTGCTACTGTTACAGTTATATCAAAAAAAGTTAATGTAATGTGTCTAATAAGTTCAATATATAGATACTCAGAAAAGTGCATTCACAAAATATTAAGAATCCAATATATGCATGACACTGAGGTGAGGAAGTGGAAACATTAAATATAGATATTTTGATAAAGAAACTCATCTAAGAATGAAAGAAGAGCAATAAAAGATTCCTGAAGAAGAATGTGACCAAGACTCTTATGTATGGCTATTTTAATGTAAATTCTTAGATATTTCACTGGTAAAGAAAGAGGGCACCACTAAACACTAATAAAAATGGTTGGAAAAAGAAGTAGTAAACATCAATAATAAATTTTAGAAGCAGACAAACGGACAAGATAATAAACGATTAGAAAACACATGCTGTCTTTGATGATAGTGTTTTATGTTGTCAAATCAAATGCAGACATCACTGGCTGAGCATAACAGAGAAACTGAAAAAGAAATACTAAATTAATAATTAAAAATGGGTAAGGAGAGCTGAGTATAGGCAGAGATGGAGAATATTTGGTAGAGAGCAAGAATTTTAAGGAGCATCTGCCTGTACAATTAAGTGGGGACATATTGACTGACTGCCAAAAATATGCAGTAGCTTGACTACAGGGGACTGGGACTCAAAGGAGGAGACCTGACTGATTATAACTCTGGTAAATTATCAAAGAAAAGCTTCTATAAATCAAGATCCAAAATGCTGGATTATGAGGATCTAGAACAGATTTTAAAAAAACTCAACATGGCATGAAAAACTGAACATACCAGGAGGAAAAGTGTGAAACACACACACACACACACACACACACACAAAAAAAAAAAAAAAAAAAAAAACATGTCAAATAGAAGGTTATTGTCAGAGACATAAATGTGGAATTTTGACAAGTTCTCCTTCCCAAATAGTAACTCCTCCACTAGCCAGCAGCATTTCCTGAAATACTTTCCAATTAAGCTTATTTTTGGGAGGCCTGCTAAAATGAAAAGTTAAGTGTGAAATAGATGACACTGAATGTCAATTTCTTAAGGAGAGAAAGAGTAATGTACACAATACAAGTGTCCATTCTTTTTTTTAACTTGTAACAAATAACATTTCTATTATACTTTTTAAGCAAAAATATGGATGGCAAATAAAATTAGAATAAGTATGTTTTTCTAGACATGATAATTCATAATAAATGCATAAGTAATTCTTGATAATTTACAACAAATCATAAGCATCAAAAAATAAGTTTGGAGGCAGAGGTAGGAGGATCGCCATGAGTTCAAGGCCACCCTGAGATTACATAGTGAATTCCAGCCTGGGTTAGAGCAAGACCCTACCTTTAAAAACAAAAACACACAAAAAAGGACCGTAAGTTAATATTATGCATAAGTAACCAAATCAACTTTCTTTGTTGTTATTTAAAACCTATAAGCTCTCAAACCAAACTGGCTTCCATCTTTTCTATATGTATCATAGCCTCATACACTGCTTAGGTACAAGCTCACGCTGTCAAGTTTAGTATGCCATATCATTTCCTGTGCCCATTTACTCCAACTGGCAGGAGTACAATTTTTGAAGTTCTTACAGTAAGAGAAAGAGAAAGAGAAAAAGGAAAATTGAAACACTAAAACAACAACCTAAACAAAGTGAATGGTTTTGGATAAAAGCATGATACAGAATCCTAAAGTTAAATTATTTACGAAGATGCTTTAATCAGGAAATTATCCTTAGCACCAATATCTCATAAATATGTGTGTGTGTACATACATATGTCTCTCTCTCTCTCTCTCTCTCTCTCACACACACACACACAAACATTACACTGTGCTTTTTTAGAACATTGCTCTGTCCAAACAAAAGAACATATTGAGAAGTTGAAAGAGCCAGAGACCAGTGGGCCTGATATCTGCCCATAGAGTTCAGCACTCCCATATTTTTCCATAACTTCCTATTTCCATCTCCATTTCTGCACCTTCTTTCACAGCAAAAGTACTGCCAGACTGGAGGACCCAGAGGGATACAGCTGGCTGCTGTGAAGCTACTTTTCCAGCACCTTGCCAAATATGCGACACCTGCTGAGATCCAGGGAGATTATCTCCACAAAACTCACTAAGAAAGGAATCCATGATCTGAATCACTCCTGTCCACAAAAGGAAATAACTGTGAACTCTTTTCATTGTATGTTCTTCTAACTTCATCATTATCACTTACAGTTCTTTTGTTTGATTTGACCATATCAATTCTATTAGTGCACAGTCTGATAAAGGTAGCACTGCAGACTCACAGTATTCTGTGTTTCAAGTAATGCAACAGTGCAACATGAACACATGTCTACAAAGCTGAGTAATCTTTCAACTCTAAACTATCTCTCAAAATATGTTTAATTACCCAGACACCACATAACCCCTTTCATAATCTTGAATAAGTAGTGTCTCATGCAGTTCTTTTATCCTAAATCTGTCTTATTTCATTAGAGAAGAGACCTTCATTTATTTCTACATTGAATTTGAAGAAGTAATATACCACTTAAAATAAGATGGTTTAATTTAGAATTCGTAAACAGGAAGTGTGGAATCTTTATTAACTGTACTTACATTTATTCCGTAGCAGGGTTTTGTTAAAATTATTATCAGTTTACCTAAAACCTATTTTTATAGTCTACCTTTTAGTGGTATTTTTTAAAATAAGAAAAAGAATACTATTTGTCTCCAGTTGCCTTAAATCCATTGGTGCAGGGACTACAGATTTGCAGGGCATGTTCCAAACAAAGAAATTAAATGATGCAGAGTGTCAGTAAATAACAAGCTACCTTCTCATGATACTACTCTTGCTCACATGCATTTCACCTGAAAATATTCAGCTGTGATGCATGCATAGTGGCATTAGCAAGAAGGGGGACGAACCTCCCTACTACAGGGTGCTGCTGAAATTCCTCATACCCTTCAGTATGATGTACATATGATAATCCATCTTCACTCTCATGAGGAACATGAGCCTTAAAACAGTACAGTATATTTGGAAGATTAAGAATATGCCTATCACTGTATCCCTATATACCTGTCAATACCATGCTAGGGAGATTTTCTTAGGAACATTTCGTCGAAATGTCTATTAGGTTGATCTCAGTGCAAACAACTTCCTATGGCATGCAGTCTAAAAAGCATTTTTTTTTTTTTTTTCCAAAGTAGGATCTCACTCCAGCCCAAGCTGACCTGGAACTCACTCTGTAGGCCCCAGGCTTTCCTGGAATTCACATTGATCCTCCTACCACGCCTCCCCAGTACTGTGATCAAAGGCATGTGCCATAATGCCTGGCCTCCACAAAGTACTCTTGCCCTTCTGTTCTCAACAATAACTCAGAAGTCAGGCCAGCTTTTCATCCTAAGAAATCATGTTCAAATCTTGAACTCCAAGGGCACAAATATCTGGAACTATACAAGTAAGTGAATACATTTACATTACTCAAAGGATACATTGTACTCGGGATAAGGAGATCTAAATTTCCTCATCTTGGCTTCAAGCACTGTTACATCTCAGATTTCTCAAATTAACCTCTGAGTGTTAGGATGTTTTAGTCTGAGCATAATTTTCCAGATTAAAAAACAAAGTGTACGGACGTATGGTTTAATGGTTAGCACGCTGGTCTAAAAAACAATGCTCGCTGCTTTAGGAGAGTAAGAGCAGAGGACACTGATTCCCAGTGACAACTGTTAAAGGAGGAAAGACATGAGTGGACATTGGAAGCGGCAGCATGAGGAGAAGGAAGCTTAAATGTGAAAAAGGCATATAAGCCCCGGAGCAGAATGTTGAATGAAATTCCAAAAGTCACTGACACCAAAGGAAACGCTGCTCAGGCTGCTAGCAGCAGACCCTCGGAGCACGCCTTTCCGAAATGTGCCTGGGCTCTAGTCCTAGCCGCCCGAGTGAAAGGCTCAGTTGGTTTAGATAAGCGCACCCCATAGTAAATGGCTGAGAACCAAGTCCTAAAGTGAGACGAGGGAAGACGACATTGGAAAGATCTTGATTAGAGCTGAGAAAGTGCCGCCTTTCCCTGTGAGCCTCAGCCGGCCAAGCTCCAACTGCCTGGAGAGGAGCGGGGAACGAAAGAGTGCACCGGGCGCGATGGAGAAACGAAGCTCTTTCCGAGCGAGCGCGATCGGAGCCTGCCTGCCAAGAGGTTTGAAGAGGTTGGTCAGCTCTGCCGCCCCCACGACGTCACAGAAGCTGGGGACTCCTGGAGACTATAAAGCGCATCTACAGGGCAGCATCCTCAGTGTTCTGGCGGTGCCTGGCCGGCCCTCCTGGGTGGGAACCAGAGCTCCCCCCAGAGAGGGCGAGGGGGCGGGGGGACAGTCCCTAATTCTTTTTTTCTGGACCATCTCTTCTTTCCCGCCCGCCACAGCAAAACACTCCCTAGGATATCATCTGCCTGCTCCCAGCATCCTTTCAGCAGGGAGGCTACGGTACTTTGTCCACCTGCTCCCAGGCGGGACTGAAGACCCGGGGTGCCCAGGAGGCTGAGCACCTCCAGGCGTGGACAGGGCAGGGCTGGCCTCGGGCAGGCGGGCCGGGGGCGAGCTCCCGGGCTGCAGCACCACCATGGCCGAGAGCTGGACCGACGCCGCGAACCTGAGCACCGAGCTGGGGGTCGGGGCCGCTGCCCGGGCGCTGGAGGCTGGATGGCTGCTGCTCCACGCCGCCAGTAACTTCTCCTCGTCCGCCCCGGGGCGGCCGGTGACATCGGCCGCGCCCGCGCAGCCCCGGGCCAACCTCACCAACCAGTTCGTACAGCCGTCCTGGCGCATCGCGCTCTGGTCGCTGGCCTACGGCGTGATAGTGGCCGTGGCGGTCTTCGGAAACCTCATCGTCATCTGGATCATCCTGGCCCACAAGCGCATGAGGACAGTCACCAACTATTTCCTCGTGAACCTAGCTTTCTCTGACGCCTCCATGGCCGCCTTCAACACCTTGGTCAACTTCATCTACGCGCTGCACAGTGAGTGGTACTTCGGTGCCAACTACTGCCGCTTCCAGAACTTCTTCCCCATCACCGCGGTGTTCGCCAGCATCTATTCCATGACCGCCATCGCGGTGGACAGGTGAGGATAAGTGGAGGAAGATGGGGAGAAGAGGGGAGGGAGGGAGAAGGGACAGGCTAGTGGGGTAAGGGTTCCAAAGAAATGATAGCCTGGTGGAGACCTTTGAAGAAACGAGGAATTTTCAGAGACAATGTAGAGGCTGAACCATAGGGTTCTATGATAGCTCACCCCACCCCTATCTCCAGACCCACCCCCATTAAAGGCATCTAGTCTAGCCGGGGGCGTAGTGGTGCACGCCTTTAATCCCAGCACTCAGGAGGCACACGTAGAAGGATCATCGTGAGTTCGAGGCCACTCTGAGACTACAGAGTGAATTCCAGGCCAGTCTGGGCTACTGAGACCCTACCTTGAAAACTCAAAAAAAAAAAAAAAAAAAAAGGCATCTATTCTAGAGAGGAACTAAAGGAGGCAAATGGGGTGATGTGAAACTCTCTTATTCGAACAGGGCCAAACTTAGCAGCAATGACTGAACCTTCATGCAGAATTCATGTTCTCTTGAAAGTAAAGTTTGTGGACTGAATCTTTTCTCTCAGTCACCATAAGTGTGTAGTCCCCATCAGCCTCCCCTTGTCTCTCTGCTTGTTAGGTTTTGTCCTCATCAGTCTGCACTCTCTAAACTTGCCCCAAAGCCATCACTGTCTTGGTCTCCAAGTCTGCTAAAGGGTCCAACAGGAGCTCCAAGCTGCTGTTGAAAGTTTGTTGCCATCTGGCAGTTTCCATCAGGTTACAGTTAGGTTTAACTTCCAGTAATCGAGGGAAAACCCATGACCCGGGTAAAGCCTGTGCCTGGAAGTGTGTGAATGAATTTCCCAGAAGATGAGAAACAATAAGCCCAAAGAATATGTAATTACAACATTACCACACGAGACACAGTACTTCACAGCTGTTTAAAACATATTATGCTAGAATCTTCCTGTCTACAGTAGGAATTTTGAGATATTTTAGTAGTTAAAAGCTTAATGAACTTCAAACATTTGTTGCCATATTTAAATTTTTAAATGCTGATATGCATTTGTGTCTCATCATATTGGAATTGTGAAATATACATACTTGTGGAAACACTACAGTGCAACCTTCCACTTAGTGGAAGTTGATTACATTTAATTCAATGTTATGGTAAAAATGAACTATGCATAAACAATTGATTCTGTGCTCAGCTTTGACATTGACATCTGCATGAGTTGTGATACCTTGCACATTGTCTCAAGGTTCTGTGAAAAGTGACTTTTTTACATTAAAAAAAATTACAAAAATCAAATAAGACTTAATTCTGACTATACTCAGCTGTCATTCATTATGAGACCTGTTTTTCCATAACTTAATCTCTGTGTATATTATTTTGCAATAGTGAGCACTGATGTATTATTAAAAGAAATTTATTAAAATTTTTTACATGGTAAGGCCCACAAAGTTCAAGAGTGAAATAGAGATGGTCATATGTTTCCAGCTTGGGTAAATAAACACAAACACGATTTTTTTGATGTCTCCCAAAGTCTGTCTTCCCTTTCCCCTTTATCTCTGATTTTTGACACTTGTTTGCCCTATAGTTTCTGCTGGGGAAGGAAGTGCATGTGCAGAGTGAACAAGACAGGCCCCAGGGCTGGGCAAAAGTGAAACTGCCTCTGATCTTGCTCCTCAAAGACGGAGGCACATGCTCTTTTGGTGTGCATGTATTTATTCCTCCTTTGTTTAGCTTTATTTCTTTCTTTTTTCGCTTTAAAATATTCTTATATGTATGTGTGTTCTTAATGCCATGACAAGGGGAGAAGTATTAGCATATAAAGTTCTAAAATCTCAACATTCTTAAAGTGTGAATGCAGCAGATAAAATTTGATGGAAATCTTAGTTTGTATGAACCTGCTATTTTAATTCTTTGGGGCAAAAAGGTTATTTATTTCCATTTTCTTCTGTCCAGCATTTCAGAAATGTTTAGCTGCCAATGCAATATTATTTCATTGTACTCATTGGCTTGAAATTAACATGTGTTTTTCTATTTTTTTATATTTCTTTAATAGGTAATATAGCTAAATCGATAGTAATTTTATACGACATATATGAAATCTGAAGCATGCTCAATTCAGATATTCCAAAATCTCTCCTAAAATTATTATGTTAAAAGGAATGCTCTTCCTTAAACAATTACAGATGCGGAGAAGAGCAAGTGTAAGATAGTTTGTAGAGCTAAAGACTATATAAAAGTTATTAAACTTCTCATTTACCATTCCAAAGGACTCCTCCTACACTGGAATCTCATCACAGACCCAGAATCTGGCCTTATGGTATTTGCAAGCACTTTATAGGTTAAGCTTTGCAATATTAACCCTTCTGAGGTTAAGTGAGTCAAGATGCTTTGGGTTATATTTATGTAGGCTTATTGCTGCATGTAGGTGAGAACATTTTTGATGGTGTATTATCACAGAATTTATTTTTCCTATGTAATTAAGATAAAAGTAATTCCTAGCTGGTTCCTATTAATAAAGGAAGGTAAGATTTGGATTGTAATGTGAACACTTCAGTTATTTAACTGCACATGTTCTCTATGCCAATTTACTGCAACCCAAATTGTATGACCCTTGTGTGGTTATAAAAAATATTTAATTCAATGTTTTATCTGTCTAAAACCAAAAGATTCCTCCAGGATCAGCTTTGACTTGGGCCGATGGTTTTCTTTCATTTGCAACAAGTGCCTGCAAGCCTCTCATGATTCTTAGAAAATTTGGACACTGAAAAAATGATCCCCTTCAAAAACAGTTGTCTCTTAATGGTGAACCTCATGCAAATGGTCATATTTTGTTGTCATAAATGGCATTACATGTGCTTGGAAATTCTCAGCACTCATTCTACTCTAGAAGAATTCTGTCTATTTTCACTTTGGAAATAAATTCAGCAAGGATCAGGATGTGAGAGCATGCGGTCCAGTCTTCTCCTGAAGCTTGCTACTTACTGCTTTTACTACAAATTCCCACAAAAGTTTTCTTATTGGCCCTGGATGGATCTTTCCATTCTATATATTTCATTCTAGCCTGGAAGACCATTCCCCATCATCATTAGCCCCATGAAACAACTTTGGGTAGGGATATTTGCCAGTAAGGAGTGGTTTTTGTCTTCAACATCCTCTCTAAGCTTATCACTCTGAAATAAAACATTTGGATAAAACACTTGGGTTAAACATACCAGGCTTTCCCTAGATCGTGTCTTAGAACCAAGATTCAAACCTCCACAGTCCACACTCTGTGGCCCATGCTTTGTTTACCACTAAGCTTGTATAATTCCTAGTCAGTTATAAAGACTATGGTGTTTGGTTCAAATCTCATTTTAAGACTGTTAGAACTTAGCACTTTTGCAGTGCCAAAATAGCGCAGTTGGGAAGTTTTAGACTGAAGAACTTAGCACTTGTTTATGCCATGTGTCATGTATGCGTATGTGTAACAAGTTTTATGTTAACAACACTTCAATTATGAATGTATGAGATAAAAAGTTATTAACAGGCAGCTAACGTAGTAAGCATTAATTTCTATTCACTTATTGTATATGACACTTGATATATGTAATCTATAAGAATTAATTACTTTCTTCCATTTTTCTAAATAATGCAATTAAGTTAAAAAACCCTTACAAGGGCTGGAGAGATGGCTTAGCGGTTAAGGCGCCTGCCTGCTAAGCCTAAAAACGCTGGTTCCAATCTCCAGCGGTTCCAATCTCCAGGTCCCACATTTAGCCAGATGCAGTGACGCAAGCGTGCAATGCTGCACTTGCCCACAAGGGGGCGAACACATCTGGATTTCATTCACAGCAGCTGAAAGACTGCTGGCGCGCCCATCTCTGTCTACCTCTCCCTCTCAGTCTATCTCTCTCTGTATCTCTCTCCAAAAAAATAAACAAAATAAAAAAACTTACAAAATTAATCAGGAACACATAGTGAAAGCAATAAACATATATTTGTAAAACTGATGAACCATAAGGTCCACACTAAGATGTAATTAGAATGAAATAATTCTTAATAAATTATTAAGAATTAATATTAGGGGTTGGAGAAATGGCTTAGTGTTTAAGGCACTTGCCTGCAAAGCTAAAGGACCCAGGTTCAATTCCCCAGAACCCATGTAAGCCAGGTGCACAAGGGGGCACACAAATTTGGAGTTCGTGTGCAGTGGCTAGAGGCCCTGGCACAGCCATTCTCTGTCTCTCTCTCTCTCTCAAATAAGTAAAGGAAAAATAAAATATTTTTAAAAGAATTAATATTAAAATTAAATAATATCTTAAATAATTAGCACAACTCCAGTGGCTATAAGGTTACATTAACCACAGTCAGAAAAGATATGTCACAAAAGAACAGGTAGTATATACAACAGAGCAGATGCACAAAGTGGTGCATGCATCTGGAGTTTGTTTACAGCAGCTGGAGGCCTGGTGCATCCATTCTCTGTCTCTTTTCTCTTGCAAATGCATCTCTCTCTGCTTGCTAATACATAAAAATATTTTTGAGAACTTTAAAAAAAACTGGGACTGGCTGGAGAGATAGTAGTTAAGGAACTTGCTTGTGAAGCTTGAGGACCCATGTTAGACACCCCAGTTCCTACATAAGCCAGAAGCACAAAGTGGCACATGCACACAATGTGGCACATGTATCTAGAGTTTAATTACAGTGGCTGGAGGTCCTGGTGCTCCAATTCTCTATCTCTCTCATTCTTCTCTCTCTCTCTCTCTCTCTCTCTCTCTCAAAAAAGTCAAGTCTGTTGGGCTTGCCTCAAAAAAAATAAAACTAAGACAAGCAAAATATGTATACAAATATTAATACATATTTTATATATAAAAATAAAAAGTCTGTTATGAATTTATAGAACTAACATTAAGTCATAATCACTTAGGAAACTACAATGTCACATATATTCCTCAGGCTCATTTTGGGCAGGGTGGTGATGGAGAGCTGAGCCTCTTGATAGCCATGTATAAAAGGAAATAATTTAGCTGCATGGATTCCACTGTCCATAGCAACAACAAATCTGCCGTAAGTGCTGAAGAATCCCTGATACTTGAATTTCTAGAAATTCTTTGTGTAAGTAATAAAGAGAATAGTATCCACCTCCTAAATAGTCCTGAATGCAAAAGTAAGTCTCCTGTAGGTTTTCATTAGCATTGCTGTGTGGGGACAGTGCCATAGTACCAAAGCAGAACCCAGTGAAAAGCTCTCAGGATCCTTCTTTCTATGTGATCACACATTTTGGGTGATCTAGTCTAACCCAAAGATTAAAATGCAAAAAAGGATAAAGTATATTTTTCCAGAGGTATTTTTAAAATATTTTATTTATTTATTTAAGAGAAAAGAAACAGGCCGGGGGTGGAGAATGGGTACACCAGAGCCTCTACCATTGCAAATGAAATCCAGAAGATGTTCCACTTTGTGTATCTGGCTTATGTGGGTACTGGGGAATAGAACCTGGGTCCTTAGGTTTTGCAGGTAAGTGCCTTAACCACTAAGCCATCTCTCCAGCGTGTGCCAGAGGTATACCTTTATTTAGGATTTTTTTTTTTTTTTTTTTGGTTTCTCAAGGTAGTGTTTCACTCTAGACCAGGCTGACCTGGAATTCACTAAATTCACTATGTATTCCCAGGGTGACCTCGAATTCACAGTGATCCTCTTACCTCAGCCTCCAAAGTGCTAGGGTTAAAGACGTAAGCCACCAAGTCTGTCATGGACATATCTTTATAGTAGATAAATTAAGGCTGTAATATATGAAAAGGCTCTCCAAGTCATCTTTAGTCCATTCAGTCTCTGACATATCTATGTCCTAGTCTTGTGTTTCTTTCTTTTCTCTAGTTCATTGGATGAGTCAAATTCACAGTGAAAAAATTATCTTAGTTATATCTTTATTCCTGGACTGGAGAGATGGCTCAGTGGTTAGGCACTTGCCTTCAAGGCCTAATGACCAGAGTTTGAGTCCCCTGTGCCCACATGAAGCTGAATGCATAAGGTGGCACATGTATCCAGAGTTCATTTGCAGCAGCTGAAGACCCTGACACACTCATTCTGTCTCTCTTCTCTCAATCTCTCTCTACAAGCAAATAAATAAATACATAAACAAACAAGCAAAAAAATAAAGGAAATATTTATTCTTATTTTACTTGTTTTGTTTTGTTTGATTTTTGAGACAAAATGTCACTCCCTAGTCCAGGCTACTCTGGAATTCAGTACATAGTCCCCAGTGTGAAAGCCTGTCTGAAAAAAAAAAAAAATTAAATAAATAAATGAAATATATTTTTAAAAGAGGCTGGAGAAGATGGCTTAGAAGTTAAAGTATTTGCCTGCAAAGCCAAAGGACCCCAGTTTCATTCCCCAGGACGCATGTAAGCCAGATACACAAGGAGGCACATGCATCTGGCAGGCCCATTTCTCTCTCTCTCTCTCTCTCTCTCTCTCTCTCTCTCTCTCTCTCTCTTTCCCTCAAATAAATAAATAAATAAAATATATTTTAAAAATATGGCAGAGTATGCATTGAACTTGGTTTTATTACATATTCATGAATGATGAATGATTGCTTGTCTATGGTTTAAAATTATCAATTTCTAATTCATATGTTTTAACTTAACATAAATTGAGTATAGATTGGCAAAGAGCAATCAGAAGTAGAATTTGCCAATGAGTACAATATTCAACTATTAAGAATTAGTTATAACAGGATATGGAGGTGATCTGGCTGCAACATCTGTCACCTCATTGATCTCAAGGATAGACTCAGCTAATCTGGATCACTAGAAGGTTGTCCCCTTCCTTACTTAGCCCTTCATGTGTGTCCCTTATGAAGCTGCATGCTCAGTGGAAGACGATCACTTTCCTGGACTAGAGAAGGATCATTCTTAGGCCAAGGATACATGAGTAACTGTGCTCTACTGCTAGAACCTTCAAACAAATCCTCAATATTTCATTATAAGAAAAAACAGTAGGTTTAATAACAATCCATGTTCAAGGATTATTTTTTTCATAACAAGTTTTAAATAATTGAAAACAACTGAAATCACAACAAAAGAAAATAAAACAATTCATGTCCCAGGATTTTGTATGAAGATTTAACTGATAGAAAAAAACTAAAAACTCAACCAAGGAAAATAATAAACAATGGGCATCTGGAAATGATGGTCTTGATTAAAAAACGCAAGACATAAAATGTTTAAATAGAACCTTGATTCTCCAAAACTGCATTTCCTTGATTATAAATGTGACAGTCAATGGGGATATTCTAATTACTTTTACCCATAACTTAATTATAAATCTTTTCTAACCATGTTCTCTAGTTATTTCAGAATCTCAGGATTATGGTGCCTGACAATAGCTTAATTGTTGTTCCCTTGCACACTTTTCCCATGATCAACAGTCTGTTGACTATTTCTCTAGTGAAGAGAGCCATGACTTATTTGGGATGAATGTTTTGGTCACATTCAATATGAATTTACCAAACTGATAAATTACAAACTTTGTCTTATATATCTTCATATCTCTACACACACACACACACACACACACACACGTTTTATTAGTATGGAATTATTTATGTAAACAACACATGTTGGTACCCTCCTCCCTGGCCCTTTTCTGAATGGGCCTTCCTCATTAGGGATGCAGGTCATCTCCATGGGGATTGTGGGTCATGCATTATGGGGGGGGAGAGGCAATGTCTCTGAAAAATTTCCCAACTAGTGGCACTAACAATCTTTTTGCACCCTCTTCCACAAAATTCCCTGAGCCATGCTGGGAGCAGTTTAAGTCTACTTCAATGATGGGCACTTAGGAGCCTCTGGATATCTGGTTTGGTAGGTGTTGCGTGTCCTCAGTGTCTATCTCCATCACCCTGGTGCTGATATCAGATTCACATAGAAACCAGCACTCTTGCTCATTTCCCCAATTCCTCTGTGGTTTCAGCTGGGGTAAGGGTGGAGTGCACTGGGTCCTCAGGTCCAGCTCCTATCTGAAAAACAAAAGCAGATTCTCCAATGAAGAATAAAGTCAGAATGGGTTAGACAGGATAACCATTATTAATTTACAGATAATTTAAAGTTCATAGAACCAAGGTTAGTTGAGCTTGACAATGGAAAGCAGAATCACAATCTGGATATGATTCTGACTTGTTTCCCAGTTTCAGATATGGTTTCTTTTCCACTGAGCAGATCTGTTAGCCAATCCAAGAGCAGTTGGTTACCCACCATGGATCTGTGCCACTATTGCACTTGTATGAGCATCACATCAAGTTGTTTGTTTCTGAGATGCTTAGAGTTTGAGTTGCTTGGACTGGTACCTCATATAGCACCTTCCAGCACTAGATGAACTAATTGTCTGAGGACTGGCTCTTCTCTGGATCTCAACCAGGTCTCTCCATGGTCCATGCTGACAGCATATGGTGTCTTCAGCAGTAGGGTCTTACCATTAACATCTGATGGGTAATCAAGTGTTCTGACAGAACACTGTCTTATTTGTTGTGGAAGATCTAGTAGGTTTCTCTGATCAATTATTGTGCATGGAAACCACATCCTGGTACAGTGAATTATAGGCCAGTGTCAAGGGAAAGGAAAAACGAAAAGAATGGAGAAGAAAGAAACAGGAGAAATTTAAAGTTAGGTTTCATCTCACTCTCTCCAGGGCCCTTCTATTCAAGTGCTCTCCCTAAGGTCCTCTTGAGGGTTTCACCTTTTAGTCTGACTTCCAAAATATAGGATTCTATGGTACTAGTTCAATTTGGGTTCAGTTTTGTGCCCCCCCCACACCATTCCTTTCCCCCAAGCACCACCCTCCCTATTGTCCAAGCCTCAAAATGTTATTCAGGTATGTCAGCGACTTGGGATGATCTGAGTTAGGAACCACAGATGAGTGAAAGCATGCAACGATTGTCTTTCTGTGGTTGTGTAAGTTCACTTAGAATGATCTGTTCCAGGTTTAACCATTTTGCTACAAATATCAATGTGCCATTTTTTCTTACTGCTGAGTAGAATCCCATTGTGTAGATATACCACATCTTGGCTATCTATTCATCCAATGATGGGCCCCTGGGTGAATTCCAGGTTTTAGCTATTATGAATTGAGCAGCAATAAACATAGCCCTGAGCAAATTTCTCTGAACTGAGATGCAAAATAAGGCTAACTTGACTTCTTCCTTTCCAATTTGAATCCCTTTTGCTTCTTTCTCCTATCTAAGTGGTTGGGCTAGTACTTCTAATACTTTCTTTAAGAGCAGTGGTGAGAGTGGGCACCTCTATCTTGTTCCCAATCTCTGTGGGAACTCCTTGAGTCTTTCCCCATTAAGTATTATTTGGGCTATAGGTGCTTTATATATAGCCTATGTTATGTTGAGATATAAACCCTCCATGCCTATTCTTTCCAGCTTTTTGATCATGAAGTGGTGTTGTATTTTGTCAAAGGCCTTCTCTGCATCAACTGAGATGATCATGTGGTTCTTATGGTTCAGTTTATTTATGTGCTGTATTACATTGCCCGTTTTCCATGTTAAACCATCCCTGCATCCCTGGGATGAAGCCTACTTGGTCAAGGTGGATAATGCTTTTGATGTGTTGTTGAATTCAGTATACAAGAATTTTGTTCAGGACCTTTAAGTTCATTAGGGATATAGTATTTAAGTATTTAAGTTCATTAGGGATATAGGCCTGTAGATTCCCTTCCTTGTTGCACATATGTCTAGTTTTGTTATTAGGGGGATGCTAGCTTCATTAAACAAGTCCGAGAGGATTCTCTAGTTTCCAGTTTTGCAGAACAGTTTGAGAAAAATTGTTTCAGTTCTTTAATGAACGTTTGATAGAACTGAGCTGAAAAGTCATTTGGTCCTGGACTTTTCCTTTTGGGGAGGTTTTTGATTTCATAATCTGTGAACATGTAAATTTAAATCTTATTATTTTGTTTTTAAATTAAAATCCATTAGAATTACCTTGCATGGTGGTATACACCTGTAATCCCAGAAACTGGAGAGTTAGTTAGTAGGGCCATGACTCCCATACCACCAAGAGCTAAATAATGAGTTTGAAACTAGCCTGAGCTACATAGCAAGATGCTGCCACAAAAAGCTAAGCAAATAAATCTAGTTAAAATTTATTTTACTTGATATAAAGACCTAGGCTGCTTAAAGCATGAATAAGCTAGTCAATAACCACCACCATTAGACATAAGTTACTTCCATCACTACAAAGTTATTCCTTACGCACTTTCCCTGACCTAAGATGGTAGGGAAAACAGACCTAGCTTTCATCAATATAATTCAGTCTTTTTGGTAAAATGTCATTGTAGCAGACAGCTTCAGGTTCACTGAGATGAACTTCCAGACCAGCACAGTTATGAAGGAAGGGACGTATTGAAGCTTACAGATCCAGGGGAAGTTCCATAATAGCAGAAGAAGTTGGCCTGCCTTCACAGAACCTAAACAGAGAGAGAGAGAGAGAGAGAGAGAGAAGCCAAAAGCCACACAGTGCAGCACACTTCAGGAACTCTAGTTAGGCACACTTTGCATATCTTTAGATTGAAATCTTAAACCCACTACCACACCTTAAGATCCACCTAGTGACACTGCCTCCAGCCAGGTGGCTGCAGATGCAATCTACAAACTAATAAAACACTGAATATATTGGGAGCCATCTATTCAAACTACCACATTCCACCCCTGGCTCCCAATAGATTCATAACAATCACATGTTGTAAATTGTACTTAGTCCAATTTCAAAGGTCCCCACAGTCTTTATCAACTTAAGATAGTTCCAAAGTCTCAAATCTCATCTGAGATTTAAGATTTTCTCTTAGCTGTGAGTCCTGTAAAATCAAATAAGTTAAATACTTTGAACATATAAAGACACAGAGTAAACATTTTAAACAGGTATAAGGCATAGCAAAGAGAAACTAGAACAATGCAAACTCAACCACCTTCAGAAATCATCAAACTTCTGCAGCTTAAGTTTAATATAACCAGAGACTGACAATCTCCAGGTTTTCTAATTCTGCCCCTCCAGCTGGGCAGAGTAGCCAGGAAAAACTTCCATCTCAGGCCAACAGGTGCACTCCGTGGTAACCCTTGTATAGTCCTGGTATATCCAAAATGTCTTTAGGTCTCCATTAGACATAAGTTACTTCCATCACTACAAAGTTATTCCTTACACACTTTCCCTGACCTAAGACGGTAGGGAAAACAGACCTAGCTTTCATCAATATAATTCAGTCTTTTTGGTAAAATGTCATTGTAGCAGACAGCTTCAGGTTCACTGAGATGAACTTCCAGACCAGCACAGTTATGAAGGAAGGGACGTATTGAAGCCTCATGTCACATCTCAGCAGCAGCTCCTGGAATCATGTGCAATTCATGACCACTCCATGCATTTTTATGTTTCCAAAACTAACACCAGGTGTGCAGGACACAGCCATATTCTTAATTCAGGGATGAAATAAATCTTAACCTTGAAAATCAGGTTCCTTCTCCATTCTGTCACAGTCTTTCCTCAGGCATGCTCTCCATTGTTTTAATGTAAAGCAGTTGGGCTCATGATCACGGAATTCACTGCTCTTACCATGTGCCCCACCACCCTGAAGCAGCTGGCTTGAGAGAGTGGTGGAATGGCCTTTTAAAAAGAAACAGCTACTGTACCAACTAGGTGGCAATAGCTTGGAAGGCTGGGGGAATGTCCTTTAACAGGCTGTATATGCTCTGAATCAGCATATGGCATTGTTTCTCCTATATCCCGGATTCATGGGTCCAGGAATCAAGGGGTGGAAATGGGAATGGTACCACTTACCATCAATCCAAGTGACCCATTAGCCAAATTTTTGCTTCCTGTACCCACAACATTATACTTTGCTGGCCTAGAGGTCTTGGTTCCAGAGGGGGGGAATGCTTTCACCAGGAGGCATAAAGAACATTCCATTGAACTGGAAGCTAAGATTTCCCACTGGCCACTTTGGGATCTGATGCCCTTGAGTGCACAGGCTGAGAAAGGAGTTACATTGTTATCAGGGGTGATTGATCCAGACTTCCAGGGGGAAATTGGACTTCTCCTCCACAATGGAGGTAAGGAAGAATATGTCTGCAGTGCAAGAGATCCTTTAGAGCGTCTCTTGGTGATACCATGCCCTGTTATCAAAGTCAATGGACAACTACAACAACCCAATCAAGGCAGTGTGATAAATGACCCAGATCCTTCAGGAATGAAGGTATGGGTCACCCCTCCAGGTAAACAACCAAGACCTGCTGAGGTGCTTTCTGAAGGTGGAGGAAATACAGAATGGTTAGTAGAAATAGGCAGTAACAAACACCAGCTAAGGCCAGGGGACCAATTACAAAAATGTGGACATTAATTGCCATGAGTGTTTCTGTCTTACCTTGTTAAAAGTGTTTGTACATATCTATAGCAATATTAAGATGCCTTTGTTCTCCCTCTATTTCTCTATTAGGTTATTAATACTGATTAAGATCATATCACTAGTTAACTACTGTTGAATTTATATTTGACTTATTATATTAGAGTGTAAGCATTACCCTAGGAACCCCACTTCTGGTACCAAAATCTGTATTAGTCAGGGTTTTCTAGAGGAAAAAAACTGATAGAATGAATTGTATCAAAAGGGAACTTATTGGATTAGCTTACAACAGTCCAGCAATAGTAAGTTGCAGGCCAGAGAGTCAAGGAACCTGGTAGCTGCTCAGTCCACGAGGCTGGATGCCTCAGCAGTCCCAATACAGTACTGAAGGCCTGGAGGCATCCTGAAGAGATGCTGTTCTTCAGTCCATGCTGGAAAGCAGCAAGCACCAAGCATAGGACAGCAAGTAGCACTGGCAGCCAGGTGGGAGGAGGGGGTACCTTCCTTCCCAGAGCTTCTTTAGATAAAACAGCCCCCTCCTCTGAAAGGGGCCACCCACTCTGGGGGAAGGGCTCACCCTGGGGGAAGGATTCTTCCTTTAGATAATCCTTCCTAGAGGCAACCTCAGAGACACTTATGAGGAATGTCTGTGGATTCCTAAACAGATCAAGTTGACACAAACTTAACCATCACAGTCATATTAACACAACCATACAATATTCAGTCTTTGAGACAGGTTGCTTTGTCTCAACAGACTGTCTCTATGATTAAATTATTGAGTATTTCAGGTATTTGTTTTCTTATTTTTCTTTTATTTTTTTTTAATAAGTAGAAACTGTGTGGATACACCAGGTGTTGGTACCTTCATTTCCACCCTCACTGTCCTGACTCCACTGAGACTCCTTCTTAGCAATATTGCTGGTATTTACCATAGAATTGTGGGTTATGAGTTGAGACAGCATCAGTCAGTCATATTTGGGTGGGTGAAATGTCTCTGGATATTCCCTCCCTCCCTATGGCTCTTAAATTCTTTCCACCCCCTATTCCACAAAATTCCCTGAGCCATGGTGGGTATAATTAAAGCCCATTTTAGTGCTGAGCTCTCAGCAGCTTCTGGATTTCTGCTTTGCCGTGGAAGCAGCACACTTGCCTATCTCACCAGTTTCTCTGTGGTATCATCTGGGCCATAGCTGCTGTGCTAGGGGTGGTTCATCAATTGTCAGGGAATCAGTTATTTATTCTTGCCTTGTTTGGTTGTCCCTGGTTATCTTTCCTTTGAGGGGAAAATAGATTCTTCAACAGAGACAGAGATCAGGATAGGTTAAAGGGACTAAGCAATGTTAATTTAGAAAGATTTTGATGAGTTCAGTTTCACCTTTGGAAGACTGGTAGGAGCTTCTAATTGCAGTACATGATCTTGGTCTCCATATGGTTCTGACTTCATTCCATGTCCAGCTGTGGGTTACTTTTCACTGAATATATCTCTTAGCCAATTAGAGAACTATTGGTTACCCATCTGGACTCTGTGTCACTATTGCACGGGTGTGTACATCTTGTCATGTTGGTCACTTTCATATAGCAGTGTCCCCTTCTTGTTCCCAATGTTGGCCATTTCCCCCAGCACCTTATGTGGTGATTTTCAGCACTATTACAATCTAGCCATCTTGGAACTGGTACTTTCTTTGTGTGGGCAGCATTTGGTGTCTTTAGCAACAGGGTCTTATCTTTTACCTCATGTGAGTAATCAAGTGCTTTGACAGAAGCCTGTCTTGTCTTGGACACCTCTTAGGTCTCTCCAATAAATAGCTCACTGTGATTTGTAACCAATTTGTGGCACTGGAAGTTACAAGCAAGAGCCAAATGTTTTAGGATTAGGTTTCATTGAACCCTCTCGAGGGTCTTTTGTACCAGACCACCCCTCAATGCTTGTATTGAGGGTTTTATCTTTTAGTCTGCTATCCAGGACAAAAATTTTTAGATATTTTATTTTTGTTTATTTGACAGAGAGAGAGGGGAGAGAGAGAATGGGTGTGCCGGGGCCCCCAGCCACTACAAACAAACTCCACACACATGCACCCCCTTGTGCTTTTGGCTAATGTGGGTCCTGGGGAATCAAACCTGAGTCCTTTGGCTTTGCAGGCAAATGCCTTAATCACTAAGCCAGGTCTCCAGCCCCAGGAAAAAGGTTTTTATGGTACTAATTCATTTTGGATTTGGTTTTGTGTATATCTCTCCCCACCCTCCCATTCCCTTACCCCAAACCTTTACATCCCTCTTATCTGTCCCTCTATTTGCTTGTCAGTTACACCTGCAAATCAAGCTATTCCAGGTTAGGAAACACAGATGAGAGAGAACATGCTGTGTTTGTCTTTTGGTGCTTATCTGAATTCATTTAGTATGATCTATTCCAACTTTATCCATTTTCCTACAAATTTTATTATATCATTTTTCCTTACTGCTGAGTAAAATTCCATTGTGTACATGTGCCATATATTCATTATCCATTCATCAATCAATGCACATCTGAGTTGATTCCACTTCTAAGCTATTGTGAATTAAACAGCTATAAACATGGTTGAGCCAATATCTTTGCAGGGAAGAACAGAGCCTTTAGGATATATGTCCAGTAGCTGGGTCAGTTAGTAGCTCTATTTCCATCTTTGTCAGGAGTCTCCATATTGATGTGCATAGTGGTTGTACAAGTTTGCACTCCCACTAGCAGTGAATGAGGGTTTCTCTTTCCCAGTATCCTCACCATTTATTGTCACTTGATTTTTTAATAATTGCCATCATTTCTGGAGTAAGCAGGAATCTCATTGTTCTTTTAATTTGCATTTCCCTGATGGTTAAGGATGTTGAACATTTTCTTAGGTGACTATTAGCCATTTGTATTTCTTTGAGAATTCCCTATTTAGTTCTGTGCCACATTTTTTGAGTAGATTGTTTGATATTTTTATTGCTTGTTTTTTTTTTTTTTTTTTTTTTTTTTTCTGAGTTCTATGTATATTCTGGATATTAGGCCTCTGTCAGTGGTATAGCTGGTGAAGTTTTTCTCCCATTCTGTGGGTAGTCTATTGTCTCTGTTTATGGCATGTTTGTGAAAAGCTCTTTAGCTTGACAAGATCTCAATGATTGAGTCATTGCTTAAAATTTCCTGGGCTACTGGGGTATTGTTCAGGGAGTCTTTCCCCACGTCTATATCATAGAAAGTTCCCCCTATTTTTTCATTCAGTACTTTGAGAGTTTCAGCTCTTATATTGAGGTCTTTAATCTATTTGGAGTTAATTTTTGTGCATGGTGAGAGGAATGGATCTAGTCTTATTTTTTTCTAAATTTTTTCAGTACTATTTGTTAAGTATGCTATTGTAGCAGACAGCTTCAGGTTCGCTGAGATGAACTTCCAGACCAGGCACAGTTATGGAGGAAGGGATATTATTTATTGAAGCTTACAGATCCAGGGGAAGTTCCATAATGGCAGAAGAAGTGGCCTGCTCTCACAAGGCCAGGCAAGAGAGCAAGAAACCAACCAGCCACCACAGCACACAGAGCAAAACTACAGCCAAAAGGTCACACAGCACACTTCAGGAACTCCTGCTAGGCACATTTGCATATCTTTACAATGGAATCTCAAACCCATACCATTAACACCTTAAGACCGGCCCCCAGTGACATTGCCTCTAGCAAGGTGATTGCAGATGCAAACTATAACTAGTAAAACACTGAATATATTGGGGGACATATATTCAAACTACCACAGCTATCATTTATCCAGTGTATGTTGTTGGCTTCTTTGTCAAACAAAGATCATGTAGCTGTAGTTACTTCAACTAAGGGCTGGGTCTTCTGTTCTGTTCCATTGGTCTATATGTCTGTTTTATGCCAGTACCTTGCTGCTTTTGTTACTATGGTTTTGTAGTATAGCTTTAGATTAGGTATGTAATACCTCCAAAGGTGTTTCTTTGACTGAGGATATTTTTGAATATCCAGGGCCTTCTGCTATTCCATATGAATTTTGACATTATTTTTTTTATCTCTGTGAAGAATTATACTGGGGATTTTATTGGTATTGTGTTGAATCTGTGTATTGCTTTTGGTAAAATTTCCACTTTTACAATATTAATTCTACCTATCCAGGAGCATGGAAGGTTCTTCCATCTTCTCATGTCCTCCTCAGTTTCTTTCTTCCTCCTCCTCCACCTCCTCCTCTTCTTCTTCTTCTTCTTCTTCTTCTTTTCTTCTTCTCCATGAGAGAGACTGTAGCCCAGAGTCTCAGGGTGGCCTTGAACTCACAGTGAACCTCCTTCCTCTGGCTCCCGAGGTGCTGGGCTTAAAGGTATGCACCACCACACCCAGCATCTCAGTTTCTTAATTGAGTATTTTTTTGTTTTCATCATATAGGTCTTTTACTTCCTTGGTTAGTGTTGTTATTCCAGGGTATTTGATTTTTTTTGTGTGTGTGTGTGTGTGTGTGTGTGTGTGTGTGTGTGTATGGTTAGCCTTGATGACTTCTTTCTCTGTATATTTGTCTTTTGTGTATAGGAAGGCTACTCATCTTTGTATGTTGATTTTGTATCCTGACACTGCTGAAGGAATTTATCACCTTTGAAGTTTTCTGGTAGAGTTTTCTGGGTCATTTAGGTTTAGGAACATGTCATCTACAAATAGGACTAGCTTGATTTCTTCCCTTCCAATTTGTATCGCATTTATATCTTTCTCCTGTCACATGGCTTTGTACGGGACTTCTTACTAGAAGAAGAGCAGTGATGAGAATGGACACCCCTGTCTTGTTCCCAATCTTAATGGGATCCTCTTGAGTCTTTCCCCATTAAGTATGATTGGGGCTTTATATGCTTTGCATATAGCCTTTATTATGTTAAGGTATAGTCACTCCATGCCTAGTCTCTACAGTGTTGTACTTTATTGAAGACTTTCTCTGCATCAATTGTATTAACCATTTAGTTCTTGTTTTTAAGTTTATTTATATCATGCATTACATTATTGATTACTATATTTTGAGCTATCCTTGTATCCTTGGGATGAAGCTTACTTGATTGAGCTGAATAATGCTTTTGATGTGTTGCTAAATTAAGTTTTTGAGGATTTTGTTCAGTATATTTGCATCTAAGTTCAACAAGGATATAGGTATATAGTTTACTTTTCTTGTAGTAGCTCTGGTTTTTGTATTAGGGATATCCATAGAAAGAGTTGGGGAGCATTCCCTGTTCTCTGATTATGTGAAAAATCTTGAGAAAAAGTTGTTTTAGTTCTTCAATGTTGATTTGGTAGAATTAGGCTGAGAATCCATCAGGTCCTAGACTTTTCCTCTGAGGGAGGTGTGTTTTTTTTATTATTATTACATTTTCAATCTAAATGGATGTAAGAGGTTTGGTAAGGAGATTTATCTGCTCTGGATTTAGTTTTGGTAGGTGGTATGAGTCTAGGAATTCATTCATTTCTTCCAGGTAATCCAATTTTGAGGAATAGGGTTTTGGAACTATGTCCTGGTGATTCTTCCAATTTAATTGGTGTCTGTTGTGACCTCTCCCTTTTTATCTTTAATTGTGTTAATTTGAGAATTTTCTCTTTTTTTGTTTTATCAAATTGTACTGGGGTTTATCAATCTTCTATATTTTTTTCAAGAAACCAGCTCTTGGTTTCATAGATTTCTTAACTGTTTTCTTAGTTTCCAGTTCATTAATTTCAGCTCTGATCTTAATTATTTTGTTCCATCTGGAACTCTTAGGGTTGGATTGTTCTTGTTTTTTACCCAGTGCCTTTAGGTGGATGGTTAGGCTTCTAATTTGAAATCTCCCTGTCTTTGTTATAAAGTCATTTAGGGCTATGAATTTTCACTTTATGACTGCCTTCATTGTGTCCCATAAGTTTTTATTATGATGTGTTTTTGTTATCCTTCAGTTCTAGAAATTTTAAAATTTCCTTTTGGATTTCTTCCATGGCCCACTTATTGTTTAATAGCATGTTGTTCTACCTCCAGGAGCTGATTTAACTTCTGCTATCTCTCTTGTTATTAATTTTAGCTTTAATGTATTGTGGTTTCATAAGTTGCAGGAAGTAATGTCAATTTTCCTAAAATTATGGTTTATGCTTTACGCCCTAATATTTGATCTACTTTGGATAAGGTTCTGTGGTCTACTGAGAAGAATGTGTATTATGGAGAATTATAGTGGAATGTTCTGTAGATGTCTGTTAAGTCTAATTGATCTATGGTGTTGTTGATATTTATTATTTCCATACCTGTTTCCTGCTTCAATAATCTGTGTATTGATGATAGTAGGGTATTGAAATCCTCTACTATGATGTTACTGGGATTTATTTCTGGCTTGTTTTCAAGTAGGTTTTGCTTTATAGACTGTGGCCTACCAGTGTTTGGTGTGTATAGATTTATGATTATGATGTCTTCTTGTTGGATCATTCTCTTGATGAGTAAAAAGTGTCCTTCTTTGTCCCTTTTGATTACTTTTGGCTTGAAGTCTATTTTGTCAGGTATTAATATAGCCACATCCACTTTTTTCTTATTTCCATTTCCTTGGAAAACCATTTTCCATCCCTTCACCTTGAAGAGGTGTCTATCCAAAGTGGTAAGGTGGGTTTCTTGAAGACAACCGATGGAAGGGTCCTTTATTCTGATCCACCCTGTTAATTTATATCTCTTTAAAGTGAGTTAGGTGAGTTATGACCATTAATATTTAATGTTATAACTGTGAGGTTCAATTTAGTCCATGCCATATTTGAGGTTCTATGGGGTTTGCTCCTCTCTTGGGCTTTGAACATTTTCATGCCTGCTCTAGTTTTAGTTATTGTGTTTCCCTCTTGTAGGCTCTGGAGATTGATTGTTCTACTCTTCTGTTGAACAAGGAGTATTCCCTAAAGTGTTCTCTGTAGGTTTGGTCTTGTGTTCATTTAGTCATAGAACTGGCTTTTATCATGGAAGATTTTCCTTTCACCAACTATTATGAGGAAATACTTTCACTGAGTACAGTAGTTTGGGTTGGGAGCCATAATTTTTTTCAACTTTGAAGTGCTCCATTTAAAGCAGATCTGGCTTTCAAGGTTCCATTGAAAAATCTGAGATAATTCTGATACAACTGCTGTTACGTGTAATAAGTTGTTTTCTCTTGCTGCCTTTAGCAGTCTCTTTGTTTTTGTTGTTTAGAGTTTTAACTATCATGTCCTTGGAGAGTTTCTCCTTTGGTCCAGTCTGTTTAGTGTTCTGTGAATTCTTGTATCTGGTGGGTCTCTATTTCGAGAGGATGGGAAAGTTTTCTTTAATAATTTTGTTGAGTATATTCCCCATGTCTATAGCCAAAATTTCTACCCTTTTTGACTTACCCATGATCCAGATTTTTGGTCATTTTAGAGTATCCCACAATTTCCTCATATCCTGTTTGCATGACTTTTTTTAAATTTATTTTTATTCTTTTTATTTTTTATTGACAACGTCCTTAATTGTAAACAATATCCCATGGTACTTCCCTCCCTCCCCCCACTTTCTCCTTTGAAACTTCACTCCCCATCATATTCGCCCCCACCAATAAGTCTCTCTTTTCATTTTGATGTCATGATTCTTTCCTCCTATTAAGATGGTCTTGTGTAGGTACTGTCAGCCACTGTGAGGTCTTAGATATTCAGGCCATTTTGTATCTGGAAGAGCACATTGTAAGGAGTCCTACTCTTCCTTTGGCTTTTACATTCTTTCCACCCCCTCTTCCACAATGGACCCTGAGCCTCAAAGGTGTGTTAGAGATGTTTCAGTGCTGAGTACTCCACTTTCCTTCTTCTCAGCACCATGGTGCCTTCTAAGTCATCACAAAGTTGCCACCATCTGAAAAGAGAAGCTTCTCTAACTGAAAATGAGAATAACATTAGTATATTAGTATGGACATTAAGAGAAGTACTTACTGGGCAGTTTGGTGAGCATAGTATATACATTGAGCCAGACACTAGCAGACGTTGTTACACCCCTAGGGTCCATTACTAGTCTTGTCATAGGTTTTCGTATCAGGGATATATTCCCTCCCATGGAGCAGGCCTCCAGTCCAATTACAGTGGTTTGTTTCCCCCATATCAGACATGCCACTATTGCACCCATTGGCTCATTTGGCCTGGCTGGCCAAATTTAAAGCTTGCAGTGTTCACTGTTGAGTACCTTCTCTGGTGTTTTCTCTCTCCCATTGAACTGCATGTAGTGTAGCTTTTTCCAACTTTCTGTCAGCTGGTCCACATAGAGGAGGCTTTCAGCTCAGCTCCAGCAGGATTTCTCAGTGACCTTGCAGCCCAAGTATGTGCAGTCTTCAGAAAGAGGGCCTTACCATCTATTCCTGGTGGGAAACCAAGGACCTCGGCAATGGCCTATAATGTTTTGGGGTATCTGTGACCTCCATGGCCAACAACTCACTGGAAGGTATCCCATCCCTGGCACTGAAAATTTTCTAGTAACAATATATGGCTTCTGAGTGTTCTATTGTCCAGAAAAGTAGGTTTCCATATGACTTATTTATATCCTCTTAGATTTTGATTAGCCCTTCCTCCACCTTTCCTTTACTCAGTCTCTTCCCCTGACCTCCCTTAGGCCTTTTCACCCCTATTAATCTGTTTTTCTACTTACATATATACAATACCATCATATTAAGTCCCCATCCCTCCCTTTCTATTCCCTTTATATAACCTTTCTAGCTTCTGTTACTGAGTTTTATTCCTACTCACATAGAAGTCCAATCATTTGTAGCTAGGATCCATATATGAGAGAGAACATGTGATGTTTGGCTTTTTGGGCCTGGGTTACCTCACTAAGTATAATCCTTTCCAGATACATCCATTTTCCAACAAATTTCATAACTTCATTTTTCATACCTCTGAGTAGAACTCCATTGTGGAAATGTGCCACATCTTCATTATCCATTCATCAGTTGAGGGACATCTAGACTGGTTCCATTTCTTAAGTATTGTGAATAGAGTGGCAATAAAAATGGTCAAGCAAGTATCTCTAAGGTAGTGAGATGAGTCCTTAGGATATATGCCTAGGAGTGGTATAGCTGGGTCTTATGGTAGATCTATTTTAAGCTGTCTCAGGAACCTCCACACTGATTTCCACAATGGCTGGACCAGATTGCATTCCCACCAACAATGTAGAAGGGTTCCTCTTTTTCTGCATCTTCACCAGCATTTATAGTCATTTGTTTTCATGATGGTAGCCAATCTGACAGGAGTGAGGTGGAATCACAATGTAGTTTTAATCTTCATTTCCTTTATGACTAAGGATGTAGAACATTTTTTAAATGTTTATATGTCATCTGTATTTCTTCTTCTGAGAACTCTCTATTTAGTTCCATAGCCCATTTTTTAATTGGGTTGTTTGATTTCTTATTACTTAATTTTTTTTAAACTTACCAAATTATTGGACTCCTGAACAATTTTTGTTTTCTTTTTTATTGCTGTTGTTATTCTACTGGTCAGCTGCACCAGACTTTGTTCATCCATTGCTGTAGTCCATGCTGCTGGGAAGAACCTCCAAACCAGACACACAGGTTATAGGAGGAAGGGTTTATCCGAAGCTCACAGATCCACAGGAAGTTCCATTGATGGTAGAAGAAGCTAGCACCCTTTCACAGGTCGATGCAGAGGGAAAAATATCACCACAAGCTACCAGCACCACAAATAAGCAAACAACTGGTTAAAAAAAAAAAAAAAAAGAGCAGGGACTCAGCAGAACACACTGTGCATATCTCAGCTGTAAATCAGATCTGCTCCCAGGAATACCTTTGGGCTAGACCTCAGGATTCACACCCAGTGCCACCTCTTCCAACCAGGTGGATTTAAATCTAAGTTTTAATAAAAACATCCAAGTCTATTGGGGGAGCATAACATTCAACCTACCACATTGCACCTTCTGCAAGTCACTTGTGTCCTTATTTTGAAAAATTATGAATAGAGATGTTTTAAGCATCCGTGAAGATTGTTTTATTGTGTGTGTGCAATTCATATGTGTTTGGTTTGAATATGCATGTGTGTTATGGTTTGAAAGTCAAATGTCCTCAATAGGCCCATGTGTTTGAAGATTTGATGCCCATATGGTGGTACTGTTTGAGAAGGTTGTAGAAACGTTCAGCCTTGCTGAATAAAGAGAATCAGTAGGCATGGGCCATGAAGTTTTATAGCCAGACCCCACTTCCTGTTCATCCTCTGCTAAATGATACTTCCTTAGTATGCTTCAGAACTATAAGTCTGTGTGAACCCTTCCTTAAGCTAATTTGTGTCTGTTAACTGGTCACAGAAATAAATAATATGGTGGGTGAGATGCATGTGGACATGTGTGCATCTTTGTATGGAGTCAAGATGACAAACTGAAGTGTCTTTCTTCTGACCACCTTTTTAATGACAGGGCTCTTATTGGCCTGGAGCTCACAAATAAGACTAAACTGGCTCCTCAATGAGCCTCAGGGATCTGCACAGACATGCACTACCACACATGGTATTTTTACATGGGTTCTGGGGATCAACCTCAGGTCTTTATACTTCAGGGTCAAGCACTTTGGAAGCTAAGCTTTCTGCCCAGCCCGTGAACAGATTTTGGAAAACATTTTTATTTTTCTAGGTTAAGTAACTAGGAGCTAGGTTACTATAACATATGGTAAATGCATATATTACACAAGAAGAGTGCAAAATGTTTCATATCAGATGTTCTATTTTTTATTCATAATGGCAGTACATGAAGGTTTACCTTGTTTCATAGACTTGTGCATCATATAAAGTACACTACCAACTTTGGTAGCTTTTATCTTCTCCACAATTCCTTCATATTTCATGAGTTTCATTCTGTTCTTTGCTCTTTGTTATCTGTTTCTTTGGTTTAGGTAGTGCTTGTTATTTTTGTTTTGTTATATTGTTTTCTTATTTTGTTATATTGTTTTGTTTTAAGTTTCTTAAAGGGAAGCAGAGATGATGGCTCAAATTGCTCTTTACTGGCATAGAAATGCATGTGTATCTAGCAATTTCTAGTAATCACTGCTTTACCCAAATCTTTTTTAAAAATGTACACGAGGGCTAGAGAGATACACTAGAGGTTCTGGCACTTGCCCGGGAAGTATGAATATCCAGGTTCAATTCCTCAGTACCCACGCAAGCCACATAAGCATCACATGCATCTGGAGTTTGTTGGCAATGGCTAGAGGCCCTGGTGCACCCATTCTTGCTCTCTTTATATCTGTCTCTCTCTCTCTCTCTTTCTCAAATAAATAAATAAATAAAATATTTTTCTAAAAAATACATGTGAGGCTAGGGAGATGTTTGAGTCAGGGAAATGCTTGCCTCTCAAGCCTGAAGAACGAGGTCTGATCCCTAGCATCCACATAAAAGCCAATAATCCCAGGGCAAGGGATGTAGAAACAAGAGGAATCCTAGGACTTGCTGGCTGGCTCATCTACTAATTGGTGAGCTCCAGTTTCAATGAGACACACACACTCTCAAAAAATGTGGTGAACAATGTTTGAGGAAAACACCCAACATTGACTGCTGGCCTCCAAACATGTACATATGAGTGTATGCACACTCACACATAATAACATGCATACACACACATGCACACACACCACACACACAAGAATGTTCTATTTTATTTAGCTAAAAGTAATTTTTAATTTCCTACATCATTCCTTGCAGTACTAAGGACTGAAAGGAGAAGTTCATCCATGCTAGGCAGAATCTTTACTACGGAGCTACATCTCCAGCCCACCCCAGCAATGAGAGGTTTTTCTTTGCTTGTTTGTTTGGTAATGGTTGCTATTGTTTTTGTTTTTTTCTGACAAAGTTTCACTATGTAGCTCAGGCTGGCTTTGAACTTGAGATATTTCTGTCTCACCCTCACATCTGAGTACTAAGATTACAAATTTGTGCCATCATGTCCAGCTGTGTGATAAATTGCTTAACCAATTTCTTGTGTAGAAGCATGTGTTTCAATGTCCACATGTGAATTTCACAAATTTTTGTATTTTGATGTTTCACATTTCATCCAATTATGGTTATATTATAGACTGTATTATTTTAAATCCTTTTCTAAGGCTTCTTTTTACTAGTTTGTCCTGAGCCAAGTTTTCTCAATATTTTCTTGAGAAAATATGTGTCTTCTGTTGCTCTTATATTCAGTAGTCTGTAAATGATAGGCTTCATTAAGGGATTATGTTAACACACTGAAGCAGGTTTCCTTTCTATTTCTATCTATTATTAAAAGTAGTTTATTTAACTATATATATATATATGGCTTTGCTTCATATATATTTCAGATCTCTTGTTATATACATGTGTGTTTGTTTTTTGTATATGTTTTATCTTTTTTTAAACTTTAAACTCAATATCTTACATATATACAGCCACATATCTGCACCAGTTAATTTCTTCTTGCTAGACAAAACACACAACCAGAAGGAGCTTTTGGAATGAAAAGGGTTAAATTTGTTCCACAGTTTCAGAGAGTAGATCCCATCATGATAGGGAAGGCATACCAGACTGAAATGGGAAGCTGTAATCACCTTGGCAGACAGGAAATAGAGCAAGAACTATACTTGGAGATGGACTATAAAACCTCAATGCCCACCTTCATGACCCAGTTCCTACATAAAGGCTATATCTCTTAAAGGTTCCACAACCTTCCTGAATAGTACAACCAGCTAGAAATTATGTGTTCAAACACATGAGCCTATGGGGGATGTATTTTTCACTCAAACCTTCACATTATTCTATTGACCCCTCATAAGGTCTTTGGCAATCTCAGGATGCCAAATGTATTTATTCCACCTTCAAAAGTTCTCATAATATCTACCAGTGACAACACTATTCAAAAGTAAACTAAAGGCAGCCTCTTAACTGTAAGCCCTATAAAATCAAAACATATACATTCAACACACAATGGCATGGAATAAATATTCTCATTCCAAATGGGGTAGATGGGTTCTACTAAGGAAATATTGGATCAAAGCAAGACCAATACCCAACAGGGAAAATCCTATAGTTTCATGTCTGATATCTTGGACTTGTGATAGAATCATAAGGCTGGGTAACTCTGTACCTCCAGCTGTGATGCTTCTGACCTTTATTCTAAGCAGAATCCATTCTGAGCCCACAGCTATCTTTGGCAAAGATCTTGCTTGTCATATCCAACATCCAGGATGTTCATTGAAACTTAGTGTTAACCTTCACAGATTTATGCAGTGGCCTCTGACTTGGACCCTATCTTATACTGCTTAGGCTCACCAGTTCTCTGGAACTGTGGTTAAATACTCTATAAACCCTTCCGTCCTGAATTTTTTCATGTCTCCAAAGCAGCACCTTGTGGACCACCAAAGTCTGCTACCATCTAGCAGTTAAGCCTGGCACCCATGTAACAGCTATATTAGCCTCTGTCTTCTAACCTCAGGGATCAGAGATCTCCTTTAGCATTCCTTCTTCAGGATTTTCCTTTCAAAATAGAATTGCACAAGGATTTTACCTTATAGAATCCTTCCTATTATCCTAGAAGAAAGAAGTATATTTCTATTAGTGGTGGAAATCACCTTAAAAATTACAGCCAAAGTGACTGTAGTCTCTGTATTCAAGACTTTAAACTTGTCAAATTCCACATTTTTCATATCTTTCTGCTCTGCATTTTGCTCTCATTTACTGTAAATCTGAATAAGAGCATCTAAGAGATGCCATGTCACAGACTTGATACTGTCTGCCCCTTGAAATTTCTTCTGTCAAACACATTATTCTATTACTTCTGAATTTAAATTCACTCAAGTTCCAGGAAAAGGACAAAATGCAGCTAGTTTCTTTCCTAGATTATTATGTAAAATGCTTTTGGTCCAGTTCCAAATAGAGTCTTTTTTCCCCTCTGAAATCTCATGGACCTGACCTCTATTGTCTTCATTATTCTAGGTCTTTTGGTCTTCCAAACTTGCATCAGATTGGTTCCTTATTTCTGTGTACAGTACTCTAAGGTTTCTCTAGTACAGAGTTCCAAATTCTTCTACCTTTTTGCCACAATTTCCAAAAGCCTACAAACCACATGATCAGGTTGATTGCAGCAGCAACCACACTTTGAGTACCAATCTTCTTCATCAGTTACTTTCTCATTGCTGGAAAAAAATATCTGATGAAAAGAAACTTATGGAATGAATTTTTTTTAATTTTTATTATTTTTTATTTATTTTTGGGGAGAAACACAGAGAGAGACAGAGAGTGAGAGGGAGACAGATAGAGATGGGTGCGCCAGCAGTCTCTCAGCTGCTGTGAACGAAATCCAGATGTGTGTGCCACCCGCCCCTTGTGGTCAAGTGCGGTATTGCGCCCTTGCGTCCTTTGCATCTGGCTAAACGTGGGACCTGGAGATTGGAACATCTGGAGATTGGAACCAGCGTTCTTAGGCTTAGAAGGCAGGCGCCTTAACCACTAAGCCATCTCTCCAGCCCTGGAATGAAAATTTTTTAACTTGGATAAGAGTTTGAGATGGTTGAACCCATCATGACAAGGAAGGCATTGGCTGGCTAAAGTGGGAAGCCATCATCACCTTGGCAAACAGGAAGAAGTATGAGAACCTCATATAGTGCTGGACTATAAAACCTCAAGGTTCACTCTCAGTGATTTCCTCCAGCCATCTTACTTCTCCTAAAGTGTCCACAACCTTCCCAAACAACACTACCAGCTGGGAATTAAGTATCTAAACACATGAACCTATGGGGGTATTTTACATTCAAACCACTACAATGTCTGAGTTGTTTTATTTTCTTAACAAGCTCCTACTTTCTCAACTAACCTTGCTTGTCTTAATGTCTATTTGGTCTGATATTAGTGCAGCCAACCTGGTTCCTTTATGTACACTCATTTACTCTCAATTAATGTTTCATAGCATATCTTTTTCTCTTTTACTTTCAACATACCTATGTATTTGAGTTTAATATTTTGCATGAGAATTTGAGACAAGATTTCATGTTACTTTCCTTCAACTTGAAAAATATCTTGGTATTTATTTAAAATGAATCTGTTTGAAAAAAATCTGTCTTGAGAATTTCTTTAATTCAACTTTGTGTAGTATATTATATTTCTAGTATATGAGTTAATTTTTTAATCAAGTGCAAGGTTTAATTCAATGTAAATATTTTTGGCACACAGATGGGTAAATGTTTAAAAATATTTCATAAAAAGACTATAATTTTTCCATGTAATTGCCTTAGCACCTTTGTCAAAAATCAATGGTTCATATTATGGAAGTCTATTTTTGGGTTCTTGGTTCTGTTTCATTGATCTTTGTCTGTACCAAATCCCCGGTTTTGATTACTGCCACAAGACTACATCTTATGAAAGTGTGATCTCACTCTTGTTTGCAGTTATTTTTACCATTCTGTTTTTGTCTTTTCATGTAAGTTTTAGAATGAGTCTTTATCTACAAAGAAATTCTGAATTCATTGTAATTGCATGACAATCAATGGCAGACTGTTTACAAAATGGTGATCCAAAGAAACTATAAAGGAGCTGAATACTGCTAATGCATTGTATGACTGGTGTGTTTGTGCTGTCATTGGTACAAAGAAACCTACCAACCAAACAGTCATATGAAAGAATGATGTACTCAGTCAAGTATTGTCCTAGTATTGATAATAGATAATTGTGCCCCTGTCTTGTATATGACCCATACTGCACTTTTTCTAGTTATTGTTATTTCTATATTCCTTCTATTTATATAAAACAACCCTTCTGGGCTGTGATTGTAGCTCAGGGGTAGTGTACTTTATATGCAGCCCAAGTCCTTGAGTTCAATTCCCAGCACCTTCATATATCTTGATTATTAAACAGACTACAGGAAGTGATTGTTAATTTCCTAATAGTCTTATTAGCACTGCTATGTGAAAAGGTAAATGAAATTCTTTCTTCAAAAGAGGTAAAACATCATTGCATGGTGAGAAAACAAAATTAGAACATCTATGGCTATAATTATTAATTTTGACTGATAGATGATTTAGGGAAAAATGCTAAGGACTGTGACTGTGAAGCTAGTCTTCTAAGCAGCTTCCTATCCTTATCTCCAAAGTAAGGTGGATGAGATTCTAATATATATTTATGTATTATAAAGTATGCAAATTTATATATACACATATATATATATACCATGTATAATGAAAGGCCCACTTAATGATGAGAAAAATATTTGTTCTTTAAAATGATCTGGAAATCTTTACATGGGTTGTTACTCAAACAAGCAAGTATCCATGGTATTTCTTATTATAATTCATACTCTTTCATTTATGGGAGGTATGCCCAAATCATATATATTTACATATATATATATAGTTGTTACATGTTATACTTTTATCACCTCACTCTGACTACTATTACCCTAGGGGCACTCCTTAGTTGGGCTATGGGATTCATTGTGAAGTCGTGAAGGCCTCAGTCAGTCCCTATATGGGGGAAGCAGTGGTACCATGAGTCATGGTATTCCTACCTACTCTGTGGTTCTTACAATCATTTTGCCCCCTCTTCTGCAACATTCCCTGAGCCATAGAAGACCTTTTGGCAATCTGATTTAGTGTTCAGTTCTTTGTAGCCGCTGGACTTCTGCTTTGATAGGCTTTGATTGATCACCATGCTTGTGACCATCAACGTGGGTCTGGTTGTCAGGCTACCAGTAAGAGCTATATATATATGTATATATATAGGTTTTTCGAGGTAGGGTCTCACTCTAGCCCAGGTTGACCTGGAATTCACTATGTAGTCTTAGGGTGGCCATAAACTCACAGTGATCCTCCTACCTCTGCCTCCTGAATGCTGGGATTAAAAGCATGTGCCACTAAAAGCAGGAAGAGCCATATTAATAACATCTCTTCCTATGCAATTTCTCCTGGGCCCTGGCAGATGTGGTAGAGGTGGCTTGTCTCATGGTAGAAAGCCATCTATCTTCTTGTCTTATTGATAGATCTAAGCTCTCCTCCATTTTCTCTGCCATCTGTAAAATAGATTCTCCAACGAAGCATGATATTCTCAAAAACTTTTACCTCCTTCTCTAAACAAAATAAAATTGTGGTATATTGAATATATTTTTATTTATAATCTGTCACTGTGACTGCTACCTCAGTTGGTTAGCTTTTTGTGCTAATAGGAAGTGTTCAGTCTCCCTGAGGAGAGATCAGCCAATTGCACCTCACCAGGGCACAAGCTGAAGCCATAGAGTTATTGGGGAAATAAGCAAGAATGCTGCTTTCTCAGTGAACCAGGTATCAGCAAAAGGGTAAAGGAGATAGACACAGAGAACACTCAACTCCTCCTAAATCAGATATCCAGAGGCACAGAGACTCCCAAGACCTCGTCACTGAAATAGACCTAAAATCAACCCATCATGGCTCAGGGAAATTCATGGAAGATTGTTAGAGCCATAAATTGGGTCATTATGCAGAGACATTGCATCTTCCCCATAACTGATGGCATCCCCCACAATGAAAGACCCATAATCCCCATGGGGGGAGGACAGGGAGAAGGCTAATGATGGTACCATCATGGCTGTATACACACTATATACATAACTAATAGATTTTTTTTTTTAAAAAAAGAAAGTGGTGACTTCTTACATTGCAACTGCCCAGACAGAAATTGGCCTAGATATCCATGACCTTGCAGTGCTTAGCAAATACTATCACAAGACCCTCAAAATAGAAGAAAAAGATGATGACATCAAATTAAAAGAAAGACTAATGGAGAGAGGGAGGGGATATGATGGAGATTGGTGTTCTAAAGTGGAATGGGGGAAAGGGAGGGAAATATCATGTTTTTTTGTATGTAAGTATAGAAGGTGTCAATAAAAAATTAATAATTAAAAAAAAGAACTGGGATATATATTAAAAAAAGAAAGTGGTCAGTCTCACATGAGATGATTGACTTCTTTTGTTTTCATTATGTCAGCCATAGGACTGTCTTTTCCCTTTGAAGAAGTATAACATTGGTAAGAAAGAAAATGGAGCAGTAGATATCTTACAGCAAAGTTTATTTCACTTTGAAGTATAATTTAAAGCATACATATATTGATAAGAAGTTATTATTACCTGCTGTTTTTCAAGATAAAGATTTTTAAAGGCAAATGCCATAAAACCTGTATTATTTTTATACACTTATTCTGTTTTATTTTGCTTCATAGCAATTACTTTGTTTTATCGTTATTGTCATAGCATCTCAGGTGACATCTGCATGTAGTTAGTACCCCTTACATGTCTGGTATGTGGATTATTGACTGAATAGAGGCAAGTCTTAAAAATCTTCTATTTTTAAATTTTTGGTCAAGTCAACTTTAAACAAGTTATCATGAAAATATAGCTAAACGCAAAATCAACTATTGTAAAAGTTTCTTTGTCTCAGACTTATTATCTGAGGTCTGATATTTAATATCTGCTCTCTTCCAAGTGCACATTTAATTAAGCATTAGTGGTACTATCTCCACTTAAATACCAATATGATTTCAAAATGCCTCTTCATGGACATCAACATCTCCATTTAAGGACAATCTACTGGAATCAGTGAGCACTAAAGGCTTTTATTCAAATCACATGTACAATATCTCAAAGATCTTATTAATCTTCATTTGAAAAGTTATCTTAAAAGGAGAGTTTAGGAGGAAATTCACCTACACTGCATTACTCTGAAGAAATACATCTCTATTGAAAAGCTAGAGAAAAAAATTAACAGCATATTTTTTAATCATTGGATCCGAATTTGTACACAACTTGTTCTTTCCCTGCCAATCACTGTATCAAAGAATTGCTTTAAATAAGATACCTTTATTTATAGTAAGTTTATCTTTATAGCTATTTTTTATTTCCAACTGTTAATTTTGCTATCTTTACCATTATTTCAAATACTTTAGGTTGAACATTTACTATAGCTGACATTATCTAACTATCTTTGAATCTAGTAGTTATTTAATGTAAGAACTGGAATTAAATGAACTTGTGCACATTATTCCTTATGTGTGTATTTTAATAAACACTTATTGCCTTTTAAATTTTTTTTAAATTATTTATTTATTTATTTATTTATTTGAGAGAAAGAGAGCACACCAGGGCCTCTAGCCACTGCAAACAAATTCCAGACCCATCACCACTTTGTGTGTCTGGGTGTATGTGGGTACTAGGTAATCGAACTTGGGTCCCTTTGCTTTGCCAACAAGTGCCTTAACCACCAAGCCACTTCTCTGGCCCTGTTTATTGACTTTTAAATTCATTAAGTAATATGCATAGTTAAATTATTACCTCATCTTTTTTTGTTTGAAACTTATGGAAAATAAAATTTATCTAGGAAATACAACTTAAAGAAAGGTTACATACATATCATGAATAATCATGAATCATCAGCAGCTATTGTTAACTAATCTTTAGTTTGCAGCAAGTAGCCCAGGGACATTTTATATGTGTGATTTACAGTCTAGAACATCTTCTACTGTGGCCAAAAATAAATTAGAAACCAGTAAAATGTGTACAATTGAGGAAATATTGATACCTCCACACTTCATTACAAAACTTTGAATGTGTAGAAACACCTCAGGGTCCAGAAACACATTGAGAAAACTATCACAGATGTTAGAATTCCACTTATTTGATCAAAATAGAAGATCAATAAGGATTTTCCACTTTTTGAAGATCTATGACAATTTGTTCAATTTCTTAAAATCTTATTTTCTATAAAATGGAGAAAATAGTTTCATTTCTGATTATGTTATTCTGGACTTTTAATGTATATACTATACAAAACTAAATGCCTTGTGTTTAGCACTCAATTATTGACAGGGTTATCTTCTTCAGCATAGGAGCTAAATTTGGAACAATCTTCTATTGCAATGTGCATTATAGTTCCTTTGTTTGATTCCCTCTGCTTTCCTAACCTAAACTGCCATTTTAATAATTTGGGGGGTATTTTTCTATTTTAAGATTGATTAAGGTATAATTCAAATATAAATATTATATTTATATACCCATGATTTATACATTTTGATGAGTTTAGGCAAATATATACAAATTGTTGATACAGTCACCACAACCAATATACTAAATATATTCATCACCTTTAAGAATGTCAATGTGTTTACATGTGTTCACATATGTGTGGGTACACGTGTACAAACACACACATGTGTGCACATGCATATGAAGGCCAGAAGTTAAGGTCATGAGTCTCCCTTAGATTTTTCTACTTTATTGATTGAGAAAGGGTCTCTCTCTTGAACCCAGGGCTCACCATTCTGGCTAGTGTTGGTAGCCAACTTGCCCTGGGGATCCCGTGTCTCCATCTTCCAAGCACGGAGATTCCAGTCAGATGGCAATGCTCTTTTGGCATTTATGAGAATGCTGGCCCCACTAATTGCAAAGCAGGTACTTTTCCAACTGAGCCACTGTCCCTGCTTTTATTTTCTTTTTAAAGTAAGAAATCATGAGATCTACCTTATTAACACATTTTAGAAGCACTTGGTGACTGTAGGAACTATGCTGTACAGTAAAACACCAGAATATTTTAAACTATGCTTGAAAACCTGAAACTTGAAAACTGTTATACCCACTAATCCCTCATTTCCTTTTCCCTCTGGCCTATCACAATCACCATTCTAGTCTCTACTTCTGTGAGTTTTGCTATTTTTAGATGTTTCATATATGTGGAATCCTACAGATAAATGAAATAAGCCAATAGCAAGACAACTATGAACTTTACATATGAAGTTCATATTTGCCCACTAGTTACCACACATACTGAACTAGGAATATGCCTTTAGGTAAATTATGACTAAAGCTAATATTGAGAATAATTTATAATTGCTAACATCTTTATTTAAAAATCTAATTCTGACCAATAATTTCATAAATAGTAAGAAACAAATTGATGTATTATCTTTGTTTTGAAATATCTATTCTTGAGGTCAAAAATTTTAATCCTAAGTAATAATTTTTATTAAACAAGTATAATCTTTTTTTCCTGGTTTTTCAAGGTAGAGTCTCACTCTTGCACAGGCTAGACTCCCACTGTGTAGTCTCAGGGTGGCCTCAAACTCATGGCACTCCTCTTACTTCTGTGTCCCAAGTGCTGAGATTGAAGGCATGCTCTACCATGCCTAACTTAGAATTATAATCTTTGAAAAATATCAAAGAATATATGAAAAACACAAAATGGACAATAGTAAAAATGAAACAATTTAAATGTTATGTTCAATTGATAGAAATGTAAATTTAGTTAAATATATATATATATATACTATTTATTATTCTAATCACTATAAAAATATGGTATATTTTATCCAATTTAAAACTAAACCTCTTTTTATGAGATATATAATTACTATCTTAGCCGAGGGAGTAAATGAAGGTTCTTACCATATGAAAAGAAGTCCTAATTTCCTATGAAGTTAAACTGCAATAGTTATATATAAGTGTCCACTTGCAGTCTCAAGTATATTTTGCATTACAACTATGTTATACACAGTTACATAATAAACACCATGAAGTTTTCCATGATGCAGGAAGAATTGAACTTTGTGAATAATACAAAAGCATAGCCTCAGTCAAGCTTGAATTACCCATTCTCATCTGATTTATGAAATGCTCTTGCTGCTTTTAAATGGGTATATTGACCATATTTTACACATGTTCTCCATTGTTGCCATTCATAGGTATTATCTGTGGTAGCTCACCAAAATTTTCTATTAAAAAGTTAAAACATGAAAGCAATGGCAATTTGGGGCTGGGGATATTATTGCTCAGTGGTTAGCATTTCTCTAGATTTGGTGGGGTTCCCAGGTTTGATTCCAAGCACTAACAAAAATGAAAGAAAAGAATTTGTGAGGTGTTGAATGAGCATTTTCAAGCATTTATTACATTCAATTCTGCAGAGATGTATGAAGTCAGATAATGTGCTAGGCAAAGCTCCAAATAAAATTTTCATTCACATTGTTCCTGGTGATCATTACTGAACCCCTAAAAAGTTTGTGTTCTCATTTCTGTTTCGGAAATAATGAGACGGAGATTCAAATGGTTATTCTGCAAATTCTTACAAGATTGACAGTATTTATCTGTGCAGCCTCTGTAGATAAAACTTCCTGTTAAGATGTTTACTGGAAGACCAATCTTAAACACCAACATTCTACTGAAAAGTGCAGAACTGAAAGAACCAGCAAAAATTCTTTTGTTTCTTTCTATGTAGGTACATGGCCATTATCGATCCCTTGAAGCCCAGACTGTCTGCTACAGCCACCAAGATTGTCATTGGAAGTATTTGGATTCTTGCATTTCTACTTGCCTTTCCTCAGTGTCTTTATTCCAAAATTAAAGTCATGCCTGGCCGTACTCTTTGCTACGTGCAATGGCCAGAAGGTCCCAAACAACATTTCACGTAAGTGGCTTCTCTATTAGAATTTTCAATTCAATTTATTGAACACTTAAGGAAATGGGGATTGGAAGCAAACATTTCCCTGAAGGGCTGATATATTACCTGGGAAAAGCAACATGAAGAAATATCACAAGGGGAAATGGTGTGTTCGGCTGAATGAATTGCGAAGGTTTTTAATTGGAGATGTGATGACTTCTATTTGGAGTAACACTAGAGTTTCCTAAAGGAAGTGATAAAAGATGAAAGCAATGTGTGAGGGGCAGCAGGGGTGTTATTGATTCAGGAGGGAGGAACCAAAGTCCCAAAGTGTTGATTGCTCTTAGGAAACCTGGCTGAAGTGAAGGGACACCCTGGTAGGTTCTTTTAATTTTTTATTGCTTTCATTTGATTTGTGCTTGTTTATTTCAGTATGAAGAAACCTCAATGGTAGCCAGGAAAAGAAATAGGAATGTTGTATGATAGAATTTGGCATTTTATATTTTGACCTACCTTAACAAAAGAGAAAGACAATATACCTGAGTAACTGTTGTTGTTTTTTCTGATCACTTTATTTATATTTCAGTAAAATGCTTACTTTCCTATATTGATGACCTACTTGCCCTTTAAAAAGAACAAAAGCTACCAGTAATCGTCATCGTTCAAGCAGTCTTTTTATTCAATTCTATTTTGAAAAAGTCCACACTTTTTAAGAAAACTATCAGAGGGAACTTCCTAAAGGAAAGCCAGGCAGTGGTTATTAAGTGCTATGATGATAGTAACTGAGTTATTTCCTCATTGACCTTAAAACAGTGTGTAGTTATCAGGAAATAGTCTGACAAGAAGGTTTAAAGTTTGCTTTTACAAAACCAACAACACTTAAAATAAGACTATTAAAATCAACTCATTAATTACTTAAATCCTTTCAAAAATAGTAGGAGCTGTGTCACATTATATGTGGTCTATGATAGTATGGATCATGTTACCATTCCTGCCTAATTACATCCTTATAATTTTGATTAAAAGGTATAAAAATCTAGAATTTAACTTGACTATTTGTAGCACCATGTGCTTGATGTGGCTAATGTTTCTGCATGTGATCTGACAAGTAAAATGTAATCAAATATATATGACTTTGGGAAATATATAGGTAAATCTTTTTACCTGACATTTGTAAATTAAAAATCACTTGTATGCACTACATGGTTCAGAGTACCTGCTTACATTGTCATTCCATGTGGATGAAAAACAGTTTACTTCATATATGTCTGATGTCACAGGGCAATCCAAAAGAGTCCCACATTGGAGAAAATACACATTAGTGGATTACCTTATCCTGTCCCATCTCTTTACCTTTAAGGACCCATTTCAATAGTTCAACTCAACAATTATTAAGCAGAGTGCCAAGGGGAGGAAAGACATCCATCATGGATTCCAGGTCAAGGAAGTACGTTCAAATTAAAGGAATACTTCACTTCAGTTGTAATTTTACATAAAAAGATTAACAAAGATCAACTGGCAGTTTGAAACATGGCTATAGATGACAATATGTGCTATTTTGATAAAATTGTGAGATGAGGACATAAAGATACAGTGACAATACTCACTGACGTGTTATTATGATTTAAAGTTAAAAAAAAAAAACCCTCAAAGCCTCATGCCAAGATTCCTCAGCTCAGCTCATGTTCTTTTTGTCTGAAGGTACCACGTTATTGTCATTATACTGGTATACTGCTTCCCGCTGCTCATCATGGGCGTCACATACACCATCGTTGGAATCACGCTTTGGGGAGGAGAGATCCCAGGAGACACTTGTGACAAGTACCATGAGCAGCTAAAGGCCAAACGAAAGGTACCATAGAATTGCACCTACCAATGGTACAAATCACAGCACATCAGGGAGGGAAGAAAGAACGTCCTCACAGCATTTTAATATGACAGCATTTAATAGTCTATATCTACTATTTTGGCGATTTTTGTTTGACAAAACGTTTTCTTTCACATTGTCTTTTGTTGTTGCTGTCATTTTTCTGTAAACCACAGTCCCTTTATGATATCAAACCATCAGTCTGAGATAGGATAGTTGCATCCTAACAGAGCTGGGTTGTTTTGTTGTTGTTTTATTTTAAACTGCCTTTTGCAGAGTATTCTCAATCATTTCACCTGAAACTTTCGAGATTTCAGTTTAAATGGAATCCCAGATGGCTTTTATTTCTGTAATTCTAGCTGCATTTTACCTCGATTGAATAGAGTGCCTTTGATGTACTCTGTAATCTGCTCAAGGCCTCTTTTAGCCCTAAAGTGAGATCACTCCTAGAAACTTGAAAAGTGCTATAATTCCCTCTCTACCTCTTTCTACCCCCTTCCTTATTTCCTTTCCTCCTTCTTCCTCATCCCATCTTCTTCCACCTATTCTATTCTTTTCTTTCATTAGCTACTATGTATAATTGACTAAGGAACAAGAATTTCATAAGTGATATTCTGCAATTCATTTTATGACATGAAAAAGCCTATTTCTGACTCACTCAGATTAAATAAGACAATCTTTAAAAAATTAGACAATATGAACATTCCACTCAACTTATTTTCATGACAATGATGTAGCTAGCATTATGTGACCTTATCAGAAAAATTTTTTCCTTCATAAATGTGAGAAATTAAAAGTTTTCACCAGGCTAGAGAGATGGCTTAATAGTTAAGGCATTTATCTGCAAAGCCAAAGGATCCCAGTTTGACTCTCTAGGACCCACCTAAGCCAGATGCACAAGGGGGCACATGCATCTGGAGTTCGTTTGCAGTGGCTGGAGGCCCTGGCCTGCCCATTCTCTCTCTCTCTGCCTCTTTCTCTCTCTCAAATAAATAAACAAATACAATGTTAAAAAAAAGTTTTCACCATCCTGATTTAATCTGTTGTCTCCACATGATATATTTCTAGCATATGTTGGTGAGGTTTTATCAAGGATGAGTAAGAATGTTCTTCAATGTGGATATATTGATAATTTACTAATTCATTAACTACTACCAAACACATGGATGATAGCTTGTTCACAATCTCCCTAGAATCTTACAACTTTCTGCATGCATACATATATGTATCTGTATGAATTATATAGATGATTTCACTTTCTCTGTCTTTCAAAGAAACATGTGATTTTCTTTGTAACTTGGCCTTGATTTTCAAATACCATTTTTCATATTGAAAGATGTTCTTTTCTAGTGTCTGGGTATGGTTACTCATGCTTATAATCCCAACACTTGGGATACTGTATAAGAACAATCACAAGTTTGAGGCCAGGCTGGGCTGCATAGTAAGGATTGTAGGAATAACTTACTATGATTTGAGTGTACCATCATCGGAGTATAATTTGTGTAGGGTTCCATGTATTTCATAATATTTTTGGGCTTTTTATTATCTGCTTAGTTTCCTGTCTAATTTCTTTATTATTAGTTTGGATTGCTGTCTTATTATTTTTTTCCTTGTTCACTCTTAGAAAAGTTAAAATGAGTCCAGTAATTATAGACTCATTCTTTTTGTCTTTATATACATATAATTTTTTCTAGAAATGAAAATTGAGTATTTATTCTTTTATTTTTTTTAATGTGAAGCCCCAAAGAGAAGAAAAACAAGAGTTTTAAAAATTATAGGTGTGAGTAAAGCATTCCTTTAAACTTTCAAAGTAGAAATATCAACTCAAATTGGGTATATAACCCAACTCTTTCATAATATTTCAGAAAAGAAAAACACTCATAAGATCTGATCCATGTATCTTTCTCTCAGACTTTCTTCTGAACTGAAGTAATGCAAATTGACATTCAGGTCACAGACAGCTCATAGTGTCATGTGTCCTTGGATATTTTTCAGTTATTTCAGTTATATTATCAGTATCTGTTCAGTAATATTCATTTTACCTCAAATTATAAAGTATAAATAGCCCTTGGATTAATTTCTTCCTTTTGAAACATGGTTACTGATTTTTTTAAAAGACACAATAATTACACACATATGAGATAAAAGTATGATTTGAAGTACAGTTTCACTAGCAATCATATTTTCATACTTTTCATACAGTTGAAGATACACGTCCTACCTTGGATGTGCCTTATAGTCATAGGCTGTTTCATAGGGAATACATCCTTGATAATACAAACTGGACTTGAGATAAAATACAAAAGTACTTTCTATAGCAATACAAAGTAAGCAAAACAATGAGGAAAATAATGTTGAGCCAAACTCTCACAAATAAGATTGACTGATGCTGGGCTGGAGGGATGGCTCAATGGTTAAGTAGTTGTCACTTGCCTGAGAAGCCTAATGACCCTGGTTTGATTCCCCAGTAGCCACAGTACCCAGGTGCATGCATCTGGAGTTCATTTGCAATAACTAGAGGCCCTGGTGTGCTCATATTCATATTCTCTTTATGCCTTTCTTCACCCTCCTCCCCACTCCTTGCAAATAAATAAATAAAAATAAAAAGTTTTCTAAAAAAAAAGATTGACCAATGTTGATTGACTCCCAAATACACATGTTTACAGATAAGTACACCTGAAGAAGATTGAGTTAGCTAAGTGGGATGGTCCATACCTGTAACCTCAGCAAGACAGCAATTTCAGTGCCAGCCAGGTCTACAGTGAGTTCAATGCCAATAAGAGCTCAAAAGTGAGACTCTCAAAAAAGAAACTGTGTTGGAGAGATGGCTTACTAGTCAAGGCACTTGCCAGAAAAGCCTAAGGACTCAGGTTTGATTCCCTAGTATCCACATAAGCCAGATGTTCAAGGTGGTGCATGCATCTGGAGTTTGTTTACAGTGGATAGAGGCCCTGGTCCACCCATTCTCTCCCCCTTCTCTCAAGTTAGTAAATAAATAAATGAATGAATGAATGAATGAATGAATGAATGAATGAATAAATAAATAAATATTAAAAAGAGAAACTACAGGAGTGTCGGGTGGGTGTTATTTCCATTCATGTTTCTCCTGCCATCTTCAGAATTATGCTTAGAGTAAGTCTTGTAGATCAAACTCTTTGTAGACTAGGCAGTAAAAGTGTGTAACATCACTAAGTTTATAGGACCTTGTAATGTTTAATAATTTAACTGATATGAAACTTTTAGATAAATTGGCTTAACTTCACCCTCTCAATTTTTGATTATGTATATTGACTAGATATGTGTAGACTGAGAGTAATATCACTGGTTGCAGTCAGCTCCAGGTAGAAAAGAGAACTCATCTTCAGAAATAAGTTAATACCTCCAGAAATACTTCAGCATTAAAGTTGTAGTGTTGAACCTGAGAATCCTTTTTTTAAATTTTATAAGATTATGCAGTTTAATAAGAGCTAAGAGGCAATCTATAGTATTATTACAATATTTGAGTTACATGTAAAAGACTGGACTTGTATGAGAGAAAAAATGTTAGCATCACATTAATAAACTTTTTATTTTTATTTATTTACTTATTTGAGAGAGAGAGAAAGATGAAAGAAAGAAAGAAAGAAAGAAAGAAAGAAAGAAAGAAAGAAAGAAAGAAAGAAAGAAGAGAAAGAAAGGCAGGAATAGAGAGATGGATTAGCAGTTAAGCACTTGCCTGTGAAGCCTAAGGATCCCAGTTCAAGGATTGAGTCACCAGTACCCACGTAAGCCAGATGCACAAGTTAGCGCATACACCTGGAGTTCATTTGTAGTGGCTGGAGGCCCTGGTGCACCCATTCCCTTTCTCTCTCTCCCTCTTTCTCTCTCTCTCTAAAATAAATAAATAAATATTTATAAAAGAAAAGAAAGAAAGAGAGGCAGAGAGAGAGAGAGAAAGAGAGAGATGGTTGGGCATACCAGGTCCTCCAGCCACTGCAAACAAACTCCAGATGTATGCTCCATCTTCTGCATCTGGCATACTTGGGTACTGGGTAATCGAACTTGGGTCCTTGGGCTTCACAGGCAAGTGCCTTAACCATCTCTCCAGCACACATCAATGAATTTTGAATATAATATATTTTACAATTTCAAAGCAGTTTATATACCTTGTAACATAAATAAGGGTATCTTTATAGTAGTGTTTTTAAATCCTACAGATTGTACATTGTCTCCAGATATATCTGTGCAAATTATATATTTCTTGTCATTGTAACAAAAATAGCTAACTGAAGATATCTAACACTTTAAGCAAAAGTAGATTCAGCTAGATGAAAAATACAAAATATCACTTAATATCACACAATCCTAAAAACTTGGACTAACTTTTATGTTTTTCTCCCAATGGTAATTGGTTATTAACTTTGCCAAAGTTCTTCTTCAATAATTGTGCCTTATTCAGAACATTTCCTTGATAGTCAATTCAAAAAGTTATGTGATTGTGTTTTATGAACTCTTAAGAAAACTGTTTTCCCAATATTATACTATTTACCAAACAAGGAATATTAATGCTTAAATTCTACCAAGAGAATAATGGACTACTCAAAATAAGATTGCAACTGCAATCACACGTTTTGGTTACTTCTAAGTATAAAATATTATTAAAAACTATTTAAATTCATCATGCATAGACAACAAAGTATGAAGCTTTATCTTTTTATTTAATGTAAGATATTGGCACTAGAAAAGTCAGATTTTAAGGATCCTGTGGGCTATTCACAAGCTAATTTAGAATACATTTACAGTTTTATGATGATGGATCATATGTAGAATCTAGGGTGATGGATCTAATAAACCTACAAGTTCATGAATCATTATCAAAATCACTACTTAAAACTAAATGCTGTATAAAGAAAAAAGAGCAGACAGAGAGTTACAGATCTCATATTTAGGTTGTTTTGGTAAATAAATATACTTTTAAACGTTTTCAGTGTTAGTGACATCATTATCTTTCCTTAAGTACAACTAAGTAAGAATTTGTCTCAACATCATCTGTCATGTGTTTTAGGATTTCAACTTAGAGTATTATTTTTAAGTACCTTAATCCCCTGTGACTGGAATTTGAATTCATTTGGTTGGAAATATAGAAAATTTGCCACTCCTCTTCCCCACATAGTACTTGCATAAATAAAACCTACTTCTTTTCTTCTACTTTGAGTGCAAAAAATGTAGTGACATTTTATTGAATGTGATTTTTGAGACTCTTGGCAATGACAAAATACATCCAAATACATATGTATCTGAGACACATGAATCATTGCTAGCAACTTGAAATAACTATCTAGAGCACAAATGCTAGAAAGCCAGTGATTAGCAAGATGAGAAAAAGTATATTAATTAACAGTTGTATGACGTAGACATAAAACATATTTAATACATTTATTGATTATAATTATTAAATGCATCTTTATGAAAAAAATGATGACAAGATATAAAATTGTAGGAAACAATGAGAGTAGTTAGGTCACAAGTTATTCCTCAAAAATTGTTTAGAGGATGGTTAAAGGAGCTAGCTTGCAAATCTTTCTGGCCCAAGTTCAATTCCCAAGCCACCCAATTAAATTGGAAGCAAAAAGCAGAGCAAATATCTGGTGTTTTTTGCAGCAGCAAGAGACCCGGGCACACTCCCCATTCCCACTTATTTAAATAAGTAAATTTCTTAAACATTGTTTAGTAAAAATGCCTGTTATGAAAATTCCATAGATAAAGTGTCACTCCAGGAAACGTGTTCTACAGTCTTATGAGAGCCTATTAATAAAGGACAATGAATGACTTACCATTAGTTAGCACTGGTTGAATGCAGTTACTCCCAGTGTGTGTATGGGAAGCCCCTGTCTGTAGGAGGGACTTCAAGAGCTGCAGGGCTCTGCCCTCAGTGCTGCAGCCTGCAACAGTGACCAACATGAGCACTGGTTCCTTACTCATGGCAGTTAGCCGTATTGACAGAAATAGATATTAGATGACTGGATGGATTATGTAGCAGGGCAGCCAAGGTCCCTGGGCCATGATCATGATAAGCGTGTATGCCACAGTGCCTCAACAGTACCTTGATGTCTAACTGACCACAGAGACATCTTTGGATATCAGATTTGTGTTCTAGTTGTTGCCTCACCGAGTGTGATAATTAGACCCATGGCTCCAGTTTTCCTACTTCCTATGCAATGTTCATATGTGAGGTTTGAAAGTTACATACAAGGACCTTCTGGAATTAAAATCTATAGTTCTGATATCTAGTACTGTACTTTCTACATTACAAGCATTTCATACAAATTGATATTTCCTTTTTCTTGTGATATTTGCTCCTTTTTTGAATATGTAAAATCTTGAAATTGGATGGAGAACTCAAGTCCACATACTAATACCTCCTTCTGATTTTCTTCTTCTTAATAAATAAGAACTTGTTAAGATGGCTGTAGACTTTGTCAAAACTTAGTAAAAATAAAAGATAATTTTAGTTTCCAGGTACTCTTAAGGTTTTGTATGCATCAGTTGTTATGAAAATAATAAATGGCAAATTCCTAACAATATTAACAACAGAAACAACCATTAAAAGGGAGGAGTGTTGGGGCTAGAGAAATAGCTTAGCTGTTAAGGCACTTGCTTGCAAAGCCAAAGGACCCAGGTTCAATTCCCCAGGACCCACATAAACCAGATGCACAAGGGGGCACATGTGCCTGGAGTTCAGCCCTGGTGTGTCCATTCTCTCTCTGTCTCCTCTCTCTCTCTCTTCTCTCTCTCCCTGCCTATTTCTCTCTCTCTCTCTCTCTCAAATAAATAAATATTAAAATATTTTTTAAAAGGGAGGAGTGTTATTCTTTTATCATTTATCAGACTAAACCTATCCTTTGCTCTTAAGAGTGTTTCTTCAAACAAGCTAAGCCAAAAATTTGAAAGCATGTTTCTTACTCTGTATGTTAATACTTGCATCATATTTTATGCTGCTAAATTGAACTTTGTATAACATTTGTCACTGTCTAACTCCCAAGAAAGAGTAATCAAAGAAACAAAATATGAATGAAAATGCTCTCTATGTTGTCAGGAATGATAAATTCTCAGAGTTATATGCAAGCTGTTGAAAAATCTGGCTGTGTAAGGAAACTAGCATTTTACTGTTGACTCCTTGTGGCCAGTTTATCTCTTTGCACTTCAATGGTTTTGTTGCAATGGGAAAAAAATCTTAAGATTGTTCAAATGAGTGTGATTTATACTGCTAATATTAACACATCATGTATATGCCCTAGTTCATCTACAAAATATTTCAGCTATTTTGAGAACTTTTTTATTTTGGTTGATGAATCAAAAATCCCACTAGAAAATACTTGCCTTATATCTTTTGGAAATTATGTAAAACATAATCTTCAGGGAAAATTGAAAAAAATATTCAATTTGTTCTTTAAAAACCTCACTGCCTAAATAACTAAAAATATTTTTAAAAGAGGTGGGGATGGGCTGGAGAGATGGCTTTGCAGTTAAGGCGCTAGCCTGCAAAGCCTAAGGACCCATGTTCAACTCTCCATATCCCATGTAAGCCAGATGTACAAAGGTGAGGCAAGGGCAAGGTCACATGTACACATTAGATGGCAGAAGTATCTGGAGTTCAACTGCACTGGCTGAGGCCCTGGCATGCCAATTTTTTCTCTTTCTCTCCCTGTCTCTCTCTCTCTTCAAAGAAATTTAAAAGGTAGAAAGATGTCTCAGTGGTTAAGGCACTTGCCTGCAAATCCTAACAACCCAGTTGACTGGACACTAAGATGGATTCCATTTTCATGACACCCAACCATGTGCAGTCCCTTCATGGAAAGGACTTGTGTGCCATTTACCTCAATGACTTCTTGGGCTCTGTGTCCATATCTAGCAGGCATAGCTTCTTCCAAGGGTGTATAACTCAGTTGTGAGAGGAAAAAAGGTGAACAAGGGTGAATTGAACTGGTATGAGGTTGGAGGAGAGGAGGAAGTGCAGGCTGTAGAGACAAGCAGGATTTGAGACATTCCCATGCTAGGAAGATTATAAAGGTGATATGGAGGCATAGGTAGATCAAACTGGGACAACAGGTACTATGTGTGGGAGGAAGATGAGGAGGAAGACTTGAACCAGATGGGGAAAGATGAGGACATATAAAAAGTGTTGGAGGAGAGTGAGGAAGAAGTGTTAAACCAGGTCACCTAATTGCAGACATCCCTAGCATCATGGAGGTGCTTCAACTATCCCTGGGGCTGAAAAAGTTTTCCCCAGTGAAGCTTCCATCTCAACCTTTAGTTGGCCAACATGGCTCAGATGTTCTATCAGATGCTAACTCATGGTCAAGGGAGCAGTGTGAACAAGTAGAGCATCTGTCCCAGATACCAAGAAACCCTGAAGTTCTGAGAGGTGGACGGAGAAGCCATCTATGTGGTGCATCATGAACACAAGAGCCACAGTTGTGCCTTCAGCATTCAGATGATAAACATGGTTTCTAACCAAAGACCAGACAGGGCAAGAAAGGCAATTGTGAGAGGCTCAGAAAACTCAGTTGGGACACTCAGCAGCAACAGTCAGCCACCTTAAATAGACGGCCAAGTTGAGCTGAGTATTGGCTCAGGGCAGAAGGGGCCAGGGGTTTGTGGCTACTGCAGGACAAAAGGAATCTTTCAGTAGTGTGAAGAGGTACAGCTGCAGCCCTCAGAAACCCAGTCCTATGTCCAGTACCAGCCTGATAGCCATGACTCTCATGACAGATGTCATTGCTGCAAGAGTGTACTTGACACTGGACCCTATCACAATAAACTTGACCATGATGCTGTAACCCTGGCTGCTAGGACTCTGACTGGCAGCATATCAGCAGAAGGTTGCTGACACTACAAGAATTTCTCAGCTGACTCTTGCATGCTGGGGACTGAGGGCTTCCACTCTCGATAGCACTAGTAGGAGACAAAGGTGGGTGGATAGAAGGGTGGGCAGTGTGTGATTCCTATTAATCAATCCATCATAAATAAAATATAGGATGGGAGTGGGGGTGGTCCTCTCTTAGCAGTGGGGATGCCAGCTCCTCATCACTGCCATGATTACTGCCAACTCCACCTGCCTAGGTAGACAACTCCTGCTCCAGCAGGAAGTGTGGTGTGGTGTGTTGACATTACAGCAAACACTACCTGCACAGAGCCCAACAGAGCAGACACTGATGGACCTGTATGAGAAACCAAGGTGCATTGGTGTGTGCCTGCACTATGAGGCTGGGCACGTGGGCCTCTATAGTGCAGAAAGTCTAGACCATATGCACCCTTCTAAGCTTGAGAGAGCCTTGGATATAATCTATGTTCTAGTGACACTTTGTAGTCTATCTATCACCTAACAACTTTTGTCCTCTGTTTTAAGACTGACATCAATTTATGTTCTTGAAACAGTAGCTATGTGGAGAAATAAAATATTTATGTGCCTCATTTTTTAAAAAGAGAATAGTTTGTAGTTTGTAAGATTAAATACAGTGCTATTTATGTTAAATTAGCCTGAATTCAGCAGAATCCTGTCTTCCACATTTTTCATATTCTTAATTCCTTACTTTGTAGTGATAAAGTCTTACCCTTCAAAAACTTAAAGAAAGTTTTAGGGTTTTTTTTATACCAGTTAAAGCTCAATATCATTTGTTCTAGATTAATTATATTTTTGTCAACTTGATTTTTATATCAATGTATACTTTAGAGCAAGTTTTCTTTTTTTACTAGGAGAGACCTTTTTAATAGCATTTTAAAGATATTGAGTTCAAGTTCCTTTGGGAAAGCTCCTACACAGATGAGGTTTTAGCCAGCTTTTATGAGCCTTTGATAATCTCGCCACAGTCTCCTTAAGTGTACAACTACCTCTTTCAGCTTTGCCAGATGACTGCTGTCACCATGCTGCTCATCCCTCCACTTTACTCCTCACATCCAGGGAATTTTACCCATTTCCATTTAAATAAAAGAAAGTTTGTTATTTTGGATAGATAGTAGTAACCCCAATTATGTAATTAACTTTTTACAATTAGTTGAACTATGGACAAATTTAATAATTTTATAGGCCATGTTTTTTGGTAACCAGGTCTGTTCTTACCTGTCTATTCCCCACCCCGCAGTATAGTGGTCCTATGCTAATAGGAATAAGATATAGCCCTGGCAGGACAGAGGACACATTTCTAAATTCTAAAGAAAGACACTTGTGTTCCTTGGCTGTCAAATTATCACTTTTACTTTACTTACAAAATCCAAGTGTTTAGTAGGCATGCAGGAGTCAGAGCTTGACGCTGACCTCCAAAGAAAAGAGTAAAAAGCTCTACCCTATACCTATCAAGGGAATGGATCTGGCATCAAAGAATTTTTGGCAGGTTCAGAATGAATACAGATCATTCAGCCATCCTCCATAAAACCCCTGTGACTCTTCTCTCCTTTGGAAATGGGGATCAGGAAGGTTATGGTCAACCATCTGACCTCAATATTCATCAGACCTGGATTTGAATTGAAAACAAAACTTCTCTCTACAATGGAAAACAGAGATCATAGAGGCAACCTAGGGCCCATTTGACTTTCCACCAGGAAACAACAGTTAAACTGCCTTTGTAGATACGTCTATAAAATCTTATCTTATGGTTTCCTCTAAATTGTGTGGCTGTCACAGACATGGTGGAGAAAAATAAATTCCATCATGCACTGTGAGCATATCTGAAATATATAGATTTCATATCCTCTCTTTACTTAAGAGTGTCTGAGTTAAACCCATTATCTTAATGATAAAAATGGTCAACAAAAAATGTTAGTCATTATTGAGAAACCTATCTCAAGAGATCCTTTTACTATAATGTGTTTTTAGTCAGATATGCATGATACATTTTATGTTTTTTTCAAAAATTCTTTTTTTTCTCTTTTTCCGATCAAAGCCATAGAAAATAGCCCAAGAATATGAATGTTCCTAAGTCCTATGTGGCCTGGAAAAACCATGAGGTCTTCAGGTACATGATAGTAAAGGGATGTCTTCAACCTGAGTATCTTATGTAGGGTTTTACCTCTCACCTGAAATAAAAGGATTTCTTTCCGCTCCCTTCCCTAAATCAGTGAGGGGTTAGGACAGAGAGCCTTAAGATCAGAGAACTTGATTTTCAGAGTGGAAGAGAAAGCAATAGGAAAAAAAAAGATTCTTAAACTAAAAACATAAAGTCAACATTAAGACAGCATGTAGAGATAAGCATGGTGCAGTTATTTTAATTTAAGATATCCCCTGTAGGCTTATGTGTTTGAATACTTCATCCTTAGGTGGTGGCACTGCTTGGGAAATGTCATAGTTTGAATGTGATAAGTTTACATGGCCCCGTAGACTCATATATTTTTGATGAACTTTTCCACTCGAGCCCCTAGCAGGCAGATCCCTGCTATCCAGGGTGGAGTGTGTGTCACTGGGGGTGGATCTTATTACTCAGCCCTAAGGTGTATTTGGGAGACCTGAATTCCAGCCCAAAGTTATGGAGAGAGCAGTTTGAAATCTGGCAGTCCCACTTGTTGCTTTGGTGTTTGCTGGCTGTTGGTGATATCACTCTGCTTGGATCTATGAACGGGAGCCAGCTTCTTCCCCATTAATGGTGGGTGATCCCAAGGACTCTAAGCCTGGAATAAACCCATTCCTCCCATAAACTGTGTCTGGTTGGATGTTTGCCCTAGCAATACGGAGCTGACTACCTTAGGAAGTTCTGTGGAACCTTTTGGAGATGGAGCCTTGCTGCAGGAAATGGGTCACTGGAGAAAGATCTGGATGTTTTAGAGTTCAGCCCCACTTCCTGTTTGTCTTCTTCTTCCTGACCAGTTACAATGTAACCAGCTCGCTTAATCTGTTATGCCTTTCCTGCAATAACTAAATGTATTCCCTCAATTAAACACTTTCCAGGCATATGCTGCTTCCTTCCAGGTATTTGGTCACAGCAATAAGTAAAAAAATACCCATGGGAAATAAGCATATATGGTACCAAGCCCAGATTCCAAAAAGTTCCAGAAAGGTACTCGTACAGGGCTATTAGCTCCTATCTAGGTCAGTGTCAGAAGCCTCAAGTTCAGTAGAGGTTTTGCTGATCTTTCTAGAAGCAAATACTCTGAAGGCAGGGAGCTGGAAAAAATGATTAGTCAATATTTAAACTTCATAATTATTTATCAAGATAAAAATTTGACTTTGGTGTTTTCTAGCATTGAAATAGTTGATTACACATCACATGATTCTGGAACAAAGCCAACCAGCCAATAAAACAAGCAGAGAAAACAAATTGCTCTCTGGAAATCCATGTCCCTTTATGCAGATCTGTGGGATAGAATATGTTTTTCAATTTCTCAACCTTTAAATTGCTGGTAATTAGCTGGGAGGTTTCCACAATCTCTCAAAACTGCCCTTGAAGCTTTTATAACCAGGCATCCTGAATAGCATCTCCTTCCAGATACAGACTCCTTTTAGTCTCCTGAACCAAATGGGCAGGAAGGAATAGCTCACAATTTCTCACACCTCAGGCATGAAATGCAATTTCAAACCTGTAGACTTTTTGTGTGCTTTCCTAATCCATTTGGTCCTTTTCCAGTCTGTTATAAGATTCTGTTGGCTGACACAAGGATCATTCATGACCCACCAGTCTGAAGAAACTTCTCAATAAAGATTTAGATAGAGTGGCTGAAAACTTTTCCCAGGACCATAGTGGCTATACAGAAGCCATGGCCCCAATAAAATGTTTCCCTTGCCAACTTGGGACTCATCTCCAGCAGCATAAGTGGGCATGTCTGAGACAGGCCCCTTCGATACCATTGTGTTTATACTTGAGGTTAAAAACCATAGCCCATCAACCATCAAGGACAAGTTCCCATCTGGGTCACCAATTTGAGATTGAATATGATGGGTTCAAATTGTGGTGAATGAAAAGCTTAAATAAGCAGAGGCAAAATGTTAAGGAGTAGAGAAATATTTATCTCCTGAAGCAGGCAAGGAGTTATTTCCAAAGCTGTGTTTTCTTTGTACAAAAGAGGCATGGGAATTTTATGCAGTGGGCATATGTACATATTCATATGGAGTTTGGTTCATTCCTATATATGCTTAGCTCATGGATATTAAAGTGATGAACAGGAATGCTTCTAGGAATGCTCAACTTGCACTATAATGTTTTAATTGAAAATAAACGATTCATTGAAGGTATATCTGACCTAAAGACCCCAGCCATGTTTAGTGGCTGCCACTACCACACATGTAAGCAACAATATTGAGAATTGTTTAAGTTATAGCTGATTTTATATAACTAGATTTACAGTCTTCAGGTGTTTTGTTTAAAGCTTAAATCCTTCTAAAGATTATGTTTTGAGTTACTGGATGCAACTCCATGTTTATTTTAGAAGGATACTATTGAGCTTGAATAAGTTATATAACCAAAGGTATGTATCATAACCAGTAATTGAACTTGGCAAAATAACCGTAAGCTTCTGTTTAGTTTTAGTTCTTGTCTCTCTAGCCAACATTTATTGAGTTATCTATCTTTGCCAACAAGAACCCAAGATGTCAGAACTGCTATATTCTAAATCCACAAATATATTTGAGACACAATCAGGACTTAGCTCTGTGCTATGGCATATCTGACTATTCATGTTTTAGCATTACATGGGTTCAGGTATTCTTATATCTGACAAATCAACGCTCTGTTCTACATAGTGTATTTTGTTTAGACTTATCACAGATACTCTTGCTTTATTTTTAAATATAAAATTAAAAATTACTTTATGGAGTTAAAATTATTTTCTATAAAATTTGATTCTACTTATTAATCTTGATAGAAGAAATAATAGGAAAATATGGAATGGATGGATGGATAAATTAATATAATTCTGTAAGTTACTCATGAGTGATAGAATGGGTGATAGCCTGAGTCAGAAGCTTGTAATCATGATACCAAGTTCAAATGCTGGCTCCAACAAATAAATTGGTTTATACAATGTATCACAGCTGTAGGTTAAAATTCTTCTAAAATAAAATGACAATATCAGTGATAACATTGAATATTGTGTGCTTTATATTTTGTAATTTAATATTCAAAATACCAATATGATATTTAGTATTTTTACAAAGTATTACTTTACAAAGATATATCCTAAATTACTAAAAAAGAAAACCTTGAATATTCATGCACATGTATGGAATTTAAATGACATATTTCATGCTAAGCACACAAAAATATCTTAGCACACATAACTGTCCTCTATAAATGCCATCTGTCACTTTCAGCACTTTACTGTATGTAGGCCAATACCATGGAAGCCACAAGACTGCATGTGACAGAAAAGTGAAGAGTTATAAAATTATCTATTTATATTTTTAAACATAATAGTGACCTATGTTCTATAGTAAGGCATAGTTTCTAAACAGCTAACACAGACACACACACATGTGTGTAGATATAATTTAATTGTCACAATTTTATCAACAAAGTAACCACGTCTCAACTTTACACAGTCATTATAAGGGGGAAGGCCTTCCACTCTGTGGCTCTTACAATCTTTCCACCCCTCTTTCTAAAAATTCCCTGAGCCATTGTGGGTGTGCTTTAAGTCTACTTTAGTGTTGTGCTCTCAGCAGGTTCTGGATTTCTTCTTTTGTGCTCTTTGAGTATCCTCAGTGTCTGTCTCCATGACTCTGGTGCTGGGTGACAGCTCATTATTGAAGCAGCACTCTTGCTCTTCTGACAATTCCTTTGTGGTTTCTCCTGGGCCCTGGCTGATGTGTGAGGGGTATTTCATCTCCTCAGTTCTAGCTGCCTTCTGAAAAAGAAAAAATAGATTCTCCAAAAGACACTGTGGCCAGCATGGGTTCAATGGGATAAGCATTATTAAGAGAGAATTTGGTGGGTGTAGTAACCCTTTTGGCTAAAGACTAGTGGGAGCTTCTTGTAATCCATGACCTTGGTCTACATAGGTTTTTGACTCAGTTCCCAGGTCCAGCTAAGTTCCTTTCCAGTGAGCAAATCTCTTACCCGATTAGAGAGCCATTCATTACCCACCTAGGCTGGCTGCCACTGTTGCACAGGCCTGCCCATCTTGTCAGGCTGATTGCTTTTGTATAGCAGTGTCTCCTGTTAGCACACAAGGTTGCTGGCCACTTTCCCCCAGAAGCTCATATAGTGCTTTCCAACACTATACAGGCAGACCATCTGGGAACTGGTTTCCTTCCAGATTCCAGCGTAATCTCTCCATGTTCTGTGTCTGCAGCATGTGGTGCCTTCAGAATAAGGTCTTATCTTTTACTTCAGGTGGGTAATCAAGTGTTTTGACAGAAGCCTGCCTTGTTTTAGGGACCTTGAAGGTCTCTCTGATCAACAGCTCAATGTGGATTGTAACCAGTTTCTGGTACTGGGAGTTACAATCAAGAGCCAAATACTTTAGAGTTAGGCTTCATCCCACCCTTTCCAGGGCCCTTCTTACCAAAGGATCTCTGAAAATTCCTGGTGAGGGTTGTATCATTTAATCTGCTACCCAGGAAAAAGGTTTCTTTCTTTGGTGCCTATGGTAAGTGTTCTTTACAAAAATATTTCATCTAGCCTTAGCTAATCTTTTGCCTATTTATTTCTTGTGCATCATTCTGTTATACATTATGACTTATTCCAGAGTAGTTATACCCAGTAGAAATTTCTGCAGTAGAGTGGGGAAATGGCTCAATTGGTGGCACACTTGTCAAGTATGTGTGAGGACCTCAGTTCAAATTCCAACTACCCACCTAAGTGCCGTGTGGGAGTGGTGGCCCTCTTCTAATGCTAGCACTTGGAGGGCAGAGACAAGGAATCTCCAGGGCAAGCTGCCTAGCTAAACAAGCCAAATTAATGAGATGTGGATTCAAGTGAGAGGCCTTGTTTTAATAAATAAGGTGGAGATGCATATTATAAATAAAATGAAAAAAAACTAATAAATTTACTGTAAACATTCTAAAAAAAAAAACATTTTTCTGTCCTCCTCTTAACTGGGCTTCAAGGATTAGGAGACTAGAGACTCCTGGAGGAAGCATGGCAAGTGAGCAAAGAACATGGTGGTTAAGACACTTGCCTACAAAGCAAAAGGACCCACTTTCAATTCCCCAGTTCCCACATAGGCCAGATGCACAAGGTGGCACATGAATCTGGAGTTCATTTGCAGAAGCTAGAGGCCCTTGTGTGGCCATTCTCTCTTAAATAATTAAATTACATTAAACAAATCAAGAAATTCAGAGTCACTTCATCTTCTTGCTAGAAAAGATCAGTTAGAAACAGGTTATAAAGTATTCTTGGTAAAAAATAAGTTAATACCTGACAGTTCATGTGACTGTTTTTGTGTCCTCAAGAGAGAGGTTGATGCCACCTGCCTACTTAATTTTCACTCACAATTATGCTGTTTGTGTTAATAGCAATGTGGTGTCATTTAGCTTCTGACCATTTTCAGCAGGAGTTGTATGTGTTTATTCACCACACGGTTTACTCAGCATGGCAATAGGCTGATTAGGACTGACTTATAACTACTTATTTTCTTCAGCTTTGATTCTGAAAGATTGCTTACTTGAAAAAGCATTAACTAAAGTTGGCTGGGGAAATCTGTGATCATAAAACAGAACAAATACAATTAAACTATGGACGAATTAAACCCCAAGACCCCATTGGGCTCAAGAAACCATCTGGCTATTTTTGCAGAGGCTCAACCAACAATAGACATGATCATATTTAGTGTCCTAGTAAATAAGCTGTACCGTGGACCTCTGTCATTTTGTTCAGTTAGCTTTTAAGATTATAAAGTCTGCATGTGTTTTCCTTCAGATGTTGTTTTTCCTTCTATTGTTAATTACTATTATTTATAATGAGACCATACAGCTAACACTGTTAGTCACATACATTATCTGATTTAGTAGCCTTATTAATATTGTATGGTAATGTTGTACTTAGGCCAATTGATGATTTCATGAAGGCATAGAAGGTTTAACTTGCTTGAAACTATGGTATCAAGTAAGTGGAGGAAACGGGTGTGGAATCTCGCCTACCACTAAAATCAAGGACATAATTATTTAGCTTTCTTCTGTTTATAAAGTTAAAGTGCATTTTAGTGAATGCTGGAGGAAAAAGCACAAAATGTTTTTAAATGTTGGAAATGGATAGCAAAAGTAATGCTTTTTAAGCCTTTCTATAATGTCCCTTACTACAAAACATTTTTGTGTGTGTGTGTGTATCATATGCACTTGTGCAGATTCATAGACCAATACACACATGTACAAAGACCCAATGTGAATGCTGGGTGTCTTTCTCTTTTGATCACTCATCCATGTGTTTCCTTGTGATGAAGTCTTAATCAACCCTGAGCTTCCATTTCTAGTCAGTGAGCCCCAGTGATCCTCCAGTCTCCACCCACATAGGTCTGTGGTTATAGATGTGTCTGATCATGCCCAGGTTTTCTTCGGCATGGGTAGTGAGAAATTAAACTCAAGCAATATCAAGCCCCATGCTTATGCAGCAGGAGTTCTTGCCCATTGAGTCTGCTCATCAGCCTAATATATAACTTTAAAAAAATTCTTCTATCCTGTAATTCTATGGACCATGTAACTAATGGTACATTTTACCCTTTGTGAGTATCTTTGAATAATTATGATAACTGTTAGATTTTATATTTAATGGTAAAATGCTCTTCTACCTACCTATCCATATGGAATCTCTTCTGTAAATAAATTGTTCATGTTCTTCAATATGCTTTCTTTTCTTTCTGTTCATGAGCTTTCCTGTAACTTTCCATGTAGTTTTGAGGATATTTGTTAGAATTTGTTTCAATGTTGTCCATACCTTTTTAGTGAAATAAATCTTTTTTATCTTAAGAATAATATTCATCTGTAAACTATATCAATATTGGCTTATTAAGCCTTCTTTGAGTATCTTTCAATGTAGACTTCATTTTAACTTGGCTGATTCTGGATACTTGAAATATCTACTTTTGTCAAAAATGATTTTGTCATGTAATTTAACAACCAATTAAAGCCCATTTAAAATATGTGCAAAAGTCAAATAGAATAGACAAAAAGGCATAAGAGGAAAGAACAAGGTAGATTATAACTAGACTACATTAAATGGAGAACTTTATCATACGTTAATACTGGAATCTATTGTAGAATAATGAGCAACAGATATACTTTACTCACTCCTGCATACTCAATGATTAGCATAATGCTGAATGGAAGAATGGATGGATAGTTTTATAAATCATTGTTCTGTCATTTTATATAGAAGACAGAGTCATTACATCAAGATCAGAATTAAATGCTACTCTGACTTTAGTCTCAATACACAAAAGGAAGAACTTAGACTAAATTTTCATAAAAAATGAACATCATCTTTTCCTCTGGACCAAACAGGAGGTCTACTCATCCTGTTGCTCAATCAATTAATTGAACTGTCCTTCGAACTATCCTATATCTGACTAAGTTCTCAATGGAACATAATTTTGATTCTTGAGATTCTTGAGTAAGCTAAAACTTCTAGCCAGTAATAATTAATGTGCATTTCATATCATCCTCTTTATACAATTCTATAATCTGTGAACCTCAAGCTATGCTGAAAAACAATAACAAAATTAAACTTGAACCAGTCTTCTTTATTTCATAGTGCAGAAAACATATAGTCTCATTGTATTTATCAACATTAAATAAATAATTAAATAATTAATACAGAAGCTCGATTAAATGAATAGTTTATAGCAAAATGTATACTGTTAAGCATATGCATATTGAAAATCAATTTACTATATTTGATATCCTAGAAATCATTTTTGCAAGACTCTCATTGTGCCTCTGGTCATTGCTTAGAACATAAACTATAAATGTCTCCTAAACATAAAAAAATGCCCTCACAAAAAAGCCAAAGAACACATAAAGAATATAAATTTCTTCTTGATGCCCTGCAATTGAAAATTATGATACAGGAATGGCATATGCCCAAGCTATCTCTTCTATAGACAACTGGTGAAAAGCACTAGATTGAATTAGCCATACTAGCTATGGGAGCAGCTATGAAAATTACCCATGTGTAGGCATATGATTCACCATGGTTCAACTAGGCCTAATCACAGTGTAAATGTCAGTTATATCTCATAATATTTGCCCCATGTAATTTGGGGACTGGGGGTGCTCATTGGAGAGGCAAAAGCAGGGAAATTAATATGGTATTCATTTGCTAGAATTGCTGTCATAACTATGACAAATTAGATGGCTTAAAAAATACATATATTTTTCCACAGTTCTTGTCGTTAGAAATCCAAGATGAAGATGTTGTCATGGTTGATTTATTCTGAGGCCTCCCTTTCTCTGTCTTTCTCTGGTATTTTCACCTGTGTCTCTGTATGTTCTCTTCTCTCCTTTAAAAAAGTTTTCGTGTGTGTGTGTGTGTGTGTGTGTGTGTGTTCATATCAGGGTCTCTTCCTGCAGCATATGAACACCAGATGCGTTCAGGCTTTTCAAGAAAATGTCTTTAACCACTGATCCATCTCTCAAGCCCTCCTCTCCTCTTCTTATAAGGGTATCATTTTCGGTGGATTAGAGTCTGGCCACATAGTTTCATTTTATCTTAGATTTTACCACTTTAAATGTCTGTCTTGACATTCATTGTTAGATGGTGGGGACTGGGACTTTAGAATATGGCTTGGGAAGATACAATTCTGCCTATAACAAAGAGGTCATGTAAGGTCTTTGAAAGTAACTCCTTTGATCCAAGTCACCTCGGATTTTTGTAGCTACCTTGCAGCAAGTAGGGATTCTGCCATAAAGATTACAAGGTCCGGGCTGGAGAGATGGCTTAGCGGTTAAGGTGCCTGCCTCCTAAGCCTAAGAACGCTGGTTCCAATCTCCAGGTCCCACGTTTAGCCAGATGCAAAGTGACGCAAGGGCGCAATGTAGCACTTGCCCACAAGGGGGCACACGCATCTGGATTTCGTTCACAGCAGCTGAGAGACTGCTGGCACGCCCATCTCTATCTGTCTCCCTCTTCCTCTCTGTCTGTCTCTCTCTGTGTCTCTCTCCAAAAAAAAAAAAAAATTAAAAATTTTTAAAAATTAAAAAAAAAATTACAAGGTCCAAGGGTGAGAAATAATAAGTAAAGGACTATGTGCCCCTCCTCGTCTCATTCTAGTCCTGCCCTTTAGCTAAAAGAAAATGGGGGGGGGTGAAATTTTGATGTTTATTCGACTTGAATATCTTCCTTCTATTTTCAACTCTAGTTGGCAGAATTTGCTTCCACTCCCCCTTGTTCCTCCACCTATTTTTCCTCTATCTATGCATTAGAGCAAAAGCTCCTTTTGAAATTACTTCATAATCACACCTTGACATAACTTTTGTAACAAGGAAAAATCATATACTTTAATGTGCCCAGCATGATACGCCCCTTCCTCTAAGACAGCACCAAAAATGACTCTTGCCTCTTTAGCTTTTTTGCTGTCTAGTGTCAAGCAATTCCCATACATTATTTATGTAGCCCATATATTAGCTAACATCATGTATACTCTGGCTTATAATCTTCTTGTGTCCTGAATGATAAAAATTTAGATTTTACTGAAGATTTGATAGATATATCTAAAAACAGAATTTTTCTCACAGCATAAATTCCTTCCAGCCTTCAATCTTCTGGCAGCAGGCAAGCATATATGACTTTTTCCTCCTTTCTATGCCCTTTACCATTTTCTTCTCCCTCTCTTTCCTTCTTTCAGCTCTTCCTTGATCCATTTCTCCACTTTTTAATGACAAATTATGCAGCACTTATAATTAAATTTATAGCACTATTCCTATAAGGAATAATTTGAAAGTCAAAAAACCCCCAACTACATTTGCTACCATGCTCAGCAGACACAATAGCCTCCATTTATCCAATTTTAGTCTCTTTCAAGTTATAAGGGGGGTTATAAAGACAAAAATCATATTTTTCTACTACATGTCACACAAATGTTTCATCTGTATGAATGGCATTATTTTCTCAATGTTCTTTCAGATATCTTTGTGCTGTTTGTGTTTTTATTTCATTTCAGAAAAAATTTCACAGAGATTTTCTTCTACAATATTGTTTAGATTTTAGACCCCCTCAAAGCCTGAAACTCTGTTTCTGTACATTCTTTATTCATGGTATTTCCAAGCTTTGTGGTTTTGCTGAATCATTTATATGCCTCACAAACTGTCTTTAACCTGTTTTATTTATAAATGTTTAGGTTTGATGGAATCATGCATGGTGTTTACTTCATAACTTTTGATTCTCAAGTATTATCCTCAGAATATGTCTTGTGATTTCATCATTGTACAAGAAAAGTGACAGAATCTATAAGTTTTTGAAGCAAGAATTTCTAAAGCCTCTTGCTGTAGCTATCTAAGCCCAGATGAGGAACATGATTTTTTATTGACATACCCAAGTAATACATAAAAACTTCACATAGTAAATCTACAAAGTATAAAAGCGTCTTAAAATAATTGAAAACAACATGCAGAATAGTAGTTCTATACCTAAATGGAATAGGAGCTTAAATATTAATTAGAATACATAATGGTACCCCTACTATATAAAAAGCAAAAGATCAAGTATAAAACAAATCTCTTTATATAGAGTGTCCCACTAGAAATTGAAAGCTAGTGAGAGGTAGATATTTGTTATGTGTCACAGTTATCCATCTTTGTTTGTACTTTAAGAAACAGAGAATGAGAAGACAATGTTTCTCTTCATTGTGAATATTATAAGCTATGTCTCAATCATCACACCTTCTAATCATGACATTTGTTGGGGAAAAAAATCCCCAAACTAGGTATTTTTTTGTTTTGTTTTGTTTGTTTTTGTTTTTTATCATTTATTTTTTTATTTATATTATTCTAATTTTACATTCATAATTGTAACTCCATTATCCTCCTCCCTGTCCTCCCTCTTCCAAAGAGACCCTCAAAGTCTCCCAAACTAGGGATTTTTAATAGGAAGGATTCAACACAGACCTTCAAATCCAGTACTATGAGGTAATAAGTACATAAACCAAGTGAAATTATTTTCTATAAAATAAAGATGTTACTTTAAAAATGTTTCATTAAATTTATTTGTCTGCATATTTGAAAGAAACCAGGCAGAAAGATAGAAAGAAAGAGAGAGAGAGAGAGTATGGATATGCCAGGGCCTCCTGTCACTGCAAACAAACACTAAAACACATGTGCTATTATGTGTAACAGGCTTTACATGGGTACTAGGAATTAAACCCTGGTCATCAGGCTTTGCAAATAAGCACATTTAACCACTGAGTAATCTCCTCACCTTTAAAAAACTTTAAAGGGGCTGGAGAGATGGCTTAGTGGTTAAGGCATTTGCCTGCAAAGCCAAAGGACCTCAGTTCTATTCCCCAGGACCCACATAACCCAGATGCACAAGGTGGCACATGCATATGGAGTTCATTTGCAGTGGCTGGAGGCCCTGAATCACCCATTCTCTTTCTCTCTCCCTCATTCTCTCTCACTCTCTCAAATAAATAAATAAATAAATAAATAAATAAATAAATAAATAAGTAAGTAAGTAAGTAAATAAATTTTTTAAAAGAATTTAAAACTTTTTGAAGAAAAGTATCAAGTTTCTGTCAATTGATAATTTAATGACAAAAATAAAATTATAATTCTCTAAAATGTATAAGTTTGAACACATATTTTAATCAAATTGATGAGCATGGTTACATTATTAGAGTAGAAAAAACATAATTGTATTTATGTGAATTTTAAGTATAAGAAAAAACCATTAATATTTTATACATTCATTTAGAATCTGTTTTCCAATATAACTATAGATATACTCCAGATTGAGGATTAGTAGTTCTAGCTAATAATCTCATTTGGCATTTGCATCTTTTATTTTGGCCTCTGATTCATCTGGAAGAGAATTTTCACATGTGTTTTATTTTACTTTTGGATATGTAGCTACTTAAACCTGGCATATGTCCTTGTCCATCTGCCTTGACATTGGTCTGATTGTTCCTTGTTCTGGAGAGCCTTAAGTCTGCAACAGAGCAGTTCTTCTATAATACAGGAATAATTCCAAGGACTAGATTTTACTCATTTCAATAAGAGGCTTTGGGACCAACTGGTCACAAACCACTACCTAATCTTACAATCTGAATGCCTCATCAAGCACCTGACATTTTTCTCTGGTCTCTGTCTTTCCATGTTCTTTATCCAATAAGTAATGACTTGTGTTCTGTGTCCTTAGGTCTTCCTTTCTATAGTAACTTCCATGATTTAAGTGTTATGATATATCTCTTCTGACCTAAGATCTGTTTCCCTTCATTATGACACCCTCAAAATGCAAGCATGCTGCCATCTCTTACATTTAGGTTGTTTACATTTGTGTTAGTCATATTTTTCATCAGTGTGACAAACTTGTAAGATAGCAACTCACAGTTTCAGAGGTATCAGCGCATCATTGGCAGGTCCTATAGCTTTGGGCCCAAAGCGAGGCAGAATATCATGGTAGCAGAAGTATGGGAGAGGAAAGCCATTCACCTCATGGTAGACAAGAAGCAAAAAGAGAGGCCAAAAAGAATGAAGAAAATATCTTGTTTTTCATTCTTCAAAAACCAATCCCAATGACCTGTTTCCTCCAACCAGGCTTCACCTCCTACTAGCCCATTCAGTATGAATTTATAAATGGATTGGGCTGGAGAGAAGATAGATCAGAATTTAAAGGCACTTGCTTGCAAAGCCTGATGGCTCAGGGTTCAAATCACCAGTACCACATAAAACCAGATGCACAAAATGGTGCAGTGGCAAGATGTCCTGGCATTCCTACTCCCTCTCTCTCCCTCTCTCTTTCTCTCTATATTTGCAAATAAATAAACAATATTATTTAAAAGTGGCTTAAGCCATTGATAAAGTTAAGGCCCTTATGATTGTACCATGCCTCCACAGTGTTTATTAGGTAAAGACCAAACATTTTATACAGGAGCTTTCAGGTGAGGGAGCTTCATATCCAAACCTCAATTTGCTTTCTGCTTTTACCCCTCTGTTTAAGTTCATTGTGATTACAGACATATCACTGTAACATAACTAGCCAAAGTAACCTTTAAGTATTTCTAAATTTATTGATAGTCATCCATGACTATATTGAAGTAATAGTCAATTTTTGATCATATCCACTTGGCAAGTAAGAAATTTACGTCTGAAATGTTTCTATCCTGTTCATAGTGTTACTAATAGCTATAAAGTGGTCTAGACAGAAACAATATAGGCATAACCAAAATCTTCTTTTCCTTAGCTGACATCCAAAAAATGACAGTATCCTTTAATTAACTCAATAGTCATACAGGTAGATTCTTTTCCTAAATCCTAAGTTTCTGTCCAAATTTTACTTAGAGCTACATAATTCCTTGCCCAGATTAGAATATCTATGAAAAAAAAAAACTCTGAAAACCCCATTATATCTCACTTAGGTGACATTATTTCCATATGGCCTTCAAAGTGATCACTTCAAATCTGAACTTACAAAGACCTTCTTGAAAATTCCTCAGTGGCTTCTGTGGCCTTGAACATATACTATTCACCTGTCTCACATATATGATCATATATACTCATACACACACACACACACACACACACACATATATATATATAGTACAGTCATAAGGACCTTAACTTTATCAATAATTTAAATCATGTATGTATGTATGTATGTATGTATGTGTGTGTAAGATGTCAATAAATTAAGAAATACACAGCATGCACTACTGATCCATTTGGTAATTCATTTAGTCTTTGCTTCAACACTAAATAGAGTCAAATTTAAAAACATACACCTTAAAATAGCAGGGAAAATCATAGATTAGTACTGCTGGAAGCCTCGATCACAGAAGTTTCTTACTACAATGGGCAGTGGTTAGTGCAGAGATGCATAGCTGGCAAAATTGCCAAGAATTTGTGACTACTGTGTGCTCAGCCTCAAACAGGACATCTAAACCACTCAAAGAACCTTACATAAGTGGGTGCAAAAAGAATATAAGAGAAGGGGTATGGAGAGGAGGACTGTGAAACGCTATCTTCTGAATAGAACATGACCTTTACACTCATGAATTCACAGCAGTTGTGGTTTTCTGAACAAGATGGAGCCTGCCTATACATCACCTTCAGTGGAGGAAGGATACATGAGACCCAATACATCCACAAGTAGCTAAGGGTTGCAGAGAGAAGGGAGTTAGATTCATCAGTTGTGTAGCCACTTGAAAACCTTCCTTTTTATGATAAATAAGTTTCTACTCAGGATCATCCAAGGAACCCTAATTTAACTCAATGGGCTTTAAAATGTCAGGAAAGTAAGATGGGGATTATTTGGAGAAGAAGAAAGATGTTAATTAGATAAGGTGATAAGAAAGGGTAATTGGGGGGAATAAAATCCAAATACATTTGTATATAAATGCAAATGTATATATATATATATATATATATATATATATATATATATATATATATTTGTATATAAATGCAAATGTATATATATATATATGTATATTTGTATATAAATATAAATATATATATATATATGCACTTAGAGTTACATTTTTTTTTTTCAGGGAAAATAGTCCTATGACTATGACTGTTGGTTTTCTGTCTCTCTATATATCCCATGATCCCAAGCCAGGTCAAATAGCAAATTATGGTGTATTAATAAAATATTGATACTAATATTAAAGAAAAACTTTACCTCCTAGTTAATGTTAATATAATTATCAATTCAAAAAGAACATCTGGAAAATATTAGAACTAAACACATTTATAATAATATTTTAACATATATACCTATATTTACTTATACTACTCAATGACTTGTATACCCTCAAAATGTGTATTCTGAACCTGTATCCTACAGTGTGACTCTATTAAAAGATGATCCAGGGACATAATTAAGATTAAATGAGGTCATAAGGGTAGGATTCTTACATGACAAGAATAGTGTTCTTATAAGAGGGGACATGAGAGAGGTCCTGTAAATACACAAGATGATGGCCGCCTACAAGCCATGGAAAAGGCCCTCACCAGAACCCATCCATGCATGGAACCCTGATCTCAGGAATCAGCCTCAAAAAACATGAAAAATAAATTACAGCATACTGCAATGACAGCTCTAGCTAAGACAGTTACTATTTTATTGTTAGCTATTAAAACATAGTAACAGTTTTTACAGGTTTTCTCCTCATCACAACCATCAGAAGTTAACCTCGTTTTACAAATTGGAAAGCTGAGGTCTTAGGTGAATGTATATGCTCATATACATATTGACTAGCAAAGCTAGGGGAGGCCATATCTCCTGGCTCTTCACCCACTCTTGTATCATCTATGCTATGATATAAGGAGGGAACTCTTTGGCTATGAGAAGACTCATTGTTGCAAGCACTCTCTATGACTATTAAGAAATGACCAGTGTTATTATCCATTTTTGTACAACTCAAAAAATATCCATGTATTATTAATTCATTTTATATATACAGATTCTGAAAATCAAAAATCTTTTTAATGTTCTTCTACCAACCTATATGGTTATCATTATCAGGAACATCACCATTCTAGGACATTTATGTGAATTTCAGTATCCTATCTGGGCTTACCTATAAATTTCCCATTTGTATCCTCATTCATTCATTCACTCATTAAAAGGAATGAGTCTAAATGACTGAGAGAGAAAAACCAACAAAAATGAAATAAAATTTTTAAAAAAGACCCTCATGGATTTTGCATTCAGGTGAGGAAGAGAGATCCTCCTGTAGATAAAAAGGGCAAAATGTGGTTGAAAATGCTGAAGGAAATTGGAAGGGTAATAGAAAAAAAAAAAACTGAAGTGAGAACAGGGTGGTAGGGAAGGTTTTTAGGAGACAATGAGCTTATAGCTGAGTTCTTATTGAGACCTGAAACAGTCAAGTGACTAATATGTTACAGTCATGAAGAAGTCTGGTTGCTTTGGCATGAAGGCCAGAGGAGAGCATGTAATGGATGAGATTGGAATAGGGCAGGATTAGCAAAGTACAGCAGAAGTTTTAAGCAATAATAAGAAAAGGTGGCTTCAATTCAGATAGAATTACATATTTTACATGTGTTTTTAACAGTCATTTGAGCTTCTGTTTGTAATCAGAGCCCATTGATGGGTGGCTGCAGAGTAAGTCTAGGAAAAGACAAACAACACTTCCTCAGGAGATTAGAGGAGGATGACAAGACATGCGAAGATTAAAGACAGATTTCAGTGTCTGAGTCCACATGATTTGCCAAAGGATTGAAAGAAGTTATGAAAATGAGAGAAAGCAAATAAGCCATGGCTTTTCAGAGCCTGGCTTCAGCAACTGCATGGGTGGTGCTGCCACTTACTGAGATGTGAAGGGTCACAGGGTGAACAGTTTAGACAGGAGGTTGTTCTTGTGCTTTCCTCGTTTATTTGTTTGTTTTGGTTCCCAACTGTTATTTAAGAGCCCATACAAAATATTCCACATTAAGGAGTTTTAATGTGCTTTTCATCCTGGTTAGCCAGGACATAAAGTGATCAATAACTCTTTGCTGTCAGCAACTATTGACAACCAAACAGGTAGTTTATTCTTCAAGAATTTTTGGTGAGATACTTAAAATTCCTCTTAGAAAAAGTCACCTCAGAAATTATGGTGATCCTTTTGTCATATTGTCCCTTTAACATTAGGATTCAAAGTGCTATAAATTCTTCCTGATTTGTCCAATACACAGTGCAAAAAAAAAAAAAAAAGAATAATGTTAAGCCTTTGAAGAAGAAATGAAACACTTATCTAAATCTAAACTGTCACACTTTAAAATAAATAGAAATATCTTCAATTGAATTATGAAAGTTTCCCTGGAAACAATTTCAAAGGGGTAGTGAATGCTTAAACTAGGAATTGAAAAAGAAGAAAACAAAAGAAAAATTTGGCCAGGGGATTTATGATGACAAAGATGACAGAAGGCAAGCGAGGCAAGAGAGGATCAAAGCTGAAAGGCAATGGCTGGGGGAAGCCAGTCATGAGTCTATGAAAGAGGTTGTGAAAGTGATCACTTTAATGGAATAAATAACATAAAATAAGAAACAATTGACAGAGGAATGATATGATTTAATAAGTTATCCGTAGTTTCTATAGTACATGTGCAACCTTGGTCTTGCTCTGTTCAATGGTTCAAACCCCATCTACCAAAATTCCCACCTTTTCTATTCACTTTGATTCCCTTGGAGAAAATGCTAGAAACTGACAATCTCTGTGGTCCCATCCAATAGAAGTGGGTGCACTCAAGAGTAAGCTTCAGAAGGAGCCTCATCCTGTGTCTACCTTCACCATAGGATTTTCATGGGTGCCATGGCACAAGTAGGCAGACAGAGAGAGGTTTCTGCATGTTTTTCACATAAAATTTTGATATGTGTTTGGACACCCAGACTGGTAAACTCATATGAGGGCCATTGCTGTCTTCTCATCTCCACTTGGCCAATTGTCTGAGTGAAGAAGCAGCTATGGCAGGACTGTAGGGAGATTTCAGACATTGTGAAGCCCCAAGAGTGGCAAAGTCAAGAATGGCTTTGCTCACTGACCTCATCACTGCTGAGACCATAAGAGTACTGAGGCCACCTGTCTGCTTTCCACAAGAATACCTGGCCCCAGGAATTAGGAGACCGCTCTCCCTGATAGCAGGAGACATGTAGAAAAAAAAAAAAAAAAAAAAAAAAAAAAAAAAAAGGTTTCAATTTATCTTTAAAGGCCAAGATGGACATAGGCTATATTTGGGAAAAAAATAAAAAAGATAAGCCTTGGGGAACCCAGCTGCTAGAAAAAGACAAAACAGAGAACTTGTTATAAGCTGTAATTCATGAACTCTATAACCTAGATGACAAAGTCACTTAAATTGTGTCGTGAAAATTAAACCATGAGATTATCTGATTTTTTAAGTTTAACACCCTTATTGTTGAAAAAGAGGATGTTACTGCTTAGAAATAACCCTTGCCAGGTGAAATATATGTGTGTTATCCCACCACTCAGGAGACAGATGGCAAACTTGACTCCAGCCTAGCTACATACATATTGAAACCTTGTCTCATAAACAAATGAACAAACGTAACTCCTAATGCTCACAAGGAAAAAAAAATTCCATCTTAGGAGACAAGTATGGGTTAGAGGTATGAATTCATTGGCTTAGATAACCCAAACTTTGCAGAAGAATATTTTCTCTTGTCTCACAGGACCATTTTCCTCTACTCTGTGACAGCCCTGTTAGAAAAGAAATGCTTGTACTAGATTTTTAGCAGTTACTGAATTCAAATTTCTAGACATTTCCATATTTACAGATTGCATTAGATCAGATGTGTACTCATATACATGTAGCACAATGCTTTGCACAAAAGTCTTTAACAAATTCTTGTTTTCCTACCTTCTTAAGTGTAATTTGGTTATTAATTATCCCTTTTAATAAATAGTCTTATGAAACTGCATGTACTTCCCTTCTCTCTCTCTTTCTATCTCTCTACCTCTTTCTCTCTCTCAAATAAATGAAAATAAAATGTTTTTAAAAATCCAACCAATAGCATAATAAATCCTATGCTATGGTACATGTAATAAATTTCCTATTATAAATTCCATATTTTACTTCTTTTAGAAGCAATCCAATATAAGAAATTTCAACATCTTATATGTTTATGTGATATATAAAAGAATGTATAGTTTTTAATAATTCATTTTAAGTCCATTCTTCAATTTAAACAATGGTGTTTTCTCATACTTTAATTTAATTAGGTCCCAAAATACTTATTGAGCATATACTATATGCTGTCTACACTTCTAGGCATACTGAGTGCTGCTCATGAAGAAATGTGAAGACATTGGATGAAATTGCTCAAGACTTCCTATAGTATAATCCACAAATCCATCTACACAGACCCTCCACATTCTCCACTCCTATTGAATGAGGAAATGCCCCTTCTCAAATATTTGTGTATCCCTTTCACACCTAATCTCTTGAAAAACAGGAGCCTTCACTGTACTGCATGACCTAAGGGCTAATTCCAGTGGCATTCAAATATCTTTGAGGATTGTTACTTTAGAAAATAACCTTTGGATTTACTTTGGATTTACTCCACTTTCCTTCCAACTTACTTCCCTGCACTATAACTAAGCAAAGTCATAAGAACATGGCTTCCCAATGTCTCATTAACACTATCGTTCCTTTGATTTGGATGTTTTTCCACATTTCCACCAGACGTGCTCTTATTTAGTTCATCTCTGACATTATGGAAATTGTAATTCTTTATCTTCCTCAAAGTTTGAATAAGGATTGACAGTACTCCTTCCTTCAGGAGCAAAAACTCTTCTTTAAACTCTCCTCTTGATAATTTCTTGAATATTTTTAAATTATACTATGCAAAACTGATCTCGAGTTTAATTCTCCATGAAATTCTGGCATGAAAATACACCTGTCCTACAATTATCCCATATCAGAAAATGGCATAACCTTTCACTCAGACACTATATTCAAAAAAGAGCCCTTGAACCGGGCATGGTGGTGCACACCTTTAATCCCAGAACTTGGGAGGCAGAGGTAGGAGGATTGCTGTGAGTTCCAGGCCACCCTGAGACTACAGAGTGAATTCCAGGTCAGCCTAAGCTAGAGTGAGACCCTACCAAAAAAAAAAAAAAAAAGAGAGAGAGAGAGAGAGAGCCCTTGAATGTTCCCCTAACTCTATCCCTCATCAGCTCCATCAAAGGTACTAAGTACTATCTTTCCTAAGGATATCCCTCATCTCTCCTCCATCACAAAATTTCTCTGAGACAATTTTGCTCTTCACCAGGACCATCACAACAGCTTCCCAAACAGTTTCCCTAAATCTGCACTTCGTCTTCTCAAGTTCATTCTCTACCCAGCAATGACGCTGATGCTTTTTTAAATGAAAATCAGTTTGTGTACTTTGCTTACAAATATTCAGGATTTCCCAATATATTTTTAAAAAGTAACCTGGCATGGTGATGCACACTTTTAATCCCAGCACTTGGAAGGCTGAGGTAGGAGAATCACCTCCAAAAACTAAAAAAAAAAAAAAAAAAAACTAAAGTAAACCTAAAGTAAGTAAATAAAAGAAATTTTATTCCTTCAGAATAATGTATAAGACCCTAGGGAATCTTTCTACACCTTATTCTGCCAACCTAATTTTGTATGCTTTTGCTATTCACACACTATATTCCAAGTATGTTTACACCTATTTTCTTGAACCCACTAAGTCTTTTTCCACTTTGGAGCCTTCATTCACAGCATTTCAGGGCCTGGGATGTGTGACCTTCACTTCTACTGCAAGGACATTTTCTAAGATTCAGCCTGAATATTGTTTCCTCTGAGATATCTTTCACTGTCTTCCACAATCTATATATGATGTTTTTTTCTCTACAGAAGTTATCATATTTAAATATATTCACATAACCATTATTATTTATCTCTATAATAGTAAGAAAGTGTAAAATAGGAAATATTTTTTTCATTTTTTAACTCACTACTATATTTCTAGAGTCCAGAATCTTGGATTCTTTAGAAAATTGCCGTTATTCAAGAGCAATTGTAACCTAAAGATATAATAGATTAAGTAAGCAAAAATAATAGTGCATTTTTAAGGATTTGATCTCACATGACTATGAATACTTCTTCCAAATATACTACTAAACACAAAAGGTAAGCATGATGAAATTAACATAATTTATGTGTAAAATAATTTAAATATTTTGGGTTTTTCACTTAAATTATTCTAAGAGTTCATATTATATACATAGCAGGAATAAACAGTGGTAAAGCAAAGATCAATAATACTTCTTTCAATTAAAGCATTCATAACATGAGCAGGAAGGGCAGATTCTCTTGTTCATCAGACATTTTTACTCACTGTCACAGAGTACTATAACTTCTGCAGGTGATGATCAGTATGCACGTCCTGATCTGGACTGAAAGAAAGAAAAATATGCCTGTTGATAGCAAGTGTCCATGTTATAAAAGTGTGCTGTATTGATACTAATTAGAAATTAACACCACATGAAGAAATGATAGAACCATATTCAGAGTGGACTTGAGGTAACCTTCCAAAGAAAGGGTACTTTAGAAGTAATTATCTAAGATTTGGAACATTGCAGGCTAAAGAATAAGCATATACAAATCATGCATGTTTGCTTCACTGTAAATAGAAATGAGACGTTGTTTATATTCAGTGCTGACTGAGTTCACCAGACACTGCAGAGAAATAGATTCATTTTCAGTGACCAATCTTATTTTCTGTTAGATTTCTACCATGAAAGAATCATCTTAAGTAATCTATACTTATGTTGTTTCCAAAAGAAAAATTAAGTTTTTCTATTTTCAAGAACATGTGGAAACACATGTTAAGACTAGCTGACTGAACATTACATTTTAGACCACAATATAATTAGTGCTTTGTTTTCAAGAGGACTAGCCTGAATATCAGCATACAGCAAAATGTGTCTGTGATCCTGGCAGAATATGCCAGCATAGCCTTTTATACCTGGACTCTCAGTTTTGAATGCCTAGATCTCTCCTTATAACTCCTGAAACAGAGAGGGATGGGGAGTCTGTGCACTCAGCCAGCAGCTGGGTGTAGATGGCAGCTCTCTTCTCTTCCGCATGTCTTACCACAGCAAAGGTGCTTGTAGCATGAATCTTCCTTAGTTTCCCACCCACCCCCCTGTGAATTTCAAAAAGATCTTAAACCAAGACACAGTACCTATTTATTTGGGACTAAAATAGCCCTTTTGGTAAATTTTCTGTACAGCTTCCAGCTATATCGAGTATATATGTTTGTCAAGGATTTATAGACCCTATCCATTTGTCTTCAAATGTGCTCTGTATAAATGAATGTGGATATAGATTGCACTATAGGAACACATAAAACATGTGAAGCAAAGTCTTTATTTCATAATTTTTGCACAGATAAACCTATTCATATAGGTTTAAACCTAGTTTTTAGCCATGAGCTGTCTGCATCAATATTTCACCATCTTTTCGCTTTCTTTTACCTTCTTGCTTGAGGAAAATGTCTTAATCCACATAAAACAGTTATGGGGCACTTTGTGGGAGAATAAGATTCTGTGGATTCTTTTCCACTTAAGTATCTGTTGTAATAAGCATCATGTTGCTGAGATGAACTTCCAAACCAAGAACAGTTTATGGGAGGAAGGGATTCATTGAAGCTTGGAGATGCAGGGGAAGTTCCATAATGGAGAAAGAAGCTGGCTCCCTTTGCCAAATCCATGCAGAGAGAAAAGGCCACCACCAGCACCACCAAAAGCAAGCAAGCCCCACCCCCCTGAAACCCCAAGCAGAGCTCAAACATTCTGCATACCTTTAGGCTGGAAAAAGATCCACCCGCCTCCCCCCAGTAATACCTTAGGGCTGGATCCCAGAATCTGCCACAGTGACACCTCCAACCAGGCAGCTGGAAATCAAAGTTATAAGCTCGATTAAATCTCCTTAATCTATTGGGGGACACCCATTCAAAATATCACAGCATCCCTTGAGAATGATAAGTGAGGGGGAAATTATAGGCTATTTCTAAAGTTCTTAACAAGGTGAGGATATCTAAAATGAGGAGTAGCTAATGAAGAATGAAGACCCTTAGTAACGCTAACATGGACCTTGGACTTGAGATCTTGAAAAAAATACATCTCCTTTTGTCCTCCTTCCCTCTCATTTAAAACCTCTTCCTCCCTTCTCATGTTTTTCCTCCTAACTTCATCACACACACACACACACACACACACACACACACACACTGCACATATGCACAAATTTAAACCCACATTCTGCATATGATTGAAAGCATGTGGTATTTGTCTTTTAAGTGTCTTGCTTTGCTTAACATGATGACTTACAGCTCCACCCATTTCCCTGCAAATGCCATGATGTCATTATTTTCTTTATGGCTAAAAATCCCACTGTATAAACATCACTCCTTATCCCTTCACCAACTGATATCTAGGCTAGTTCTATATCCTGGCTATTGTAAATAGTGAAATATGGATGTGCATATATCTCTGTGATATATTAACCTAAATGGTTCTTGGGTCTATACCCAAGAGTACATTATTTAGCTGGGTCATATGCCAGTTCTATTTTCAGTACTGGGAAAGCTTTAATACTGACTTCCATGGTAGTTATACTAGTGTACATTCCTGCCAGCAGTGTCTGTTTCCTTTTCCCCTGCATCCATGCTAGTATCTGTTATCATTCACTTCCTTCCTGATAGTGATTGTAGCTAGGGTGAGTAGAATCTCAAAGCAATTTCAATTTTCATTTCCCTAATGGCTAAGGATGTTGAAATTTTTTTAAATATTTATTGTCTTTTTGCATAATCTCTTTGAGAAATTTGTGCTCATTAGTCCATTTATTGATTATAGGCTCTGGGACATGTTTAATATATGCAGTTCTTTATATATCTTATCAATCCCCTGCCTACTACGTAGTTGATAAATATCATCTCACATTCTGCAGGCTGTCTCTTCACTTGGACAATTGTTTCTTGTGGTGTGCAGAAGCTTAGTAGAACTCCATGTGTCAATTCTTGAGATTATTCCTGGGATATTGGATACCTTTCCAGAAAACCCTAGACTGTATGGATTATCATGTCACTTATTTATTTGGGATTTGTCTTGCTCTTGTGTTTGTTATACTTTGAGGTACAGCATTTGGTTATTTATTTGAGATCTTTCTTATTTTTTAATGTAAACACTCTATAAAGTTTCCTTTAAAACTGTCATACTTGTATTCCAAAGTTTCTGGTCGTCTCTGTTTCTTTTATATTTGATTCTAGGATTCTTTTTATAGTCCCTAGAATTTGGACATCACCTGCTATCATTTCACTGGATATGTTCTCTATACCTTTACTTTTTATCTTAGGTGCTTCTTCTGGCTCATAGATTAATGGTTTTGTGTGTTGATTGTAACCCAGAGTATTATGGTCATGATCATTTCTTCTCTTTATTGATGTTTGGATATTGTATTTTATTGACCTTGTAATCCTGATATGCTTCTTCTGCTCATCACTCTACTGCTACTTCTACTACTACTTCCCCTGGTCTATCTGTGAAACAATGAGCTTTTCATTTTCAAAATTTCTATTTCATTTTTTTCCTTCCATGTTGATGACTTTTTATCCATATTGTTGATTTTTCTCTTTCAGTTTGCTTTTTCCTTTCCTCTTCAGGGCTGGGATTAAATTCATCTACTTGTTTGTATTTCCTTTGAGGTAATTGATGCTAATACACTCGGAAGTCTTCATCTAGTATTTTACATATTGTAGTATCTTTGAAATTGATAGTTGAGGAGTTATGATCTTCTTTAAGAGTCACATTGCCTTATATTTTCATGTTTTTTGTCTCTGTGTTGTGATTTGTGCATCTGTTTGTTTGGATATCTCTTCCAGTTTTATACAGAACCATATTTTTAATATACTTTTATTAGTTATATATATAGTATATATACAGACATGCTGGTACCATAGTTAGCCTTCTCCCTGTCCTCCCCCCATGGATAATATGAGTTTATGGGGGTAGCCATCAGTTATGAGGGAGAGTCAATGACTCTGTGTATAATGACCCAACTCATGGCTCTAACAATCTTTCCACCCCCTCTTCTGTGAATTTCCCTGAGCCATGTTGGGTTCATTTTAGGTCTATTTCAGTGACAAGGTTTTGTGAGTCTCTGTGTCTCTGGATATCTGAGTTGGTAGGGGTTGAGTGTTCTTTGTGTCTATCTCCTTCACCCTTGTGCTGGTACCAAGTTCACCAATAAAGTAGCACTCTTGCTCATTTCCCCTATGACTATGGCTTCAGCTGATGCCCTGTTGAGGTGTGATGGGTTGATTCTCTCCTCAGGATATGCTTCCATCTGAAAGAAAGAAACATATTCTCCATCAGAGAGTAAAGTCAGTGCAAGATACATGTATAACTATTATTATGTTGGAGAGAATTTAATAGGTGTAGGCCCTCTTGTATCCCACTATTGGTGGGAGCTTGATATTGGAGAGCGGACTCGTTTTTGGATATGGTTCTGACTTGTTTCCAATTACCAGGTATGGGTTCCATTCCACTGAGAGTATCCGTTAGCCAAATCTAGAGCAGTTGGTAACTCTCCATGGCTGTGTGCCAGTACTGCATCACATCAGGTTGTTTGCTGCTGAATAGCTTAGACCAAGAGTTGCTTAAATAGATATTGGTCATTTTCCCCCAATCACTTATGTAGTGCCTTGTGGTTCTAGACAAGCTAACTGTCTGAGGACTGACTCTCTTCCAGATTCCAGCCAGGTCTCTCCATGTTCCATCTGAACAGCATATGGTGTCTTTGGCAATAGGGTCTTACCATTAACCTTCAGTGGGTCATCAAGTACTCTGACAGAAATCTGTCTTTTTTTTGGGGAAACTTGTAGGTCTCACTGATTAACAGCTCAGTGTGGATGTTAACCATATGCTGGTATTGAAAGTTGCAGGTCAGTGCCAAGGGAAAAGAAGGAAGAAAAATTATAGGTAATATGAAAGAGTAAGAGAGAAGAGAGAGAAGAAGGAGTGATAGAGAGAAAAATAGGAGATAATTGAAGTTAGTCTTCATCATACCCCCTTCAAGCCCCTGTGATTCAGGTGTTCTCTCCAAGCACTTGATGCAGGTTTGACCTTTTAGTATGTCTTTCAGGATACAGGATTTTATGGTACCATTTCCATTTGGTACAAGTTTTTTGCACCCCCACCCTTTCCCTGCCCTCCCACCCCACCATCCCTATTGTCCAGTCCTCGAGATGTTTGTTAGGTTTGTTAGGAGCCACAGATGAGTGAAACCATCTGATGTTTATCTTTCTGTGATTGGGTGAGTTCACTAATAATGATCTGTTCCAAGTTTGACCATTTTTCTTCAAATTGCTTTGTCACTTTTCCTTACTGCTGTGTAGAATTCCATTGTGTAGATATATCACATCTTAAGTATCCATTCATCTAATGATGGACATCTGGGTTGATTCCAGCTCTTAGCTATTTGAGCAGCTATAAACAAGGTTGAGCAAATATCTCTGCACTGAAGCTTGGAGTTTTTAGGGTAAATACCCAGTAAAGGTCTGTTGGTATCTCTATAGTCATCCTTTTTAGGAGTCTCCATATTGTTTTCCATAGTGGTTGTACCATCTTACATTCCCACCAACAGTGAATGAGGGTTCCTATTTCTCCACACCCTTGCCAGTATTTGTTGTCATTAGATTTTTTTAATGTTTGCTGTCCTTACTGGGGTAAAGTGGAATCTCATAGATGTTTTAATTTGCATTTCCCTGATGATTAGGGATGTTGAACATTTTCTTAAGTGTGTGTTTGCCATTTCTATTTCTTCCTCTGAGAACTCCCTGTGCAGTTCTCTGCCCCATTCAGAATCATATTTATTGAGAAGACTTCTCTTGAAGACTCAGTCCTCAGAATAACTTTTGCATGAAGGTTCTGTTTCTCCTCTCCTGGCCAGGAGCTGTGTGGTTGGAGCTGTGTGGTTGGAGCTTACTTATTTTGGTGCATAGTGAATCTTTTTCTGTGTGCTTTTTGGGTATCCTAAATCCTTTGTGAATTTATCAATCTTTTTCTCTGTTTCTCTATTTGAAATAGAGTCTATTTTTTTTCTTTTTCTGATCCTTAACTGGGTCACATGGAGGCAACTTTATCTTACACCATCTTAATCAAAAATTTTAGGGCTGGAGAGATGGCTTAGCAGTTAAGGCGCCTGCCTGTGAAGCCTAAGAACACCCGTTCCAATCTCTAAGTCCCACATTTAGCCAGACGCAAAAGTGACGCAAGTGCACAATGGCACACATACACACAGGGGGCACACACATCTGTAGCTTGTCTAAAGCAGCTGAGAAACCCTGGTGAGCCCATTCTCCTCTCTCTCTCTCTCTCTCTCTCTCTCTCTCTCATTAAAAAAAAGTGAAAGTTTTTTAAATGAAAATAATAGTTACTCAACTTTTCCCTAAAATCAAATCTGGGCACATTTCATCAGTGCATGTCTTCTGGTCTTCTTGCTCCACAAGATAAGAGTTGTTCCCAGGGTGAGTTTCCATAGTAATTCTTCAAATGAGTGTTGCAACCACCTGGCTGATATACAGAGCAAATCCCTCCAGTGTGCAAAACAGTGGTTGTATCAGCACAGCATCAACAGGAATTGATTGTAGATAATAGGAGAAAAATAAGGAAACAGATGTGTGAAAGGTAGAGTGAAAATGTTCTTAAATAGACCACAAGTTGAAAACTTTGAAAATAATGCTACATAATTCTGAATTTACTTGAGAGAAACTTGAAGAAACAAAGAGTTACTCTCTATGTTGTCACAGTATAACTAACTAGCCCATCTCTATTAGTAAGAGCAGAATGGTAGTGCACACCTTTAATCCCAGTATTCAGGAGGCTGAAGCAGAAGGACCCTGTGTTCCACACAAACCTGTGCTATATAGGAATACCTTGTCTCAAAAAAAAAACCAAAAACAGCAGAAACAGACAACCTCCTATCCCTAAGACAACTATGTTCTTGCCCTCCACCTGGCATATGTATTTTAAATATTTTTCTATACATTATGATTAATATAATTTTATTACATTGTTGTGTTAATTTGTCAGGTACATTCCATTAAAGTAGACTACATTTTAAACTGTACTTTTTTGTAATATGACAGGCACTTCAAAAACAAGACTCAGTCCCAGCATCTATTGGAATCTATCTGGGATTCTCTTCCAAAAAAAAAAAAATCATTGTTGAACTTGATCTTGATAATTTTGATTGCTGCAATAATGCTAAATAAAACTGTTTCTGTTGCTTTCAAACCATAAAGTCATTTTCTGACTATGTTCTACTTTTGCTCTCTTCCTGGAACAGCAAACAAATCATGTCAGCTCCACTTTTTCAGAGTTGAATGTCTAGTTTGATAACTTAAATGCCTTTTGCTATCATCAAAGGAACTGAGTCTTCAGTCTAAGCTCAAGTGACAGATTCCATTTGATTTCTGAGTTGAAAAAAACAAGACGGAATCCTTCTATAACTCATCCAGCAACCCTGCTGTGTTCTTGTCATTCATTCTGTAATAAGGGACTTAGCATGGAAAACAGTGCTTCTGAGGAAAACCACATATAACCTAAAAAATTCTCAACTGATGGAAATGGAAATCCTGGTGTATCCTATATACTGCTGACAACAAGTCCAGAGGCAATCTAAGCACTGTGGAAATCTCCATGTTGTCTAGCACCCTGTATAATACTTTGCTGGAATGAAGCCACATAGTTTATGGTCCTTAGCATCTCAAACATTTTATATTTTAGTTTTTATTTATTTATGAGAGAAAGGGAGAGAGAGTCACACAACAGAGAGAGAGAGAGAGTGGGTGCTCCAAAGCCTCTAGCCACTGCAAACGAATTCCAGGTGCTATGCTACCATGTGCATCTGGATTATGTGGGTTCTGGGGAATTTAACCTGGGTCCTTAGGCTTCACAGGCAAGTTCCTTAACTTCTAAGCCATCTCGCCAGCTCCTTGAACATTTTAGTTAAGACATCTGTTTAGGCTTTCATGATAAAATACCTTAGACTGGATACCTTAAAAAATATGAATTTGCCTTCTCACAGATGTGAAGGTTATAAGACCAGGATCCAAGTGTCCAGGGTTGGTTTCTTCTAAGGCTTATTGATCTCAATCACTGCAACCTTGTTTCTTCACAAGGTTACCCCTCCACATGCCAATGTGCTGACCCTCTTTTTATAAGGTTACTGGATATATTGAATCAGTGCCCACTCTAATAACTGCATATTTGTTTAACTACCTCTTAGGTGACTCTCAGTCCCAAATCAGTCACATTCTGTGATAGTGGACTGGGAATTCAATAAGTGAATTTAGAGAGGATGTAGTTCAATCCATAATACTCCACCCTCTTGATCTCACAAACTCATTTTCGTCTCACATTAAAAATACATGTACTTCACCCAAAATAGTCCCAAAAGTGTTCATTAATATAGTATGGGTTAAAGTTGAGGTAAGATTCACTCTGTGGCAATCGAATTTGCATTACTGGCAGAAATCCCCTAAGAGCAGCTTTGGGGGGAAAAAAGGTTTATTTTGCCTTACAGACTTGAGGGGAAGCTCCATGATGGCAGCGGAAAATGATGGCATGAGCAGAGGGTGAACATGACCCCCTGGCCATCATAAGGTGGACAACAGGAACAGAAGAGTGTATCAAACACTGGCAAGGGGATACTGGTTATAACACCCATAAGCCCACCCCCAACAATACATGGCTCCAGGAAGCTATAATTCCCAAATCACCATCAGCTGGGAACCTAACATTCAGAACACCTAAGTTTATGGGGGGCACCTGAATCAAACCACCACATTTCACCCTTGCCCACATAAACTGATAACTCTACATGATATAAAATGCAATGTATTCATCCAACTTTAAAAGTATCCATAGTTTTTATCATTTCCAATGATGTTCATACATCCCCATAATCCAAGGTCTTCTAACTGAGCCATAATACAAAAAAATAACCTCAACAAACCCATAATGGCACAGAATAAACATTCACACTGCAAAAGATGGCATTGGGCATAGCAAAGAAATGCTCAAGAACTACATGATTTAAACAGGGCAAACACCAAACTCTGTAGTTCCAAGTCCAACCACATTAGACCGTGACAAATCTCCAAGTACCATAATTACAATCAGCAACAAGTCTCTGTAAGTCCAATTCCACCCCTCTAGCTAGGCTACTCACAGTCCTGGAAAATTTCATTTGGGGCTAGTAGCTTTCCTTAACAGTTGTCTCATGGTCCTTGCATCTCCACTGGGTCTCTGCTGTGCAACCCACAGTTCATCCTCATGACTCCATCAGGTCTCATGCAGGTATCCAGCAAACCTGCTTCACACTGCCCATAGCCATTTCTAAAACACAAGACCGCATTGCAAACTAAATGACCCTCTCTTTCCTGCATTTCTTATACTCCACAATTCCAGGTAGGGTGCCAATTTGCTACTCCAGGGGGAATAAAGCAGACTTTTAAGAACAAGACACTCCTTGAGCACTCTGTCCCCTTCAAAAGAGTCTACATTCTTCCTATTGCCCTAGTGCAGGCCAGCTGGCCCAATCTCAAAGGTTGTAATCTCTCAATTGCAGCTGAAAGGGAAGCAGTTCACCCAATGATTTCATTTTTTCTGTGCCATATCCCTTTGCTCACTCCAGTCTGTTTCTATGCAAAGCAACCCTGTATAACTTCTCAGGATATGAGCATGACAGCAAGCTTCTCACACAAACTATTACTAACCCAGTCCAGACAAAGCTCCTTTTCACCTTCATAAGGCAAACCTCACAGTCCATAGTTCTTACTGCATTTAGGTGACCAGAATGGTCCGTCAAGCTGTACTTATAGCCCTGCAAGATATCTCTTAGGGCAAGGTTTCAAATCCTTCCACATTCCTCTTGAAAATCAGCTCCAAAAGACCAAAGCCACACAGTCAGGTGTCTAGCAGCAACCCCGCTCTTGCTACCAACATTACTGTTGCAGTCAGGTTCACATTACTGGCAGAAATCACCCAACCAAGAGCAGCTTGTTGGGAAAAAGGTTATTTTGGCTTACAGACTCAATATCCATGATGGCAAGGGAAAATGATGGCATGAGCACCCCCTGGCCAACATCAGGTGGACAACAGGAACAAGAGAGTGTGCCAAATCCTGGCAAGGGGACTCTAGCTATATATCAGCCCACGCACCCCTCCCCCCCAAAAAAATACACTGCCTCCAGGAGGAGTTAATTCCCAAATCTCCATCATCTGGGAGCATAGTATTCAGAACACCTAAGTTTGTGGGGACATCTGAATCAAACCACCACACAATCTTTGAAAAAAAAAAAAAGCTTTCTATGTAAGATGTCAATAAAAAATAATAATAGGAGGAAAAGATGATGACACCAAAATAAAAGAGAGACTAATGGAGAGGGGAGGAGATATGATGGAGAGCACAGTTGTGAAGGGGAAAGTGGGGGAGGGAAGGGAATTATCATGGTTTATTGTCTATAATTATGGAAGCTATCAATAAAAACAAGTAAAACCAAAATATATATATACACAGTGGTAAAACAAACATAGAATAGGCATTTCCATTCCATAAGGGAAAAATCAGGAAAAGGAAATGGATGGTGGATCCTAAATAAGTTTGAAATCTAGTATAACAATGTCCACTGAGTTTTAATGCTTGAGAATAGTGCTCTTCAGCTCAACCTCTGAATTGTCTTTGGGTTTGTAGCAGACAGCTTCAGGTTCGCTGAGATGAACTTCCAGACTAGGCATAGTTATGGAGGAAGGGATTTATTGAAGCTTACAGATCCAGGGGAAGTTCCACAGTGGCAGAAGAAGCTGGCCAGCCTTTACAGGACCAAACACAGAGAAAGAAGCCACAAGTCAAAAGCCACACAGCACAGCACACCTCAGGAACTCTAGCTAGGCACTCTGCATATCTTTAGATTGAAATCTCAAACCCACCACCTCACCTTAAGATCCACCCAGTGACACTGTCTCCAGCCAGGTGCTGCAGATGCAAAGTACAAACTAATAAAACACTGAATATAATCGGGGCCATCTATTCAAACTACCATAGGGTTCTAGGGTGGGTGAATTTTCAATGTTCCCCACAGGCTCATCTGTTTTAAATACTTGATCCCTAGCTGGTGGCAAAAGTTGTAGGACTTTTGGGAGGTTGATTCTTGCTAGAGGAGGTGTATGGCTAGCTTTGGGGGTAATACAACTGAACTCCAAACACGGTACCAAGACTAGTTTCTTCCTGCTGTTGTGGCAATGTGGTGCCCAGGTGGCTCTCTGCTCCTAGTATATTTTCCTACCATAATGAAACTTCTCCTTGAAACTATAAGCCAAAATTCACACTTCCCTTCCATATGCTACGTTTGATCAGATATTTTGTGTTAGGAATGAGAAGGGAACTTCTCCTACAGGGCCTTTCTTCCATTTAACAGAGGATAATGACTCTCTCACAATAATACATGACAGAAGTCCAAGAAAGAGTGGCAGCAGTGTTGGTCTCTTCTGAGGCCTCTCTCCTAGGAACACAGAAGGCCAACTTCTCCCTGTGTCTTCATGTGATGATCTCCTATCTGTGTGCCTGTGTCCTAATTGCTTTTTATAAGAACAACAGTCATATTGGATTAAGGCCCACTCTACTATCTCACTTTAATTGACTCACCTCTTTAAAAGCCATCTATGCAAATATAGTCATATCCCAAGTTAGTGGGTATTCATACTTCAAGATAACAATATTTTATTTTAATTTTTTAAATTTATTTTATTTTTAGGAAAGAGTGAGAACAAGGGAGAGAGAAAGAGGCTGATACAGAGAATGGGTGCTCCAGGGCCTTTAGCCACTGTAAACAAACTAGAGACTCATTCACCAACATGTGCATCTGGCTTACGTGGGTCTTGGGGAATCAAGCATGAGTCCAAAGGCTTCGCAGGCAAATGCCTTAACTATTAAGCCATCTCTCCAGCCCTCAAAATAACAATAGTAAAGGGTACATAGTGCAAGCCATTAATGCACCTTTGCAAGTCATGTGTAATTTACTTCCATAATCTCATAAACTCTACCTGTGTTTCTTTTGCTTTAATGTTCTTACATATTTCTGATACCATTTATCTCTTCATGTTGGTGTCTACATCCTTTTCATTATTTTAATGTTATAATGTGCTTAAACTCTTATTGTGATTTAAAGATGGAATTTCCAATTAAAATGAAATGCCAGAGAGAAGACTCAGTAAATAACCCACCATTCAAGCTTGAGTACCCAAGTTTATTTTCAAGTCCCTACAGAAAAAGCCAGAGTTGTGGTGGCTTCTGCAGTCCCAGCAACGTGACAGCAAGATGCAAAGCAGAGGTGGGAGAATTTCTCAGAAGTGTATAGTGAATGCAGCAAAGAACAATGGAGAGAGACAGAGAGAAGAAAGCCTTGCCTCAAAGGAGGAGAACAGGCCAGGACCAACAAAAAAGTTGTCCTCTGACTTCTGCACACTCATCCAGGCACACACATGTCCACATTCACACACACATTCACACACATATATACATGAAAAAATATAAACAAATTATAAAATATGAAATATAGGACTAGAGAGATGGCTTAGTGGTGAAGAGCACTTCCTGTACAAGCAAGTGGACCTACAAAGGCCTGAGAGACCACTTGTGGGTCCATCCTCAGGATCCACACACACATCTAGGCATGGTCACACACATGTGTAACCCTAATCCTATAAGAAGCAGAGAAGGGAGTGGGGGGACAACAAACTGTAGGATCAGTAAGAGACCCCAGGTCAAGTAAAACTGGGTAGAAAAGCAATGGAGTAAACACTTGGCCACCTGTTGTTCCCCTCTGGCCACTTCCAGCAAGTGCACAAGACACTCCATGAGCACAAACATGTACATACACCACCACCCCACACACACAAAAAGTGAAATATTAAAAAGTATATTACAAAAACTATTCACAAATATGAAACTATTTGCCCTGTGTAGGTGAGCATAGGTACTTTTAGCTTTTGTTTGGGCTTCACATAATTTCAATTGGTATTGCTCTAGACTACTATTGAGTTGGCTGTACATGTAAGTTAGGTTCAGCAGCAGAGTCTATTTTTTTAATAACCTTAACACAATATGCTTATATTCTGAATTTACACTGCAATAACACAAAATTCAACTCTTCCCCTTCACCACACTTCATTGTTTCCACAGGAATTACTAAGTTCTTATGTTCTTAGACTAAAGTTCATAGGCATTGTCTTTGAATCTGAAGGGCCAAAAACCAAGTTTAAATAGCCCATGAAGTTATATTCTTCAGATGCTTTTCATGGTTTTTGCAAATTATACTGATGAACATTACTTTAAGTTCCTCAGTTTGTTGTTACAGTAAGCAGGCCTGTATTGTCACTGTAGGGAGTGCAGTGGACCCTACATTGGGAGGATCCCTACAATAGGGACAAGTACAGAGAAGGTTGGCTGAGGTCCATTACAAACTAACAAGCTCTGTGGGGATTCTCAGCAAGATATTTTTTTTTCCTTTACACAGGATTGATTATTTAGAGTTCAGGTATTTAGAAAGAATAATGATTGCACTGAAGAATATTAGTCCTAATTTTTTTTTAATATTTGGCAGTTTTTTGTTTGATTTGGTTTGGTTTGGTTTTTCAAGGTAGGGTCTCACTCTAGCCTGGACTGACCTGGAATTCACTATATAATCTCAGGGTGGCCTCAAACTCATGGAAATCCTCTTATCTCTGCCTCCTGAGTGCTGGGATTAAAGATATGCACCACCATGCCTAGTTATTTGGCAGTAATTTTTTATTATTTATTTATTTGCAAGCAGAGAGAGAGAGATAGAAGAGCAGCAGACAGAGAAAGAATGGGCATGCCAGGGCCTCTAGCCACTGCAAACGAACTCCAGATGCATGTGCCCCTTGTGCATCTGGCTTACGTGGGTCCTGGAGAATCAAACCGGGATCCTTTACTGAAGGCAAATGCCTTAACCACTAAGCCATTTCTCCAGCCAATTTGGCAGTATTTTAATTTCCTAATCTAACTCTTTGTTTTATGGCCTACACCTCAAAATCATCCATCTTGCGCTAATTGAATATAAGCAATAAGAATATTTGCAGACATTACAGTCTAACATGTGCAAGGTACAAAACTCAAACATTTAGTTTTCCCTTGGATATATGAAGAAAAGGTGGCACTATTCTCACTGGCAGATGAAGTATATTTCAATACTGCTGTGTAACTAAAGTGATTCTGAAGTAAAAACAAGCACTACAACTTTTTAGTATCTCTGTCACTTGTCCCTTCTGTCCTTACTCCTGCTGCTAATAAGTTTCTACACAAAGGGCCAATGAGTGGCAGTAAATAATACGCACAGTCTTTGAAAATAAGTCCCTTGTCTCAGAAAGCAGGGTGCCTTTCAACTTCAAGATAAACCCAACACTAATCAACCTTACAATACAGTTATAATAAAATTTGTTAGAACGTGATGAAAGATTTGCATTTTCTGTCCTAGACTCTCATCTTGCCTGAAATTCTCAAAGGCTGCAAGACTTTTCCATGTGATTCTCTTGCCTGCTCAGCATTTGTAGCCTAACAGTGCCAGTGCCCTTGTCCAGCCCTGCAGCATGGCAGCAATGGCTGTCCATATTGGTATATTATCATTGCTCAAACTGTGTGCCTCAGAAAGTACTTTTCCATTGTATTTTATCAATAAAATGATTACAATTTTGTGATGCCAGCACATCACCAATTTCTCCCACCCAAGAGTCTTATTTTGTATTTACATCAAAACTAAGTTCCTCAAAGTTTGTTGTCAAAGGAATGACAAGATTATGTGAACAGAAAACTAAGGCAACATTATTTTATAGAAATAAATAAAGTAAATATATAAGAATTATATCACTTGAAAAGAAACTGTTTTGGGGTCTTTTTTATTTGATCCAAAAGCCTCCAAATATGTTTCTAAATCCTTTGCAAAGAATCCCAAAGAGAGCCATGTGTGTGAATTAGAATTTATTTCAGACCTCTGTCCTATTCCTTTATACATTTTAATTATGTCCATGTGCTTCTACAGCATTTACATGTTGAAAATATTCAAATAATTCTCATGTTCACATCCTCATATAGGCCTTCTTGTTCTTAGCATTTATTCAGAATGAATTCTTGTGCTTTCATGTATCCAAAATTATATATTCATGCTGTTTTTATACTCATCCTCTATATTAAGTTTATTTGCTACAAAGGAGAAATAGCAATAAATGGATGCTTATGTTATATATACATGCCCACTTTAGACTTAAAGAACAAGTCATACCCATAACATAAATATTGTGTAACTTTGTGGCTATTACTTAACCACCTATGTGTTTTTCAGTATCTTTCATTTTATATTCAGTTTCATTATTTTATTTTAAAAGATTTGGAGAACCAATTATGTGCAAATCTTATCTTGATGCCTGGAATACATCAGTGAGCAGCCAGAGTCTTGATTTTTTTTTTTTTTATATATCCCAGCATGACAAGTCACAATGAGTAAGCATAACAAATGAAATCAAAGTGGGAAAAAATTAAGTGGTTCTGGTTGTGCTGAAAGAGCAGATCACATTATTAAATAGGAGTTATGGAAAAAAATGACACTTGCAAAGGCAAGGATATGAGAGCATCAGCAAACAGGAACTCCACAGAAGAGTGCTCTAACGAGAAGCAGGAGGCCTGGAAAGGCCTAGATCAGACGCTTTTCACCTTTACTCAAGGAATACTAATAAGGGTTTTCCATAGTCAAGAATACAAGTATCAGTAGTTAACAGTCATGCATTCTGTCATTGCTTTCACTCAAGGCAGGGTCTCATTCTAGCCCACACTGACCTGAAATTCACTCTGTAGTCTCAGGGTGGCTTTGGACACACAGTCATCCTCCTACCTCTGCCTCGTTAGTGCCAGGATTAAACGCATGCGCCACCACACCCTGCTTATTCTATCATTTTTTTACAATAAAAAGTGCTCTCATAAATAACAGTTTATTGATGATTGTTTGTACTCACCACATTCCTATACATTTTTACAAAGATTTTACATTTTAAAAATTTTTCATTATATTGTAAGTTGCAGGGTAAGGAGTCAATCCTCCATTGTTACATTTCCATAATTGTTTGCTAAAAAAGTGATATTAAGCAAATGTTTTCAACTATAAGAAATATAAAACAGTGGAAAGTCTGAATATAAATTCATAATCCTGTCCAATTAATTACAGTGTTCACATTCCTTGGTCTTCACCTCAGTTTTCTAAGGTGCAAATGAAAGATAATAAGCTGTTGAAAATGTGTAATAAATGTAAATTAAATTACAGCTCTTACCTCAATTTCATAAGTATATAAGTAAGAGACATGGGACAAAGTTCAAAAACTTCAATGCAGTTCCTCAAAAAAAAAATGAAATATGAAGTACACTGAGAAAATCAAATGACTTTAGATGGTATAGCCAATGTTCCCTGAGCTATTGACCTGGATTTTTTGCTCTAATGGCCAATTTTCCATCAGTCCAATACTAATCACCTGGACAGTGCAGTGTTCAGGCCCTAAGGGAAGCTTTGCCTTCCACATTGATCCATGTCATGCTTTGTCTGTTTCTAGAATAATCTCTCTCATGATGCTTAACCTTGCCAACTTTCATCTAAATTCATAACTTGCAATCAAATGACAAGTCCACTTCATAAATAATGTATTTTCCTATTTTTAAAATGCCTTCTATGCCATACATCAAGATTTTCTCTGATTTGTATTGCTCTGACTGCTGGTAACCCTCAAGATTTATCTTATTCAATATATCTTATCCTTAAGTCTCTACGATTTAAATTCCTAAAGACATATGAAAAAATTTAACTGACAGCTTAAGGATAAGATATATTAAAAGAGATAATAAAATGTTATTTTAATTCCCTTATATAATAATGATATGCTACATAGTGTACAAGACCTTTAATTCCATCTTTCTTATAAATACACAACAGAACAGATTTTATATCAGAGACACATAAAATATTCTCCCATTAAACTTTCTTTTACAAATTATATGTTGTCATTTATTATAGATACATATCTACTTATTCATCTCCACTACATGACAGATGCTTATCTTTGGTGAGTTCTCTCTGGCTTTCAAGAATTTAAGGCTGACTAGAAGAAAGAGCAGAAGCTGATATTATACTTAGCCAGAACTTACTAGGATATCAAGTTTCAAGCTAATTGAATCGAAAGAAATGGCCTGTGTTTACCAAAGTCACAATCAGTTTTATGAGCAATTTCCTACTTGAAATTACCTCAGATGATGTGAATATTCATATCACCATTCATATAAAGCTTCCTTAACATAATAGAAACAAGTGAATATTCAGACATTTCCCTATTGAAGAAATGTGAATAGCCTTAAGCTTTGGAAAGACTGAATAAGTAATAAAGAACCTGCCTACTCTTTACTCTTTACAGCCTAATAATTTACTATAATAACTTAGTCAGCTTCCCTAAATATAATGTCTTCACTATTCAACAGTGCAGGCTACTGTTAATGTATTGCCTATTGGCTATTCCTTGAGTATGCTATAAATTTTATGGATTTGATTTGAATTGGTAAAAATATGATTTGTAGTAAGCAGTTGATAGTATTGTATCTAGTGACTTTTTGACTTGCTCAGAGTGACTTGATTCTTTCTTTCCAGGTTGTAAAGATGATGATTATTGTCGTAGTGACATTTGCCATCTGCTGGTTGCCCTATCATATTTACTTCATTCTTACTGCAATCTATCAACAATTAAATAGATGGAAATACATCCAGCAGGTCTACCTGGCTAGCTTTTGGCTAGCAATGAGCTCAACCATGTACAACCCCATCATCTACTGCTGTTTGAATAAAAGGTAAAATGCAAACTACATGATGCAAGTTTCTTTCCATTTCCACCTTCTCTGAAAGCACATGTTGTTCTGTTTTTTTATTTGAAATACAGAAAGAAGGAAGAATGTTAAAATTCAGAGATGAGCACAGACCTTGATTTTTGTAAGACTTTCTCCTACTTCATAAAACATTCTACCTTGAAACTTACATAGTCAAAACAGTCTTCTTAGAAGTTTTTACTGGGTAATGTTCATATGGGCCATCTTCTCCTCTAAACCCTTCAGAATTATACCTGCCAAGGAAAAAGAAGCCCTCGTGTCTCAAGGGGGTGAACCGACAATGTGACCATATTCTCACAGTAGTCAGTTCTTCAGAGAAATTCAAAGATTTGTTCTATATGAAGAAATGATGGCATCTATGAGTGGACTCTATTAGAAAAGGTATCTTGTCAATAGACCTCAAAATGGACATTGCTATAAGGACAGAGAAAGCAACAGTAAGGACAAAGAGAATTACTAGTAAGAGATTAAAAGGGTAAAACCTCAACAGGGATGAGTTGTGAAAAAGTTGGGGTGATCAAGTCAAAGATGTTTGTTAAAAAAAAAAAAAACTTTTTATAAATAAGGGTATTTGTTCCAAGTGTGGTGGCACACACCTATAATCTCAGCTCTCTGGAGCCTGAGGTAGGAGGATGGTGAGTTGAGATCAGCCTCAGCTACATAGGTAGATCCTATGTAGGATGGGGTGGTGATAGGGAGAGAGGTTAAAAGTAGGAACATTTGGGCTGGAGAGATGGCTTAGCAGTTAAGACACTTGCCTACAAAGCAAAGGATCCAGGTTTGATTCCCTAGGACCCACATAAGCCAGATGCACAAGTTGGTGCATGGATCTGGAGTTCATCTTCAGTGCCTGAATGCCCTGATGCACTCTCTTTCTACCTGCTTTTTTCTCTCTATCCCTTAAATAAATAAATAATAGTAATAAATTTAAGAGGTTTTTAAAAAGCAGGAACAGTTATAATCAAATTTAATGCTATAAAAGGTAAAATGTGTTTTCCAGATTAAAAGAACAACAACAACAACAAAACACATCTTATTGGTGTATCAAACATATAGAGGGGTGAGATTAAATTTTGCAGAGTTGACAATTTTCTTAGTTCCCTCAATCCTTAATTCATCAATGGGTTTATACACAAATAGAATGGCTCTTTATGTAAGGCACTATGAAATCTGCATTCTGAATTGCCTTCCCAGTTGAAGAAGACACCAAGAGATTCCATGCCTCAAGCTTGTTAAATGCATATTAACTCTTACTCTTTGAAATTAATATCACAAGCTATATTTCAATTGAATAAATCTTTTTTGAATCAGTTTCATTTAATGATTTACAATGACAAGAATTTCACATCTTTATACCTGACTAGATAAAAACCATTCAAATTAATAATTAATTCTAACATTAAGTGAAACTAATTCATAAATGCGCAATTATTTATGAAAAAGCCATTTTAAACCACAGTTTACCATTTTTAAAAGCCTTAAGTCATTGCCTAATGCAATTAAGCATATGCAAATATATGAAATTCCTACACATACATACTTCCTTTCTTTAGTATATTGATAAGCTCATACTGTGCTTGGCTATTTGATGGAGTTGCTTCTTAATGCTGAAAAGTGAAGATTCTATTTAAACCCTAACTTAAAGGATGAATAGTGTGACTAGAAAATCAAATTCAAAACCAGAGTTAGCTTAACTGCCTTAAGTAGGCTTTCTGCGACAACGAAAGGAAGCCTCCATATGACACGTGACTATTCTTTCTGTTTCTCAGGTTCCGAGCAGGGTTCAAGAGAGCATTTCGCTGGTGTCCTTTCATCCATGTCTCCAGCTATGATGAGCTGGAGCTCAAGACCACCAGGTTCCACCCAACCCGGCAAAGCAGCTTGTACACGGTGAGCAGGATGGAGTCGGTGACAGTGCTGTTTGACCCCAATGATGGGGACCCCAAGGCCAGCCGAAAGAAGAGAGCCCTGCAGAGGGACCCCAGCATCAATGGGGGCTCACTCAGGGATTCCAAATCTGTCTCCACCACTTCAAGCTTCATAAGCTCACCCTATACCTCGGTGGATGAATATTCCTGAATCTGTTTCTTGGGATGAAAGATTGTTGTGAGGCTATGGTGGAGCCAAGTAGGTCCCCATTCTCCTAACCCTGCTAGTCCTATCCTAGGTACTCCCTGAAAGTGAAAGGTCAGTTCTTAGATAGTTTTGCCTTACAAGAAAGGGAGAAAAACCTGAAACAAAGATGTTACCGAAAATCAGCCCATCTCAAAAATGAGTTTTGAATTTATTCTTTAAAAACTCTATGTAATAATCAAAAATACAGATGTGGAAAATGCTTGTGAAAGATCTTATTTCTCCCATTAAGTAACCACAATACAACTTTGTGACATTGTAGTGATACATACATTCTCAAAGAAATTAAAGAAGCTCTAAAATATAATACTGGGAGTAAAGAGAAACAATATCTCTATAAAACAGAGTTGTGCATTGAGAACTATAAAATGAAAAAGGTAAATGATTTTCCTACAGAGTGATGGAAAATTAACTTCAACAAGTAGGTAGCAATGAAAGTCTTTGCTCAAGAAAATTCATTTTGCAGAATGAAAAGTCCTAGAGATTTCCTCCAAGACATTTAACTGAATAGGAATTGTAGTCAAATCATTCTCTATTTTTCTTGGAATGTAATTTTAAAAAATAAATACTCAATTTTGTTCAATGCATATTTTAAGTGCCAAGCCAAGCTATAATCAATTTAGGACCTTAAAAAGACAAAAGAAATTTTGATGTTGAACTTTTTTTTTTTGCAGAACTTTTTTTAAAATTAGGTAGATTATAAGACACTAAAGATTTCCCTAGTGTGAATGAAAAGAATCACATTTACTTTTGTAACTTTCTACCTGTTTCTAGGAAAGGACCACAGGTAGTAATTCATATCTATTCAGATAAGAGCATGTCCAACCAAAGGCAGTGTTTCTTCCCTGTAGTCCAAGGAAAAGAACTATAGTCATTACCTTTCAACTGGGTCACATCCTCCTGCCATTCTTTCATTGAAAACAGGAACAAAGAGTAAGGAAAGTGTCATGATATATTTCGAATGCAAACCCTTAAGGGAAAATGTTGTAAGAGATGCAAAAGGAAATGTAGAAAAATCCTAATATACATATTAGGAAATCAGAAAGGATGTAGAAAGGTGAGTCAATTTTTAAAAATATTTTCTTTATTGATTTTAGAGAGAGTGAGAGACAGAAACAAGCAGATAGAGAGGAGACAGAGAAAAAGTAAGTATGGGTGTGCCAGGGCCTCCTACCAATGCAACAGAATTCCATATAAATCTGCCACTCTGTGCATCCGGCTTTAGACGGGTATGAGGGAATCAAGCACAGGTCACAAGGCTTTTCAAACAAGCACATTTAACCACTGAGTCATCTCTCCAGCCAGAGTGAGTCAATTTTCGAAAATAGAGTTGCACAATAGTTTGGGTCCATGTGAGCTAATTCCAGGTGAGCAAGAGTATAGCACACACCCTTCCTTCCACACAGAGATCAATTCTTCTCTCCAATTAGATAATTCTAAATTCCTCCAAAAAGAAATGAAATCATTATCCTAAAAGTAACAATTTTATTACATATATATATATATATATATATATGTCATATATAAGCACATTTCTGAAATCCACCTCAAAAATAGGGAACTTTGGAAGTGTAGATTTTATCTTCCCCCAGACCCTCGTCAATATAAGTCAGTTTTGTTTTGCATAAGAAGCCATAAACCTGCTGAGCATGTGATTATGCTGTACAAACTTTCCCTTTAAGATGTTCAATTAAGTTTTCAAAACGATCTGCCTAAAATAATTGCTTCCAACACTTTGTTATGCTCCATCATCTTAAGAACCAAATACTTTTTGAAGAGCAGAATAAAACCAATTATCCAATGATTAATCATATTGGATTACTATCATGACGCTAATCTCCTAATCCTGCTCTTTATTTTGGGACCCAAATCAGAATTACCCAACCATTACAAAATGTTAAATGTTTAAAAATCTAAGTATATGTGTTTAAATTGAATTTCTTTTAATGATACCAATAAACAAACAGATGTATATATCAGTTAGAAGACATATACTATCATGTAATGAATATAGCAACTACACAGATTAAATTCAAAGTTAATTCTGAAATAGTAGGCAGCCATTATAGGATGGCCACAAACAACTCAATTAAATCTATGAAGCTTGTATGCATGTTTTAGGCTAGAAAACTTATTATTTAGTATTTGATTGTTTGAATATAGTGTTTTTCAATGTTCATTCCTAAAACACGTAAAGGTTCTCAAATGTAAAAATGTCAAGAAAAAACTTCATGTGTACAAACAAGTATAATTTATCATTGAATTTGTGAATGACATTGGGCTGGTGTCATTAATTATACACAAGATACATTGACCTTATTCAGCCTAGAATATGACTGAAGTTTGGCCTTCAAATTTACTGTAGTCTGTGACCCCCCCACACTTCTGAAAAATGTAACTTCTGATGTTCATGCATGTTGAGGAAATTATTCAATGGAAGTTTCTAAGGTGTTTCTAAGGAAAAATACTGCCATCATCAGTTGTTTTGATTTTTTTGTTTAGATTCCTTTTGTGCTATATTGGTTGCATTTTCCTTTCTACTGTGACAGTCATACCCAAGGTCTAGATTGTATCTTTTTAATACATTTTAAGGAAAACTGACACTATTCATTCAATATTCTGGTTTTAACACAGAGTGATAACACAGAATTTTTTCAAGTCAAAAACTTAAACAATAATAATAAAGTGAATAAATAACAGGTAAAAGATAAGCCCTTTTCTCTGAATTTCAACACAATTCTAAAACAATGCCCATGGAAATCAGTTCCAGCAGGGCTTGTTTGAAGTAAGTCTGTGTTTTCATATTTGCCAGGGCTTAGCAGCATTTGCCAGCAAAATTCACCAGTCTCTAATGTTAAAGTTCATAGTGAATCTTTTTCACTATTTGCAAGCAAACACTGACTCTGAATCCTAGAAAGAAGGTTAAAACATTTTAGGTATTTTTAGATTTATGTAAGTACCAGAAAAGTCTAAATATTTTGAGAGAAATCAGAAAAAAATTCAAAAGCGTTGTATCATTTTGGGTTTCTCTTTTAAACAAAAAAAGTAAATTAAACATGAATCTTTTATTTTCATTATTTTTCATCTGTAGAAAGTGCTTGAAATTACCTACATAAGAAAAAAAAATACAGCAACCATGTTACTGTAGTGTACAATTTAGCATATTTTTAACAGTTCAGTAAACTGTTCCATTATTCTACCTCCAACTTCAAGACTGTGACATTTCTAACCCAGCAGCTACATTCAGATTCTTTACTAGCTTGTGAAAATCTCTCCTAAACAGAAGTCTGACCAACTTCAAAGTATCTCCGCCCTTACAGCACTCACAATATGCCAGGAGCTTAGTATCAGACCTAGAAACACAAAATGAATGTGAAAACTCAGTGCTAGCCAGCTCAAACTTTGTATTTGTTTTTCTTCAGGCATGATTTCCTCAGAAAGCCTAGTATGTAGTAAATTAACCCATCAAATACAAAGGCAGGAGAATTACAACAGCTTAAGATGGAATAGGAACATGATTCCATCTCTGATGGTGTGCCAAAATTCAAGGAAATCACTGATGGCACTGGCCATGTAAAATAATAAGATCAGAATAATTTCAGGCCAAACAAGAATAGAGAATAATGTCCATTGGGGCTACATAAGGTCATTAGTTGTCTTGTTTAATATATATTAGTGAAAAATCATGTATATACAATTTATAGCTAGTGAAAAAGTATTTTCAAGTAGTAATTATGCTGAGTATATTTAATAAATTCACATCCTTTATGTACTTGTGTGGTTATATATGTCAAAATTAATTTCTATGTTTTTCTTTAAATGCATTAAAATAATCAGAAAACATTTTAGAAACCTAGTATTTTCATATTAGCTATTGAAACATATTATGAAGGGTTTTAACAATTCTAAACACACTTAGCCAACCATCCCTTAAAACACATTGTGCAGTCTCCTTTCCTCATGAAAATATATTTTTTAAGTTGCCTTGATTCAGAATATAAAACATTTTCTATGAAATTTCTCCAAGGAGACATGAACAAACATCTATTCACCTCAGATAAGGCACAAACAATAGAAACAAAGAAACAATTCCACACAAGTGTAGCTTGGCAAACCAATGATTTTAATTTGGATATGCCAGAAGTATGGGCAATTATTGAGCAGCAGAGATCTCAGTCACATTCTATTGCTCTCTCCTCTCTCTCTCTCTCTCTCTCTCTCTCTCTCCTTTTTTAAAAATACATATTTATTTATTTGAGAGAGAGAGGTGGGAGGGAGGGAAAGAATGGCCACGCCAGGCCTCTAGCCACTGCAAACGAACTCCAGGCGCATGCACCACCTTGTGCATCTGGTTTACGTGGGTCCTGGGGAACTGAACCAGGGTCCTTTCTCTTGGCAGGCAAATGCCTTAACCTCTAAGCCATCTCTCCAGCCCCTCTCTCTTTTTTTGCTCTTCTCTCCTGCTCCTCTTCTTTCTTCCTCTTCCTTTTTGTCTTCTTCTTCCTCTTCTCACCCTCTCTCTTTTTATCTCTCTCAGCAACCTTAGTGTGTGTGTCTGTGTTCCTACATATCCTTGGGCCAGGGTGAGGCCTTGTGAGCTCCTTCCCTAGCAACTATTGTCTGTCTATAAGAACCTGGAGAATGGGCATGCCTTCATAAGACCCTCCTCCCCTCCAGGAACATAAACAGAAAGTTAATGTACCCAGTCTTGCACATACCTTCTGATAGTCATAGGCTGCTGGCAGCTCAAGAGGGCAACAGCAACATCATGTCTGGAGGATACATTCCACAACAAATCACTTAGGAACAAAGTTATCAAGTGTAGAAGAATGTAGATGAATTGGAATAGAGCCAAAAGTGTGTGAACATTGCATTTTAGAACAATGGCCTTGGGTCTATTCCAACTGAAAGGCTAGAATTTAAATTGAAGCCAGTAGTAGCTATATGGCATTTAGAGTCCTGAACTGCACTTAACTTATCCATGGAAACAGGAAAATAATAATTTTCCTGGAGTGATAATGAGAGGATTAAATATACTACTGTATGGACAGGCACAATCAAACAGAAGAATGTTTAAAACACCATTATAATTGTATGCATGGAGGGAAACACAGAAACTCTTTTGCCTTTCATTCTGCCTCCACCCAAAGTTCAAAGGGGTTCTATGCAGTCTTTCAGCCTACTATCATGAATCCTTGGGCTGTTTACAGAATCCCCACAGAATCTCACAAGCTGTGTATGAGTATTCCAACACATTATTCTCTGAGTTTGGTTACTGGAATAGGAAAGTTTCCTAGTAATGACCCACCAATTAAGAAGTGTCTTTGAGCATACAACTAAAGTTACTCCTTAGGAAAGAGGCAGTTAAGAACAGGCATAGTTCAGTTCAGGAGTAAGAATGTCAATCTTTGTACAACAAGAGAGGAAGAAAGGAATATGAATTTTCATTTAGAAGTTCACTTCGAAGCTCCACTGACTGCTTTTACCTCTGCTGCCTGGTGCTCTTAGGACTTGAACCCAATATCCACATCCAGTAATAATAATAATTCATCACCTGTTCAACTAACAGTGACAAGGACAGTCCTCATATCTAGTCACTCAGTCCAAAATAGGCCCAAATCTCTCATCGCCTACCAACTCCTTACGTAAGGAGGGGAAAAGGGAGCAAGACATCTTTAATAGACCATCACAATCCAAAGCAAAGGAAATCACCAAACCCCTAAAATATGCCAAATTCTTCTCTGTTTGCACTGTATCATTGTGACAAATCTAGTCTCGGGTGCAATCACCTCTTTTCTAATTTATTAGAATAACTTTCACTCCCTGCTCCTTCCACAGTCACTGCCCAGTGACCAGAGAACTTTCTTTTAAATAGGAGCACACTATTTCACTTATGTACTCAAAGCCCTCCACTGTATTGCTAATTCACTCAGAATAAACACGAAAATGCAATGGTCCAGATGGACTTACTCATGTGGTCTTTATCACCTGACTTCCTTCTTCTGCTCTTCCTGAACTCTCCCTGGGATCTGGGGATCCATCTACATTGGCTTTTCATCATTCTGCACCTTTGCCAATTATACTGCTTCAGGAAAACACACACTGGTTACTGATTCTGATTAAAGTGTTGTCCATCAAGATAGTGTCATGTCAAACTCATTTTCTTTATATCTTTCCCAAGAACAGACAGTTCTCATTACATTAGTTAAGATCACAAATTCTCAGCCTCTTCTTATAAATAATTATTTTCTCAGTCCCCACCCTACTCTTTAGTTTATCATAGTGTTTATCGCCTTTCAAACTACCATATAATATTCTAATTAATTGTGCTTATTGTATAGCTTAAATTGAGATATATGCCCTGAAATGGTTGAGAGTCATTAAATAACTGTGAATGAATCAAATATGTTATTGATGAAAGGTGTAGTAAGGATTCCATTTCTTCAAATATCTATCATTTTTCATTTTCAGAATATTCATATGGGATTTTATAGTCATCTCTTACTTTTGAGTCCCAATTGACATACTCTTCTCTGTGATAACTATGGATGGGACTTTTATAAATTTTAATTTCAGACTCTGACTGCCTGATATTTTTACACATTCTGTCCTTGTTTCCCATAGTCTCTGGGACATCTCATGAAGAAAAATGTATTCAGTCCAGCTTTAAAAGTGCATATAGTATGTACCAGTAAAAAACACTATTCAAAAAGCCAAATTCTCATATGAGACTCAAGACAATGTATTTTTTTAATTTTATTTTTATCTATTCATTATTTGAAATACATTTCATTATTTGAAAGAGAGCAGGTATGTGAGAGAGAGGCAAATAGAGATAGAGAGAGAATGGGCACACCAAGGCCTCTAGCCACTGCAAATGAACTCCAGACACATGGACCACCTTGTGCATCTGGTTTTACATAGGTACTGGAGAATTGAACCTGTGTCCTTTGGCTTTGCAAACAAGAGTCTTAACTGCTAAGACATTGCTTTAGCCCAAAAGACAATATCTTAGCTGTGAAGCCTATCAAATCAAGACCCAACTGTCCCAGGTCCAACATATAATAATAGCACAGAGTAACTATTGCCACTACAAATGGGAGGAATAGAGGCATTGTAAGGAAAGACTTGACCAACTGAAGATTAAAACCAGCAGGGAAAATGTCAAATATTGAAGCTTCATGACTGGCATCTAAAACGTGATAAAATTCTCTGGGCTCCAATATGCCTGGGTAACTCTGCCCCTGTAGCTGTGCTGCTTACTGCCTGGGCAGAATGTGGCAGTTTGAATGAAGTGTACCCCATAAGCACACGTGTTTGAAATGTTTGGTACCAGCTGATGGCAGTTTGGGAAAGTTGTGGAGACTTTTGAAGGTGGAACATTGTTATAGGAGGCATATCACTGGGGGACAAGCCTTGAGGTTTATTAATCCATATATGTTGGGTATTGAGAGCTATCTCACTCTTGCTTTTCCCTACCTGCTACCATGGCAACATGACACTGTGGCTACATACCCTGCCATGCTTTCCCCACCATGATGAAACTTTCCCTTGACATGGTTAGCTGAAATCTAGTTGAGTGCTTCGACCCAGTAATGAAAAGTTAACTGCTACGCTCCCCTTCCTTTCCATCATCAGAATATAATTATTTCTACAGGTATGAATCTCTGGATTACCTAAATACTATTTTTCTTTATTATTCTTTCAGATATATTGCATATTTTATCTCAAAATTTCATCTTGAAATACAAAATGCAGTTTGCCTTTTTCCTGACTGAACCTTCTGACTGAAAAAGTATTTAATATTGGAAGTGTTCATAGGAAACACTTGACTTGATTATGTACTTGGACTTGTACACAGTATTTATCTAAACTGTAATCAATGGAAAAGAGGATATGTAATTGAGGAAACTTAGTGTCATGTAGTGAGATAATCATCTATGGTCACTTTGAATGTGAGGACTACTTGAAGGTAAAACTTTGTTGCATTTACACACTGTAAGAATATTTTTATTAAAATGATGAGATATACAGGGAGGTTGTGGTATTGCTACAGATATCTACATTAGAAAAGTTACAGAATGAAAATGAATAGTTACGGACTTTAAAATTTATCACAAATTATCGATAGGACCAGTGAACTTTCACGTTAGCCCTAAATTAATCCCTGGTTCTGAAAGGATCAAAGTATACCTTATGTACAATTTATCATATGCATCCTTCTATTTTTGTACATAGGCTACCTGAAGGACTGGCACAAGGTGCTCATCTCCATTTTACCTAGTACAGACCTCATCTCCAACAAAATAATTGGCAGATATTGATCCATGGCATTGTATTGTAAATGAACAACTCACAGCTGCCCAGGGTAAAAGGTTAGGGTTGAGAAATACAACAGGGTGCAAAAGCTTGAAAGAAAAAGTACTAGGCAAAGAGTATTTTGGAAAGTAAGACATTTCAAGCATTATTGCACACAAATGAAAAATCAAAAGCAGGCTCTGGGCATGAGTCTATTTGGGTTGCAGTAATGATATACAGAAATGGGTGGCTTACAAACAAAAGAGATGTGTTTCTCATAGTTATAAAGTCTGTGAATCTTAAATGAAGCATATCTGATAGCTGATTGTTATCATCTATGGTTACTCTGGTGGTTTCAGATGTCTCCCATAAATTCATGTGTTCTAAATGCTTGGACCCCAGCAGATGGCAACTTGGTAGGTGGAGCCTTACTGAAGGAGGGTTGCTGGGATCTTGTGGTTTATTGGCCTGTAGCTTATCATGGTTAGTTGGCTCACTTTTCTGCTGCTGTTTTCCATCTGTTGTGGCAGAAGTGACGTCTAGCCACTGCTCATACCATGCTTGTCCCTGCCATCATGAAGTGTCCCCTCAAGACTGTAAGACAAAATACTTTCCTCCCATAAACTGCTTTTGTTGGGATGCTTTATCTTCACAATAAGAAGGTGCCTACAAATAGAAGGTACCTGCAACAGTTACTTTGGGTAAAAAAGCTACAAAAATTTTCTGCTTGAAGTATCTAACATGACTTACCTTTTCTGATATCTGATAGCAGATGAAATCCATTTCTGTTTTGTTGATTTTTGATGTGTGCATAGGTATGAACCTATGTATGCCCACTTTTTTGTGTTTGTGTGTGATAGGGAGAACACATATATATTCAAGTACACATACACATCTGTGTCCATGCATGTGGAAGCCAGAGGAAAACACTGAGTATGGCTTCTCAGGGACTTCCTGTGAGTTTTGAGACAGGGTGTCTCATTGGCCTAGAGTTTACAAAATAGGCTACACTGTTTGGGAACAAGCTCCATAGAGTCTCCTTGTTCTACCTCTCCTGTGTTGGGATTACCAGTGCATGCCACTATGCCTCATATAATGAGTTCTAGAGCTCAAACTCTGGTTCTCATGCATAGAAGATAAACATTGTACTGATTGTACTATATCCCCAGGTCCCCTTCTGTTTTATAGATGGCAATCTTTTCACTGTCTTCTCTAATGATGGAAGAGGTAAGGGATTTCAACATACAAACTTTGGATAGACAGAAACCTTTGGTTTATGGCAATCCATGAAGAAAAGAAGATTTTTATTAGGCCCTAACTATGCATGTCTGGCTGATCTGCAAGGTCAGTGACTATTTGGTAAAATGTTATAGAAGCCCAAGCATAGAGCTATTCTGAAAATCCTTGGAAAGTTGGCTGTTCCCTTATTTAGCTATTCCTACCCAGGGTAATTACTGTCAATAGTAGCTAAACACAAACTAAAGGAAGTAAGCCTTTGGTGATAGCACATGAAAAGCAATGCATTCTTTGCAAAAATAGTTTAAAAACTTACTAAAAGATGGGTAACTACAATCTTCAACTATCAATTCACAATAAATCCTGGGAATAGGATGAATGTAATTTGCCAAATAAATGTGTTATAATATTCAAAACTATAGCTTCAAAAAAGATTACAAGGCATATAAGAAACAGAAAAAGAAACAAAATGAATGGAAAGCTACTATTATTGAGGAAGATTAGACATTTGCACTTACTTAACAAATATATTAAAATAATTATCTTAAAAATTATAATAGACCATGGACAAAAAGCCAAAGTAAATCAGCAAAACAATGTATGAAAAATATATATCAATAAAGAAACATAACTGTGGTGGCTTGAATGTAAATGCCCCATAGCCTCAGGTATTTTTCATTAAGATTAAGCTCCTACATAAGTCTCCAGAAGGCACAACCCTGCTGGAGAAAGTATGTTACTAGGGGCAGATCTTGAGTACAGCCCTAAGGTGTGTAGAGAGTTCTGGCTTCTCATGTTGTCTCTGCAATGGGTGTATGATGAAGTGAGCCAGCTTTTCCCACCATGATGAAGTTTTCTATAGAATCTATAGCATGAAATAAACCCTTTCCTTCCATAAGATGTTTCTGGTTAGGTATGCCAGCAATGAGAAGGTAATTGCAACAATAATCAAAAGTCTAGGGCTGGAGAGATGGTTTACTGATTAAGCACTTGCCTGTGAAGCCCAAGGACCCTGGTTTGAGGTTTGATTCCCCAGTACCCACGAAAAGCCAGATACGCAAGATAAGTGCATCTGGAGTTCATTTGCAGTGGCTGGAGGCCCTGGTATGCCCATTATCTCTCTCTCAGCCTCTTTCTCTCTCTGTCTATCTGTTGCTAATAAATAAAAATAAACAAAAAAATTTTTTAAAAAGTCTAGAGCTGGGATGGAGAGATGGCTTAGCGGTTAAGGTGCCTGCCTGCTAAGCCTAAGAACCCGGTTCCAATCTCCAGGTCCCACTTTTAGCCAGATGCAAAGTGATGCAAAGGGGCAATGCTGCACTTGCCCACAAGGGGGCACACGCATCTGGATTTCATTCACAGCAGCTGAGAGACCGCTGGTGTGCCCATTCTCTATCTGTCTCCCTCTCCCTCTCTCTCTGTCTGTCTCTCTCTGTGTCTCTCTCAAAAAAAAAAAAATTTTTTTAAAGTCTAGAGCTGAAAAATATAGTTAAGATAGAATATTGGCGGGGGTGGGGCTGACCAAATCATGTAGCAGTTAAGGTGCTTGCCTGTAAAGCCTAATGCCCCAGGTTTGATTCCCCAGTACCTATGTAAGTCAAGATGCACAAAGTGAGGCATACATCTGGAGTTTGTTTTCAGTGGCTACAGGCTTTGGTGTGCCTATTTTCTCTTCCCCTTCACTCCCCATCTGTCTCTATATGTGTGTGTGTGTATGTCTCACTTCTCTCTGTTTCTTTCTGATTGCAAATACATAAATAAAAATATTTATTAAGGATGTCTTTTGTTGGATGAAAATAGAGCTACCAACTGACACAGACATTCTTCTACTGGTTATCTACCCTAAAGGCTCCACTCTTCACTGCAGAGATATTTGCTCAACCAAGTTTATACCTGCTCAGTTCACAACACCTAAGAACTAGAATTAATGCAGATGTTCATCATTTGACAAATGGATAATGAAGATATGGTACATTTACACAATGACTTCTACTCAGCAGTAAGGAAAAATGATATAATGAAATTTGTAGGAAAATGGACAGACTTGGAACAGATCATAGTAAGTGAACTTACACAAACACAGGAAGACAAATGCTGCATGGTCTCCCTCATCTATGGTTCCTAAACTGGAATAGTTTGAGTTTCCGGTGAACTCAAGGGACAGATGAAAAGATTGGAAGGTTTGGGGAGAGGGGAATGAGAGGATGGGGAAGATATGGGCAAAACTAAATCCAAAATGGATTGGTATCACAGAAACCTTCCTTCAGCATAGTAATAAAAGATATAACCTTCAATAGGAGCATGGAGGGATTATATGGTAAGAAGGACCCTGAAGAGGGTGGGGTGAAGCTTAACCCTAAAATATTTGGTCTTGTTTGTAATTCCTAGTACCAGGAATTGGTTACAACCCACATTGAGCTATTTATTAGAGAGACTTACACGTTTCCCTCAACAAAAAAACCTTCTGTCAAAGCACCTGATTACTTACCAGACGTGAATGGTAAGACTCTATTGCTGAAGACACCACATGCTGCCAACACATAACATCAAGAAATCTGGTTGAATCTGGAAAGAATCCTAGATGGTTAGCCCATATAGTGTTTAAAAGCACTACAATAAGCTGCTGTGTGAAAATAGCCAACAACATTGTGAGCAAGCAAGGGACACTGCTATATGCAAGCAACCAGCCTGACAAGATGTACACACCTGTGCAATAGTGGCACACAACCTAGGTGAGTAAACAGTGGTTCTCTTATTGGCTAAGACATCCACTTACTGGAAAGGAACCCAGAGCTGGAACTGGGAACCAAGTCAAAATCCCATGGAGAACAAGATTTTGGACTCCAGTGAGAAGCTCCCACTAGTCTTTGGCCAAAATTGAGGCTACACACATCAAAATCTCTCTAAACAATGTGTATCCACTTTAACCTATCCTGATCTCACTCTCTGTTGGAGATTTTTTTTTTCTTTTTTAGAAATCTGTGAAAACTGAGGACAACCAAAATCTATGAACAAGACAACAATAGATAGCTGAGGCCCTCCCAGCAGATGAACCACCCTTTGCACAACAGCCAGGGCCCAGGGGAAACCACAGAGGAACTGGTGAGATGATCAAGAGTATTGCTTCCATAGTGAGCCTGTCGATTTGTGCCAGGAGACAGACACTGAGGATATTCAAAATGCACCAAAGCAGAAATCCAGAAGCTGCTGAGAGCTCAACACTACAGTAGATTTAAAGCACTCCCATCAAGGCTTACAGAATTTTGTATAAGAGGGGGCAGAAAGAATGGAAGAGCCCAAGGTGGGACAGAATATCCAGAGGAATTGCCCCCCTCCCAAAATGACTGACTGCTGCTCTCATAACTCATAATCTACAACTCCATGGTGAATATTAGAAATCTCACTAAGGAGGGCCCTCAGTGGAGTGAGGGCAGGGAGGAGGGAAATGATGGTACCAATACATGATGTACCCATATGAAGTTTCAAAGTAATAAAAAATATTTAGTAAGCTGGGCATGGTGGCACATGCCTGTAATCCCAGCATGGGGGAGGCAGAGGTAGGAGGATCACCACGAGTTTGAGGCCACCCTGAGACTACATAGTAAATTCCAGATCAGCCTGAGCTAGAGTGAGACCCTACCTCGAAAAACCAAAAAAAAATTAAAAACTGGACGACCAGCCAGGTATGGAGGTACATGTCTTTAATCCCAGCATTCAGAAGGCAGAGGTAGTAGGATTGCCATGAGTTTGAGACTAGCCTGAAACTACATAGTGGCTTTCAGGTCAGCCTGGGCCAGAGCCATACCCTACCTCAAAAACAAAAACAAAAACAAAAACAAAATCAAAAACAAAAACAAAAACAAAGACACTAACAGGGGAGGAGAGAGTTCAACAGTAAATTAGCAGGCAAGAGAATTTTAGTGAGCTTCAAGATAGAACATTTGAAATTATTCAGATGGAGGCATGGAAATGAAAAATAATAAAGATGAACAGAATATAAGAAATGTGTGTAACATGATCATCCAAACCACCATAAATAGAAAGTTATATATGAAAATCCAAATGGCAGGAAAGAGACAGGGGCACTAGGAAATATTTTAAGAAATAATGGCTGAAATTTATGCAAATTAGATGCACAACATGAATGTAGACATTGAAACCATAGATCCAAGAAGCTAAACAAATTTGAAGTAGAAAAAACTCAAAAGAGGTCCACAGCAAGACACATTACAATCAAACTGTCAAAAATAAAACGTTGAAACAAGAGAGAAGTGATCTCTTATCAACAAAAGATCCCCAGTGGGATCTTGCTGGAAACCATGATGGCCAAGAGCTTGAGGTGGCATAGCTAAAGAAAGGCAAGGCAATTCTGCCCATGAAGAATGCTAAACCCTGTAAAACTGAGTTTCAAACAATAACAAATTAAGACATTACCAGGGCTAGAAAAAATGGCTTAGTGATTAAGGTGCTTGCCTGCAAAGGCAAAGGACTCAGGTTTGATCTCCCCAGGACACACATAAGCCAGATGCACAAGATAGCACATGAGTCTGCAGTTCATCTGCAATAGCTAGAGGCCCTAGAAAACTCATTCTCTCTATATATCTGCTTCTTTCTCTCAAATAAATAAAAACAATCTTAAAAGACATTATCAAATAAACAAGGAAAAAGAAGTCATCTTAACCAATAGATCTGCCCTGCCAAAAATATTAAAGGTTGATAGCAGAGGATACTAGACTGTTAAATATTCTTCGAGGAAGCATTAATCACTTATAAAGGACACTACTGGGAAATTGAACCCAGGCCAGCATACTTTGAAAGTAAGTGCATTTAATCACTGAGCAATCTCCCCAAACCTTTCCATCATAATTTGAGCTACAAAAAAATACATATCCAATCCATAATGAACAACACCCCATATCAACTAGGATAGCTATAATAAAAATACAAATAATAATATAGTTTGACAAGAATATGGACAAACTGAATGATTTTGATGTACGTAATTGAAATTAAGTATAAAATGGTGAAGTCACTATGACAAAAAGCAAGTTTATCAATTCCTTAACATATCAAATACAGTTACATAGGACTTCAGACATTATAGCTATATGTCCATACAAAATGTGTACATATATGTTTATTACAGCATTAATCATAATAGCCAAAAGTATATAATGAAACCCAAATGCTATCAACTGAGGAATAAAAAGCAAAACATGGTATTGAATTAAAATATAACATGACTGGTTTGGAGAGATGGCTTAGTGGTTAAGTCACTTGCCTGCAAAGCCAAAGAACCCAGGTTCAATTCCTAGAACCAATGTAAGCACAAGGTGGCACATGCATTGGAGTTTGTTTGCAATGGCTAGAAGTCCTGGCATGCCCATTTCTCTCTCTCTCTCTCTCTCTCTCTCTCTCTCTCTCTCTCTCTCTCTGTGTGTGTGTGTGTGTGTGTCTCCATCTTTCTGTCAAATAAATAAATAATTTTAAAAATTAATATATATATATATATATATATATATATCTGTGTGTGTGTGTGTGTGTGTGACATTACATAGCAATAGAGTGAATGTACAGAGAAGCATAGATGATCTCAAAATTACTGTGCCCAATGAGAGAAGTAACTACAGAAGACAGCAGAGTATATTATTCCAATTATGTAATGAATAGAATAGGCCAGTCTACAGAGGAATAAAGTAGTCTTCTAGTACTGTGGCTGCAAGTCACAGAAGCATGAGAAAGGAATGGAAAGAGTATTGTCTGCTTAGGGTTACCAAACTTGTCTTAGAATTGATGAGAGTATTCTAAAATTAGATTACTGTGTTGGCCATACAACTATAGATACACTAAAAACTATTGAATTGGATAGTTTAAACATAAAATATATTAAGAAAGAGTGGAGTCACATCCTAATAAAAGTATTAATGACCAAAAAAGAAATCTTATGAAAAAGTTCTTCAAATCCTCAAGGAAAACAGTTGAGAGAAAAGAGAAAACCTTAGGCAGAATGGGAAGACAGGGTAAATCATGGAGTTATGGGAAGGAAGAGGAGCCCCATATCCTGGCCTTCAGTCAATGCTCTTCCAGCTGAAAAGCATGAATTTCAACACAATTAAAATTTTGTGTTAATTGTGAAGAGATAATATTCCTTTGGTATGTAGATAATTTAGGTTAAAACTATCCATGAACCAGGCTTAAGCCCTGAGTGTGTATGACATTAGTGGAACCTCCCCTTTTACCTGGACATTCTGGGAATCTTAAACAAAGTTGTTAACTTTATTAATGGAAAGATATCTTACCTTCCTGCAACCCCTGCCATCTACAACTTTACCTAATAAATTGGAATCCTAGAAGTTACCCCTCAGGAACTACCCTGTGACCTTATTTAGGTTTCATAGCAATTATTTGATGACAATAGCTTCAAAACTCTCCAAACACAATAAAGTGTGACTCTTTATTTAGAAATTCACACCTATACTCTAAGGTATGTCTTACTTTCCGTCGGACTACTCTCTTTCTCTTGACCATCATGAATAAAGTCTATATTTAAATAAATTAATAAAATCCCAACTATGCTTCTACATTCTGGCCAGTCCTGAAATTTTTTTCTGCATTAAAAAAAGCACATATCCTAGGTTCGCCCGAGGTGAGGTCCTTAAAATACTAAAAGAATTCTTCAGGCCATAAGCTAATGCCTCAATCCCCATCCAATGATATAACTTTAAAAAATGGAAGGATAAGTTCTCTTCACAAATGCACATGATATTTTAAATTAATCAATTCTTCCCATATTAAGAGAATAGCCTGGAATTAAACATACAATTTACTTCATAACATTCTTGTCCCTACATAGGCTTCCCATGTAACATGATTTCAGTAAGAATAAAAATAATCTACTGACTTAGTAGTTTTATTTTTAAGTAAGAGTAACTAACTCTGGCAATCTTAGGCCAAAAGAATTTTGCTAAACATATTCACTAGCTCCAAAACTCTCCAAATGCTGCTGGAATAGGCCAGGGTCCATGCAGTCTCTAGAAATACACAAGGCACACCCTGAAATCACTCTGGCCACACTGCTAGCAGAATTTCTAAATGCAGTCACTACTGTTTGCAGAACTTTTATCACCACAACAAGCATGGAGGGCTACTGCTAGTGCTCTTGGTTCAAAGACCAGGAGAAATGAATATCAGATCTGCTATTTGTAAAATGAGAGGCAGGATCTGCTTCAGAAAAATTCAGATGTTGCATATTCGAGAATAGCAAAAATAGAATGGAGAGATGTTTAGCAGTTAAGGCATTTGCCTGTGAAGCCTAAGGACACAGGTTCAATTCCCTAGGATCCACATAAGCCTGATGCACATTATGGCACATGTGTCTTGTTTGCAGTGGCTAGAGGCCCAGGTGTTTACATTCTCCCCCTCCTTTCTAAATAAATAAATAAATAAATACTACAATATTTAAAAAGACATTGTTTCTATTTAAAAAATAACAAAAGTAAGATATAGATGCCTTGATAAAACAAAATATGATTAAATGTTAAATAGAAATAATTTTATTCATAAATTTAATCCCTAGTTTCTTTTTACACTTTTCATGCTTTAATTTCATTACTATACAGGTGACAAAAATATTCAACATTATTTATGGAAAAGAGTGAAATATTGTTTTCACTAAACTCATAGAAGATGCCTCCATTTTTCAAGGTTATTGTTATCCTGCTTTGCAAACATGAAAAACAATTGCTTCAGGTTTTAAAGGTTAGATAGTTGGCTATTGATAGGCTGATATCACAATTAGAAGTAATTAGCATAATTGCTATCTAGATAGAATGTCACTTTCATAAAGGTACTGTATAAATTAAAAAGTAACTACTGTTATTAAGACAAGGCATACAGACAATGATAAACATCTCACTGTATCCCAGAGAATCTACTCAGCTGGAGATTCCAGGACAAGGTAAAGACCTCCTTTGATTATGCATTTTGTTATACTGAAACATTCTTCTCACTTTATAGCATAAAGACCACAGTTCACATTAAAATGTGTTGGACAGTCTATCAAAAAGGATCCTAGTGCATGAATAAAAATCATCAGAACATTGCTGTGTTCACTAAAACATTGCTTCTTATCACAAAGAAGTAACAAATACTAGAAATGATTGATATGCTAATTAGCCTGACTTGTTCATTTCACAGCACACATTTAGAAACATCACATTTCACCTCCTAAACATACAATTATAATTATTCAAATAAAAATAAAATAACTTTTCCTAAAAAATTCTCCCACATATAAGAAACATTAATCAATGAGTTCCTTCTTTCAACAACTTACAAATAGCCTGAGTGAATTTTCATGTCACCGTCCTAGGAGTTCTGAAAAGGCAAATGGATTTCAATAAATTCAGTTCCTGGAATTGTGTTGATAGCCCAAGCTAAAAATAATGCTAAAAGACTTAAACCCTTAACTTTATGCTCCAAAGAGAGAGAGAGAAGAAAAAAAAGAAAGAAATGGCTCCATAATTACATGGTCTTGATTTAGCAGAGCATCATAAATTTTTTATATGCAAATGTACTGATGAAAAACAGCATCAGATGTATGATGGAATGAATGCATTTCAGAGTATGTGATAATAGTAGCAACAAATTCTAATCACATAATAAGAGACTGAGAATCTGAACTTGAGAAGGGGCAAAAAAGTAAAGTCTAGAGGGTGTGGTCCAGTGAAGACTATATCTGTAAGGAATAAAATTTTAGGAAAGAGAATCTGATTCAAGATGTTAGCTAATAGGAGTAGAGGGAGAGAGCTATAATAAAAGTTTGAATATACTTAAAATATATTTACCTGCTCAAATGATTGATGCTAAAGTGCAAATTCTGGTGAATATGGGATGAGCATATGAAGTCAGGAGTAAAAACAAAGGGCAAAATTCCCCCGGCCAGAACCTTCTCCTTTCATTACAATACCTTCTAAGCACAGAACATAATAACATAGTGTCCTAACCTCAAAATAGTAATCCAGGCTAATGTGGTCCCAACGTGAGTAGCAATTTTTTTCTTCTTACCACAATAAACCCTACTACTCCACAAGAATTTCACTGCAGTCCATACTGCTTCATGATGTAGTTCATAGATCCTTCCCGTGAATCTTGTTCCACCACCTGCATATGCACTATGTAGATTTCATTCTTTTACTCACCATCTCAAGATCTGCAATGCTAACCATGGATATAGCAACAGAGTTGTCTGTGAACCCAATCAAGCCTTTAGGAAGAGCATGAGGAACAAATAACTTCCCAGTCCTCTATAAAGGCCAAGACGAGAGTATACAAAGGAGTGGTCTGTAATGAAATTACAAAAATACACAGGTTACCTACCTCAATGAAAAATAAGACAGTTGTAAAAATTGGATATGTCATCCATTTAAATAAAAACCTTAAGACTCAAGATGGCTGAATAGGGAGATCTAGCATTCACCTCCTCTTCCAAAGAAATGAAGTAACAGGTGCACAAAGATGCACTTTAAGTGAATGATCTTAAGAGAACACGAGAAATCAGCCAGAGAGCATCTGGAATCTTGTAAATTTAAGAGTACTAATCTAAGAACATAGTAGGTGAAGAAATTTAACTTCAATTAAACTGTATTACAATATTAAAAAAAAACAAAGACTTGTGAGAATGTAGAGGAAGAGGTACTCTGATACATAGGATCAGAAATTAGTACAGCCGTTATGCATAAGAGTATAGAGGGTTCTCAAAAGGTTTATAAAATAGATCAATTGTGTATATTCAGTTATCCCACTTCTGCAAATATATCCAAAGGAAATGAAATCAGCACACCAAAGAGATACCTAGACACCCATGTTTACAGTAGCACAATTCACAATAGATAAGATATGGAATCAGTTTAAGAACCAATCAATAGATTAACAGATAAATAAAATGCATATATATTCATACATACACCCATATGTGTTTATAAACACAAAATAGAGTATAATTCATCCATAACAAAAAGTGAATTTCTATTATTTGTAGCAAGATGGATATAGCTGGAAGATATCCAGTTAAGTGAAATAAGCCAGACAAGAAATACAAATACTGCATTTTCTATCTTATATGTGGAAGTTAAAACCATTGACCTAGGAGTAGAATATTGGTTACTACAGATTGAGAAGAGTGGAGAATGGAAAAGGATGGTTGGATTTGATCAGTGCATATTATATGCATGTTTGACACTATCACACAAAACTCCATTAATATGAAGGTACATTTGATACCTCATATTAATGCATAATAACTATACATATACATGTAAAGGATTTGAAGAAAAATAGATGCTAGCTAAGCCACTGTGGTAGTTTCAGTGGATGTTCCTCAATACATTCAGAAATTTATTAAAGTTTGTAATTTAGCTCTCTAGCCACTGACTGGAGGAAGTGTCACTGGAATGGTTCTGAATTCCAGCCTAAGATATGCAAGGTACTGAGCTTTGCCTGGGGTTCCTGAAGTGTGCTTGCTTCCTTTTGGTGGTGCAGACCTGTGAAGTTGGGCCAACTGCTTCTGCCATTATGGAATTTCCCCTCTATCTGTAAGATTCAATAAATCCCTTCCTCCTGTAACTGTGCTTGGTTTGGAAGTTCATCCCAGAAGTCTGAAGCTGTCTACTACCACATCAGATATCTCAGCAGCATCTTTGCAGTGAAGCACACAGCATAAACTTCAGTATAAACCTAGCCATGACAGATTGTCTGTTGCTCATGTAATATCTCTGAATATCATTTGTGCCCAACACAGAATGAAACACTTACCCCAACCTACCTCATCATGGAGATTCCCAAATAGCATTCATTTAACTCAGAATTCAGGGTATCTAGCAAGCATGAAGTTGTCTCTATATGCCTTATATGGAGTTACCTATGGTTCAGCAGTCTGTTCCCCAAAGTGGTAAGCTGTGTATTCTACCCCACAAGCAATATACAACAGTGAAAAGAGATTAGCATAAACAAAATCATAAATGGAATTCCAAAAAAGAAAAAGATGAGGACTCAGCAAGCTCTGGTCCATAGCAGTGATGAAATTCCCTATGGTAAATATCATGTAAGCCTGATATCATGTCCGTGGTATATTTCAAAGTCTGTTCAATGACTGTCATATCTGAAAATACATACATGAGAAAGATATGTGCATATACAGATGTATATTATTAGCTGCATTTATTATTGATAATGGATATTAAAATAGAAAATAAGTGAAAATCATCCTTATATGTGAGTTTTAGAACACAAAATGACAATAATGCTTATTTTTTACACAAGTTTTTCTTGCTATTCTAGTCTGAAATGTTCATAATCCTCCACTCAATGACATTTTATATATGAAAATATGTTATTATCTTAGGTTATTAAAATAATTTACACATCTTATATCACCATTAAAGAATAAAATTCAATATAGAAGATTTAAATGCCTCAGAAAGCTTTGTGTTCAGGTTTTGTAAGAAATTACACCAGACGGGCATGGAGGCGCACACTTTTAATTTCAGCCCTCGGGAGGCAGAGGTAGGAGGAACATCATGAGTTTGAGGCCAGCCTGAGAATAAACGCCAGGTAAGCTTCTGCTAGAGTGAAACTCTATCTCAAATGACAACAACAACAAAAAAAAATGGAAAGAAAGAAATCACACAAGAAAGATATTATAGGAAGCACCTTTCTTTGTCTGTAGATTGTGAGAGACCTTATAAAGCCTAGAACCCAAAACCCATAGAAAAATTAAATCAAGTGACTGCTTTGAAACTCCTTTTGACCCTGATTATGATGACTGGAGGATATGAGGCCAGCTGTTCTCCGCAAGCTGAAAGCCTATCATGCCAACTTAAGTTCAAAGAGACAGCTGCTTTCTCTCTCTGCCTTAACCTTTCTTGGATTTCACCTCCTGATTCCTTCAGGAATTGAAGTAACTTCTGCAAACACAAATCAGCTTTTTCTCTTTTATGCCTGTCAAGCTCCATGGAAATCATGTACTATGAATGAAGTCCACCTACTTCATGATCACAGAAAAGACTCTGTCTGCTAAAGGCAAGATAATTTTTTGTGATACAGGTAAGAGCAACTGAAACTATCTAAATGCTGAACAACTGCATTGCTAATACTTGCCAGTATTACCTTCCACTATAGAAAGAATATTACTCAGAATATTTAATGAGCATGTGAAGAAAACAAGAATAATTAAATAATCATTTTCATTTATCATTTTGTATTGTTCAGTGGACAACAATTGTTATCCATGACTAAGAAACTGCTAAGTAACATATCATCAGTCCTTATTAAATCTATCTTCTTGAATTACAAAACTGCAAGTTAAGCCCAGTTACATTCGTAAGCAAGTAATTTCAGGATAATATAAATAAATGATTAAAGAAAAAAAAATGAATAAGTTACCATGAAAGCTGACTAGGGAAAATACTGCTATTTACCTGAAGGAAAGAAGAGATAAAAAAGAAATCATTTTCAAAGAAGAGGTGACTCATGCTGAATCCTGCAAGATGAATAGAAACTCTCTGAAGAAAGAAAATTTCAAGCATAAAAAGCAGGTTGCAGAGCCAAAGGACCTAAATGACCCACAATTTTCCCCACTAACTTCCAAATTGCTTTAAAGTTAAGGGTAAAGAAAGCTAATGGCCTATAATTTGGCAATACTCCAATTGTATTGAAGTTTGATGATGGAGAGCAATAATTTCCACCTAGTAGACAGAGTATGATACATTCTACAACATCAACTGAGATTCACACAAGAAATACTAACATTCTCCTTGCTCTCTCCTCACATTTGCCTTGCTGAGCATCAAACTCTTAAGAACAGATGCTAATCTGATTATAAATGACCAAGGGCTTTCCAGTATGTAATATTTCAGATATAACTCTGTATGCAATGTATGTTTCCTGAATTTTTATTAGCAAATAAAAGGAATGGTGGAGTGTTTTTACACCTTTGAACAAGCTACCGGAGGTATTTGGATGGATCACATTTTGACACAGAAACAATACAGTCACTTTCATTTTAGGAAGATGCTTGCAAAAGTATCCAGCTTTGGTCTACTAGCATATGACTGTTACAGCAGATGCACTCATTTCAAACCTGAGATTTATCCCTTAAAGTCAGAAATAAAGTGAGGAAAAGATGAGACGCAAAAATCAGTGGGGACACTAAAGCTTTGGAATGGAAGGAGGAAAAATGTAAAGATCAGAAATAGAATGAGATCAAGTTCATAGTCAGGACAAAAGTTGTAGTCAGGATCATGTATGAAATAAAAGGAATGGCCCATGTCAATATGCCCTACCATGAAAAGATATGAAAATAGTTCTGAGGCATTGTTTAATTATCAAAAATATCCCCATGTTTGTTATTCATTAAGATTTTGAAAGTATAACAATGCAAATAAATAGAAGAATATACATAAAGGTGATAAGAAAGAAAGGAAAAAAGAAAAGGAAGGAGGGAAGGAGGAAGGGTCGGGCATAGTGGCACATGCCTTTAATCCCAGCATTCTGGAGGCAGAGGTTGGAGGATCATTGTGAGTTCAAGTCCAGCCTGAGACTACTTAGTGAATTCCAGGTCACCCTGGAGTACAGTGAAATGAAAAACAAAATAATGAGAAAGAAGAAAGAAGACAGAAGAAAGAAAGAAAGAAAGAAAGAAAGAAAGAAAGAAAGAAAGAAAGAAAGAAAGGAAGGAAGAGAAAGAAAGAAAGAAAGAAAGAAAGAAAGAAAGAAAGAAAGAGAAAGAAAGAAAGAAAGAAAGAAAGAAAGAAAGAAAGAAAGAAAGAAAGAAAGAAAGAGAGAAATAAGAAGAAAGAGGGAGGGAGGGAAGGAAGGAAGAAAGGAAGGAAGGGAGGGAGGGGAGGGAGGAGGGAGGGAGGGAGGGAGGGAGGGAGGGGAAGAAGGAAGGAGAAAAAAGGAAAGGAAAAGGAAAGGAGGCAAGAAAGAAAGAAGAAAGCATGTCAAGAAAACTGAAAACATTTTCTTAAATGTGTGTTTGCTATTTGAAAGAAAGAGTGGGTTGATTGGTGATTTATTGTTTAAACATGTCAAGAAAACTGAAAAAACAAACCTTTGGTTATTATAAAAATGCTGATCCCAATGGTTGAGGATTATTTCCTGAGCTGCTGATATATCAGGAATTTTTTCTTCCAGAGAATCTTCTTCCATTTGGTTAGCATGGGAGATGTGAAAACTAGCAGTTTGCCATTATGAAGATGCTGTCCTTTTTCCAACAGTTATTTCTTTCAAAAAAAATTAGAATTGACCCAAAGTCAGGGTCTTCTCATATGACCCATTGGTCATACTGTTTTTTGTGCCAGTACCAGGTTGGGCATTTACAATGGCTTTAAGGACTAGACAGGTATGGTGATACTCCAGAGGTGTTTCTTTTGCTGAGATTGCATATCTATGAATTTTAGATACAGTTGAAGAAGGAAGTTGGGATTTTTATCGGCATTGCATTGAACAAGTGCTTTATAAGTGCTTTTGGTAAAATTGCCATTTTCACAATGTTAATTCTACCAATCCAGGAGCATGGGAGGTCTTTTGGAAATCCTTTTTGAAGTTTTTATGTTTTCTAGGTCTTTCCTAAGAACAGATGAGTATTGTATAATGGAAAAAATGTTATTTCTTTTTCTGTCTCTTTGGTGCATTGATTTTAGACACTTTGGAATTCTAATCACCAGTTTTATGGAAGTTCTCGGTCACTTATGTATAGAATCATGTCAAAATGAAATTTCTTCCTTTGAAATTTTGAGCAGTAAAATAGATGGACTGGGAACCAAAAAAAATTATATTATCTTCTTCCATGTTAGTGAAGTCACATTATCAAATCTCAGTTATTTCTCAAAAAGACCAGAACCACATGCTTTCTCTGATACTACAGAGTTCTTATGTTTATTACAGTTCTATTTACAATACCTAATAATTGAAATTATACATCTAGTGTATAATGAAAATAGATCTAGACAATATATATGTTATGGAAAAATGAAATTATGAAATTTTCAGTAAAATAGATGGACCTGGATAAAACAAACTCAGAAAGACCAGAAACATAAAACTTGCTTGTAATATTTATACATCTAGAAAAGATCTAGATAATAGTAAAGAGGTGAAAACCTACAAACATAAAACTGTAACCAAAAGTGAATAGAAAGAGGTGATCAGGAAGAGGAGGCAGGATGAGCAAAGGATACTAGTGACATGTAAACAGAAAGAAGAGAAAATATAGGAGGGAGAAAGGAGAGGGAGAGGGGAAGGGGCAGAATGAGGCAAGGGGATCAAGAAAAACAAATTGTATTTGAAAATAGTTTATAAGGGCATTTTAAATTAAATAGATAAGGATACATTTAACAATAGATGTATAATAGCTCTATAATGAAAATATTGCTGCTATAATGAAAGAGAATGTAAATAAGTAGCGATATGACATAAATAAAAGAAAGATGGGGTTTTGCTATAAATATAAATGTAAATTTGAGTAAAAATAACTGATATTAGTAGCAGTAGATGTTATAGCTCAAGGTTTGATAAGTTCTTTTTGTAAATAGGAAAAACTGCAAAAATCAATGGGATATTAATAATTTGAATAAAATAATTTAAATAAACTTATTCCAGAAATAAAGATTGAATAGGTTTTGTCTTCATCCTTACTTTTCAATGAATCTCTTACATATTCACTTATGACAAAGAAAAATAATAAAGAAAATTTGAAAACAAATGGTGGCAAATATTCTAAGGTAATTTTTTCACCCATTACCCCCAAAAAGAAGAAAGAAAGAAAAATAAAATTAATGAACCACTTGCCATATCCCTAAAACATTCTCAGCCATTTATTATTCTATTTTACAATAAAATATTTATTAGCCACTCAATACTAACTTGTGACAAGAACTAGAAATATTGTGAAGAAGACTCAGAGAGATAATGACTTCCTAGAAGTGCGAGTCAGGTGAAAGAATGCTCAAGTTGATGGATATGTACTCAAGGTTCATTTAAAAGCTGTGAAGACTCACATTACCCATGGGGGTGGAGGACAGGGAGAAGGCTAACGATGGTACCATCATATCTGAATATATACTACATAACTAATAAAATATATTTTTAAAAATCTGTGAAAAGAAAATTTAGAATGAGAGTGCATTGCCAAGAAACAAGCATATATATGGGTTCGTGTGTGCTTTCCTGAAAAAGGAGACATTTATAAAGACATCTAAGGTAATTCTGATATTGAGATTTTGAGAAGGAAATGGATTGTTTCTTCTAAAAGATAAAAGCATACATAAATTGGGCATGGTGGTGCACACCTTTAATCCCATCACCCTGAGACTGCATAGTGAATTCCAGGTCAGCCTGAGCTAGAGTGAGACACTCTCTCAAAAAACCAAAAAGAAAGAAAAAGCAAGACTAGAGAGATGACTTAATGGTTAAGCGCTTGCCTATGAAGCCTAAGGACCCTGGTTCTAGGCTCATTTCCCCAGGACCCATGTAAGCCAGATGCGCAAGGTGGCGCATGCATCTGGAGTTCATTTGCAGTGGCTGGAAGCCCTTGTACACCCGTTCTCTCCCCAATCTCTCTGTCTCTCTCTCTGCCTCTTTCTCTCTGTCTGTTGCTAATATATAAATAAAAATAAAACAAAAAATTTAAAAAGCATACATAAATGCTCTGAGATGGGAGCTAGTCATGCTTGTGAAATTAGATTGGCACAGCTATTGTGTCAAGAGAGGAAGGCAGGACAGCAAGGTGATGCCCATGATGACATGGTTGATAGTGATTGTCTTATTAGGTGAAACACAAACTGGTATGCAAAAGAAAGAAGGCTGGCTCTCTCCTTTCTGCTTATGTACTCATTTGAAATAGAAAAAGATATTTGACCTAAAGTGATTAACATAAAATAATGAGCAGCTTGAGTCCAGCAGACCATAATTTCACACCACTTTAAATTAAGAAAGTCAGAGAATGTGCAATTCCCAGGAACTCCATAGAGCCTCCCTTGCCAAGGTTATCATGTGGTCAATGCAATGATTATCTTCCAAGACAACTCGGCAACATGTGGCACATTCTTCCTTCCTGAAATGCTTCTCTTGTTCTCTTCAGCTGCTCTTCCTAATGTTTAACTCTAAATATTAAAATGTCTGCTAAAATAAAAGGGCTGATCATTTAACTCTTTACCTCAATTCTTACCTCTCACAGTTCCAGAACTGATGTATGAAATTTTTGCACAGGCAGCTCACACATAATACAGTGAAAGGGAATGTAACTTTTCTACTGAGACAAATCCTTGAACCATCAAGCAGTGCCTTGATATCTCTAAGCCTCACAGGGCCTCAAAACTTATATATGCATTACCTTATTTTTACCAGCTATACCCTTTCTCAGTAGGGGAGGCTTACCACCAAGATAATTAATTCCCCTGATATCTGGACCAGCTGGACCTTACCCACTCCTCAAGTTACAAGTATCACACTCCTGCAAACCCACAGCTATTCAAGCAAGCCTCTTCCTCCAGAAATCCAAATAGCACCATCATCTGGGGATTAAATAGTCAAACGCATGAGCCAATGGGAGCTACTATACATTCAAAACTCTTCACCTTTTAACACATCTAATCAGTCTGAACATTCTTTCAAATGTTACCATGATCTCTCTGCTATATCATTATAATGGCCCCTAGGATGCTCTGCTTTTACTCCTACCATGAACAATTCATTCTTTACACAAAAACCAGCTCATAAAAACCCCAGTAGCTTTCCATTACACTTAAAGTATTAATTCTCGCCATTCTCTCCACTTTAAAGTCTGAAATGACTTGATTCTGCCTGCCTCCTGAACTCATCAGGCATCATTTCAAGCACATTAATCTTCTTTCTCTAGAACGTGATAAACTTCTTCCTTTGGAGCATCAGGGTTAGCGTCCTCTCTGTCTCGCAAGTGCAGCCTTCTGCTCATTGTGACTGGCTAAATACAGTCATTCACATCTCAGCTGAAATGACACTTCCCCTTTGATATATTGCCAGATCTTTTGATCTCTATAATGTCACCTTCTTTTCATTCTTATACTTGTTACCATATTTCTCATATTTTTAAAAATTTGTTGACAATTTTATGCATGTATATAATGTATTTCAATCTTAATTCCCTCCCCTTGCCTTCTCTTAACTCTCCTCCTCATTCCCCTTCTGTTTAAGCCTTCTTCTTCCCAACTCGTATTTAATCTTATTGTTTCCTCCTTGAGTTGAAACTTCTCACCTCCTCCAGGCTGGAGCTTGGAGGAACAGGTAGCTCTTGATTTATTCACCACCAAAATCTCAGTGTCTATAACCATGCTAGTCACACAGTGAGAAATTAATATGTACTAGCTAATATAACAAAAGAATGAAAAAGGTAATACAATTATTAAAGCCTAAATTGAGGTACCTGGAGGCCATTATTCAAATCCAATTGGCTGTATGATCTCTCTCAATGTTGTTTTTTTTTTTTTCTCCAGATTAGAAACAATCACTAGTTCATAGAAGCTAGGAGAATTAAATTGAATAGGAGTTTTAAATTTCATATAGTACCTGTACAATAATAACTATTATTAAACAGTTGTCTCTTTGATTTAGTCATCTTTTAAAAATATTTCAGGAAGCCAGGTGTGGTGGTGCATACCTTTAATCCCAGCACTGTGAAGGCAGATGTAGGGGGATTGCCATGAGTTTGAGGCCACCCTGACACTACATAGTGAATTCCAGGTCAACCTGAGCTAGAGTGAGACCCTACCCCAAAAACAAACAAACAAAAAATATTTCAGGAGATGTCACATAAAAATATCTCAAACTCTAATGCATTTATTCACTCTATTGTTGCATGTGTTTGTGTGTGAGTTTTAAAATCGGGTATAAATTCAATAACTTCTGTGGTGGTTTGAATTTACAGTGCCCCCATAGGTTCCTCTGTGATTAAGCCTCATACTCAATCCCCAGCTAGCAGAAACTTTGGGAAGTGCAGCTTTGCCAGAGGAGATACTCCATTAGGGGTGGACCTTGCTGTCTATAAGCTCAGTTCAAAGCCCAGTACTTAAGACTGTTACAGTCTGATATGTGACAAGATGTGAGCCAGCTTCCTGCTCATGTCATGATTTCCTCAAGAAACTATAAGCCAAAATAAACCCTTTCCTCCCATTAGCTGCTTTTTGTCTAGTATTTTGTCCAAGTAACAAGATTTGCAGGTGATGGGAGGAAAGGGTTTATTTTGATTTACAGTGTTAAGCCAAAGCATTATGGCAGAGAAAGGATGGTACATCAGAAGCTGGGCATCATTTCTTGGCACAGCATGTGGAAGAAAGCAGCAAGTGAGTGAGCTGAGCCCTGGTAAATGAACTGGCTAGAGTACCCCTAAACCTACACCCAGCAGCTCACCTCCCCCCCCCACCCCAGCAAGGCTCTACCTCTCAAATTGCCACCAGCTGGGGATCAAGCTTTGAAAACACATTGATCTATAGGGGACATCTGATTCCTTATCAGATTTTTATCAAAATATATTTATTAGATTATAAAAAAGACACCTATAAAAATGGTATATGTATGATAGAAACCATTATCTTTACAATTTATTTGACTGGGTTGAAATCTTGTTGTTTTTTTCATTTTTAATTTCTTTATTAGCATTTTAATTTATTTATTTGACAAAAATAGAGCTAGAAAGATAGATGAAATGATAGATGATAGACAGATAGATAACTGATAAATAGGGAGTATATGGGTGCACTAAAACCTCTTCCCATTGCAAATGAACTACATCTGAGTTTACATTTGTACTGGAAAATCAAACCCAGGCTGGCAAGCTTTGCATGCAAGCACCATTATAATCTTATATATAATTATATTATATATGAATTACCTATATATGCCTTTTACAATCTTATGAGTTAGAACCCTTGGAAGACCCTCCAAGTTAAAATAAATAAAATTGAGTAAACATAAAAATCATCTTCTTAAATAAATTACTGAATTGAAAAGAAAGTAAGGAATAAGATCTTCACATGAGCTATGCATACTAATAGGATGCCCTCGGGAAGGATACAACATCATCAACATTTGCTCATGTATATGCAAAAGACCACCCAGGGAAAGGGGTGGCTTAGTCACTTATTGTTTATTTTAAAGCATATGTACTCAGCTATGCTTAGAGTCTAGTACAATTGTCTGACAATGTACAAAATTCCTACTATGAATTTACATTTAAATTTATACAGATATTTGATATCATAAAAATAAACAAAATATACTGTTTGAAAAAATAAAACAAGAATTATTTTTAATTAATTTATCTATCTATTTTTTATGCACATGTGTGTGTGTGCACCAGAATCTCTTGCAACTGCAAATAGTGTTAGACACATGTGCCACTTTTAAATATATTTTTTAAAGTTTTAATTTTTATTTATTAATTATAGACAGAGACAGGAAGAGAAAGAGAGAGAAAGAATATTCATCCCAGGGTCTCTAGCTACTGCAAACAAACTCCACATGCATGTGCCACCATGTGCATCAGCTTATGTGTGTACTGGGGTATCGAGCTTGGGTCCTTAGGCTTCCCAAGTGAGTGCCTTGACCACTAAGCAATCTGTCCAGCCCAAATGTGCCACTTTTGTGTCTGGTTTTGCAATGGTGCTGGGGAGTCAAACCTGGGACAGCAGGTTTTTCAAGCAAGCACATAAAAAGTGGGTGCAAAAAGATTGAGAGAAGAGGAGAATGGGGAGGAGAACTGCAAAATACTGTCTTTTGGATACATCATGGCCAACACACTCCTGAATTCACAGCAGCTGTGGTTTCCTGCACAAGACTGAGCCTCTCAATAAATCATCACTGAAGGAAAAGTGTACATGCAACCCTACACTTGCCATAGCAGATATTGGCAGCTAATGATTGCTGGGAGAGAGGAGTCAGGTTCATCACTGGTAAGTTGCTCATTACACTGTAAATAACCTTCCACCCATGATCATATAAACAACCCTAATTTAATCCAATAGGTTAAAAAAAAGCATGAAAGCATAGTGGAGGTTAATGGAAAAGAATTATAGAATTATGTTAATGGGAAGGGAAAGTAATAAGAGAGCATAATCTGGGGGAATAAGATCAAAATATGTATGAAAATGTACATCATGTAAAAAATAAAAATTAATTTTAAAATAAAATGAAACAATTCAAATTGCCTTACTCTCTTCAGCTAGGTTAAGATTTGTCCATTAAGCTTTTGTTAATTAAAGGATGATTAGTTTGGCATGAAGCATAATTTCAATGGTGTTTTTTTCTTAAATCAAACATTAGAACTAAATATTGAAATTTTCCCTCACAAATCATTCTTTTTAATACCATATGTAACATAATGACTCTACTGCATATCTTATCACACAGTTATATATTAATATTTCCTATTATGCTATATAATTATATAATATAATTATAGGATAGAAAATGCTTAATTTTAGGTTATAAGATATGTTGAATCCAGCAATTAGCCATCAGAAGTAAATCTAGCATTGCACTTGAGACTTTAACATTTAAAATTAACCATTATGATTTTTTTGCTGTTTGAGCTTTGAAATATCTTATGTTAAGAAAGGCTTATAGTGCTCTATTGAATACTACAGTTTAATCAATGATTCTGTGACATAAAGATGTCTCGAGTGTTAGACTATACAAAAAGTGATGCTACGAAATACTCTTGGTTTAGTATTGTAGGAGCATTGGCCATTTTTTGTTTGTTTTTGTTTTGTTTTGTTTTGTTTTGTTTTGTTTTGTTTTGTTTTCAGAGGTAGGGTCTCACTCTAGCTTAGGCTGACCTGGAATTCACTATGTAGTCTCAGGTTGGCCTCGAACTCATGACGATCCTCCTACCTCTGCCTCCTGAGTGCTGGGATTAAAGCCATGAGCCACTATGCCCGACTACATAGTGAATTCTAGGTCAGCCTGGGCCAGAGTGAGACCCTACCTTGAAAAAAAAAAAAGCTTTAATGAGAACTGACAGTTTTCAAAAGCAGTAGTAGTAATACATTACACCCTCTCTGTCAGTATCTGAAAGTTCTACCTGCTGCACATCCTGGAAAGCTTATGTATTGCTGTGTTTATCATATTACCTACCTTTTCCGGTACATGATAAGCAACATTGTTGTTTGAATGTATGATTAGGGCCTTCTACTGCATTTGATAACTGGGGTTGAGCACCTTATGAAGACAATTACACTTTAGAACATTCATTATTAGATGTGTTTATTTGTGAGCGTTCATTGAAGGCATTAGCTTATTTTTTATTGTATTACTTGTTTCTTCTAGTATACATGTAGAAAATCCTTCTATATATTTCAAATATTGTTACTCTGTCAATTAAATGATTGATGTTCTGCTATGTCATCTCAATTTTCAAATATTTGAGTGGTATTTATTAGTTAACAAAAATTTTAACTCATATGGTACAAATTTTGGATCTTTCTTCTTCAAGGTTGGTTCTGATCTGGATCCTTGAAGGAAATAATTTCCTTCCCAAAACTTATAAAATATTTTCTTGGATTTTCTTTCAGAATCATTACTATTTTAATTTTTTAAATATTTTCATTTTTATTTATTTATTTGAGAGAGAGAGAGATACAGTAATAGCAAGGAGAGACAGAGAGAAACAATGGATGCATCAGAACCTCCAGTCACTGCAAACGAACTCCAGATGCATGCACTCCTTATGCATCTGGCTTACGTGGGTCCTGGGGAATCGAGCCTCAAACTGGGGTCCTTAGGGTTCACAGGCAGGCACTTAACTACTAAGCCGTCTCTCCAGACCCCTATTTTACTTTTTAATTTTTAAAACTGTCATCAGTATGGAATGCTTCTTGTGTATGGTTTGAAGTAGATGTTAAAATTCATGTTTATTTCCCATATAGTTGCTTCAAAAGTGATAATTAAAGAGACCATTTTTTTTCCTACTGAGTGGAAGCGGTATCTTTGTTCTAAATCAGATGATTATATGAATCTGTGAACGTAGTTTTATGCTATTTCATTCTCAGTCTACTTGTTTGCATGCTCTTTAGCTGTCTCTCTTCAACAGGTCTGAGCTCACTTTATGGAACAATACCACTTAACAGCAAAAGTGTCTGAAGAGTAACTATATCTTTATATTTTTCAAGGAGTTTTGAAAGTTGGGACATGCTATGTAAATTACTGCCAATTCTTTCCCACCCACCCTTTTCTCTAGCTCTCAAAAGTAGGTTAGTCATGTGGCATGCTTCACCCAATGGAACATTAATAAATATGATTCAGGCAAAAGCTTGCCAAAATCTTGGTTTCTTTCTAAAGTTTGAATAGATCATGCCTTGTTGCTATCTTTAGAATGCATATGCAGATGTGTGTCCAGTTGCTCTTCTGTGGTTTTAAGCAATAGTAGGATGTATAAATGAGGTAATCTTGAACTAGCCAGCACTAAAACAAAGCCACTGATCATGGATGCAAGAGTGGGTGCAGCTAAGATCAGCTAAGATGAGCCCCAAACAGAAAAGCTACCCGGCAACAGTAAGTAAATCATTATTTAGGTTACTTTGAAGCTATATGCCAGCATGTATTTGGTGGCAAACAAAGTTGTAGTTGATCCCTTTTGTCTTATAGACATTTTTAGGAAACTGATAATTCCTATTAAAAGGAAATAGCTGGGTTGGAGAGATGGCTCAGTGGTTAAGGCACTTGCCTGCAAAGCCTAATGACCTGGGTTTGATTCTCCAGTAGCACATAAGCCAAATGCACAAAGTGGTACATGTGTCTGGAGTTTATTTGTAGTGGCTAGAGGGCCTGATGCAGTCTCTCTCTCTCTCTCTCTCTCAATCTCTCTTTCTTCTTGCAAACAAATAAAATAAACAATATTTAAAAATTAAATAGCTATTCTGGGTCACATAGACTTTTTGGATTCCTTAAATACTGCCAGAATAGAATACATGCCCAAAATATTTTTTCTAAGTATTTTTCCAAAGAATGCAATCATTTAGCCAGATAAGGATTTTGAAATCAATATGATTCTTAAGAGCCAAGACAGACAATGATGATAAATATGATATCTGCTTTAAGTAAACAAAATAATTTTTAAATGAGCCAAAATAGACACTGACTTTCTGGAATTGTTTCTCCAACTAATACTGAACTTAATTTCAGTTGTTTTTACTTCACATTAGAATTGCAGACAGAGTTCATTGGGAATGCTTGAAACAGTGAAATTATTTATGTTCAACAGTTAAGAATTTAAACACAGTCTAGATTGCTCCATCCAAAATGTCCAAAACAATACAGGCCTTAAAGGAGCTACATAAGAATGTTTTAGATACCTTTCAGCTATAAAAATGTCCCAAAATTACACATTTCAAAGACACTAATTGAAACAGAACCAACAGGAGAAAAATAATACATACTATTTCAAGGCAATTAACTTAACAATTATCTTAACAAAATGTCTACAGTAACCAGAAAACAAATATCTTTAAAGGCTGGAGAAATGGATTAGCAGTTAAGGCACTTACCTGCAAAGCCTAAAAATCAAGTTTCAGTTTTCCAACACCCACATAAAAGCAGGTGCACAAAGAGGCACATGCATCTGGAATTCATCTGCAGTGTCTAGAGGCCCTAGCACACCCATTCTCCTGCCTGTTTCTCCTCTCTATCTCTCTCTGCTTGTAAGTAAGTAAATAAAAATATTTTTTTACAAAGATGTTTAGAGCAGTGCCTTTAATCCCAGCACTCGGGAGGCAGAGGTAGGAGGATTGCCATGAGTTCAAGGCCACCCTAAGACTACATAGTTAATTCCAGGTCAGGCTGGGCCACAGTGAGACCCTACCTCAAATAAATAAATAAATAAATAAATAAATAAATAAATAAATAAATAAATAAATAAATAAATAAAAATAAAGATGTTTAGGACCCTAAATATCTATATGCTTTTCTATTTTCTTCACTTATCTTAGTCAAAAGGCACTTAATCTACCAGTACATCATTTTAAGAAGTAATTGTGGAACTCCTGGTTTCCTGGTTCCCTGCTCTGGGGTTGGGGGGTGGGGGGTGGTGTGGAAATCTGTTTTTCTTTTTCAGAAGGTAGAAAGACCCGAGGAGGTAAACCACCTCTCAGCCAAGCCACAGCTCAAACCACAGAGGAATTGGGAAGAAGAGCAAGAGTTCTGCTTCCATGGTGAACTGACAATCAGACCCAGAGTGAAGGAGACAGATGCTGAGGATCTCAACATCTACCAAAGCAGAAATCCAGAGACTCTTGAGAGCTTGTCACTGAAGACTTAAAATATAATCATCAAGACTCAGGGAATTTTGCAGAAGAGGAGGCAGAAAGATTTTAAGAGCCACAGGTTGGGACATCATATCCAGAGGAACTGCCTGCCCCCAATAACTGACTGCTGCTCCCACAGCAGCATAACCTACAACCCCATGGAGAATACCAGAAATCCCACTGAGGAGGACCCCCCAACGGAATGGGGGCAGGGAGGAGGGAAATGATCACACCAATACAGGATGTATCCGTGAAAAATATGTTCTTAAAAAATAAAATTCAAAAATAAATTGTGCACAAAATATTTTCACTAGTTTTCTCTCTTGCGTGAGTATGCTTGAATGGTATGTGCATCTCTGCAAGCATGTACATATGCCTGTGGGCACGTGTTTGGGGGGGGTGCATTCCTGTGTGTTATGTGTGTGTGGAGGCCAGGGACTGACGTCAATCTTATTTATTGGGACAGGGTCTCACACTGAACCCAGAGCTCATTGATTCAGCTCATCTCATTGGGCAGCATCCCCTAGGCACTGCCTGAGACTGCCACCTGAGTACTGAGATTACAAACACATATAGTCATGTCCAACATTTACTTGGGCACTGGGATCTCCGGCCCTTACACTTACGAAGCAAGTACTTTATCAACCGTGCCATTGCCCCAGCCCCCATTAATGTTTTGTAAAATGAGTATATAGGGAAAAAAAAAAAAAAAGCAAAACTGTAGCACAGGTGAAAGTTAAATTTTCATTGAAGTCCTCAAATTTGTGTTAGCCTTAGCATGTTAATATATTTGTAAATATATCTGCTTCTAAGTGATAATTTTGTGAACTCAGAATTGGTGATTCTCATGGACTTTCATTTTTTTGAAAAAAAAAAAAATCCTAAGATTGAACCTTCTAGTTTTTACAACTGTGTACATGAAAGCCCATTTCTAATTTCACAAAATTATCATTTAGAAGCAGACATACATACCTTTGCACTCTCATAAGGAAGTTATGAAGATTCAGTAAGTTAATTCATGTAAATATCTTAAAGTCTAACTGAAAAGATATTAGGTTTGATATAATCTATTATATACTCATCATAATTTAGGACCTATGTTAGATAGTTGAGATAAAGCTATACAGATACTAATATCTGTTATGCGTGGTTGAGATAAAGAGACAAAGTAATTTTACAAAAATGATTTTAAAAGCATTCAGTGTGAGGGAAATCCACTTTCTATCCTCACTTGAGCTCATGCAGTCTGGATGGGAGCTCACACCTCACCAATGTAATACTTTTCCTGGGTGTTAAGGTAGTATTTCTCACAGATAGCAGCTCCTAACAGTTTGATGCAGCACTTAATAAAAACATATTAATAGCAGAAAATATAGGACTGAAGCTCCAAAGATCCATTCAAGCTATAGAGACTTTATATGAATTTAATGAATTTTTTATTGCTTATGGACATACTCAGTATGGAAACAGAACATGTTGGTACCATTCTTTCCCTCATCCCTGTCCCCCTCCAAAGGGGCCCTCCTCATTGGGGATGCATGTCATCCCCATGCATTGTGGGGACAATTGTCAGTTATGGGGAAGAGGCAATGTCTCTGTGCATAATGTCCCAAATTGTAGCTCTAACAATCTTTTCGCCCCCTCTTTCCTGAGCCATGTTGGGTGCATTTTAAGTCTGCTTTAGTGATTGGCTTTTAGGAGCCTCTGGATCTCTGCTTTGGTAGGTATTGAGTGTCCTCAGTGTCTATCTCCTTCACCCTTGTGCTGATATTAAGTTCACAGAGAAGGCAGTACTCTTGCTCATTTCCCCAGTTCCTCTATGGTTTCAGCTGGGGCCAGGCTGAAGTGTGATGGGTTGTTTCTCTCTTCAAGTCCCACTTCCATCTGAAAAAGAGAAGCAGATTTTCCAACATAGAATGAAATCAGCACAGATTAAATGGGATAACCATTATTAATTTAGAGAGAATTTTATGGGTGTAGACCCACTTGTAGCCCAAGATTAGTGGAATATGATTCTGACTTGTTTCTCAGTTCCAGATATGGTTTCCTTTCCACTAAGCAGATCTATTAGCTAATCCAAGAGCAGTTGGTTACCCACCATGGCTGTGTGCCACTATTGCACTTGTGTGAACATCATGTCAGATTGTTTGCTTCTGAGTAGCTTAGACTTTGAGTTGCTCAGACATATGTTGGCCACTTTCCCCCTCATGTAGCACCTTCCAGCACTAGATGGGCTGTCGATTGGCTCTCTTCCAGATTCCAGCCAGGTCGCTCCATGTTCTGTATTGACAGCATATAGTGTCTTCAGCAGTAGAGTCTTACCATTAATCTCTGGTGTTTAATCAAGACCTCTAACAGAAGTCTGTCTTGTTTTGGGAAACCTTGTTTTGGGAAATCTGATCAATAGCTCATTACAGTTGTTAACTGCATCCTGGTACTGGGAGTTACAGGCCAGCACCAAGGGAAAAGAAAGAACAAAGGAAAGAAAATAGAAAAAAAAGAAAGAACAAAACAGGAGAAATTTTAGGTTAGGCTTCATCTCACCCTCTCTGTGCCCTTCGATTCAGGTGCTCCCTCTAAGTTCCTGTTAAGGGTTCAACCTTTTACTCTGCCTTCCAGGATATAGTATTGTATTGTACTAGTTCCATATGGGTGCAGTTTTGTGTTCCTCCACTTACTTTGAGTAAGTTTCTAAGGCCAAGAATAAGAATGTAAGCAGTCATCTGCCACAGCTGATTGCTTTTCACACTCAAAAAAATAAAACACTAGAAACTTTGTATAAAGGTCTGAAACATAACATCTAAGGAAGAATCCAAATGCAATAGATCCTGACTCCACCTCTCTTGAGCTCAGACTGTTACCTGAAGCTCACCAGTACAGCCAGCCTTTCTGACTGAGAGATTTGTGGGTGAAGCTTTGGGAGAGCATGGAAAATTCAGTCTTCCAGAAAATTGATAAGAAAAAATCCTTGTTTGTTTTTTAAACAGCTAAATATTTATCAGTAAATGTTGTGTGTTGTCAGGACTGATTAATACATAACACAGTGATTACCAATAGCTCCGTGAGACCTACATTGCTCTAGGCCCATCAACATTTTGACATAGAGGATCAGAAGAGGACAAAAGGAATGAGACAATGAAATAGAGTAAGGCCTACCTTGAAAGAGGAGGGTCATCAGCAGAATGAGGGTGTGTGAAAGAGGACAAAACAGGACAATGTGATGGGAACCCAACCAAATTATAGTATGTTCATATGTTATTAAAGTTCCCAATGATTTTTAAAAAATAAAACTATAATACAATATTATGTGCTTCCCCTCTTTCCTTCAATTATTTCAGTAAGAAATGCTTTAAAACTTTTACAGCATAAGAAAGAGAGAAGTGAGTATCTTGGACAACATGGAAATAAGATACAGTAGACTATGAAGCAGAGATAGTTTACGGTAACTACTCCTTTCAATGGCCTTGTAGAGTAATTGTATCTCCCTGTAATTGAGAAGGAAAAATGAGTCAGAAGATTCAGAATTTTCCACATCAAGACAGAGGGAACTTTGAGACCAGTGTTTTATGCCTTCTATTTGTCTGTGAGGATTCCTCTCCCTTAGGAATCACAAACATCACACAAAACAATTACTCAGCTTTTCAAAACACAAAGGAAAGTACTGAGAAAAAAAATTACTATTTCTCAAGGACTTTCCTGAACCAATTTTAGAGGGCTCAGTTTCTCATAAACACTTTATTCCATTACATCTAGCCAAGATAACTGGATTGACCTTGAACCAACAGAGTTGAGAAAAGATTTGAAAGTATCACCTTTCAAACTGGCCACTGCTATAACCAAATATATCTTCACATAGATCCTGTCTTAAACATTTTTCCTCACAAGACAGTCAGCGTTATTTATATGTAAGAAGCATATGCATCCATGAGAAAAATAATAAGTTATAAGCTAAAGAATTGTTTTCAAATACTCTTCATAAAGAACAATAGGCCTCTTTTTTTCATGTTAGAAATTGTTTTGTGTGAAACCTATGAAGAGTCAGGGGAAAATACCAATGGTAACCATATATAATTTAAAAATAGAAATACTTTTCAATTTCATTGTGAATAAAGAAAATTTAATCATGTTAAATATGTTATGCAGAAATAAACTACATAGTTACTAAGAGAGATAAATTTTAAGCATTGAAGTTTTATTAGTGCTAGTAAGCTTATAACTGTCATAGATTGAAGCTCTGATGAATCTTATATGAAAAGAGTTCATCTTACACCCATATTTATAAATTCACCTTATTCCATGAGCACGTTTTCAAGACAGAATGAATTTATAGCCTGACTCTCCTGGGATAAACCCATTTCACACCGATTGACTTGTAAAATAATTAGCAATGCACTTTCACTTTCCCTGCATACTGCTTTGCTATAGACAAATGCTTTCTCTGTGCATCAATGGCAAGATTCAATTGTTTTACCAATTTTTATATTTTTTTCTCAAAATACTAATGGCCTGTCATGACAAAAACATAATAAAGATATATAAAGTGCTTTTAATAATGTCAATTATTTTTAATAAAGGCAAAAATGCTCCCCCAGTAAGTACCTTTCTTTGCTGAAGTCTCATCACTATCATATTTCAGTTTCTAAAGCCTTGAGCATGCTTCCACATGTTGTTGTCTGTAATCCAACCTGTCAGTGACAGTTCACAGCCTAATAAATCAGTTCTCAAAGTATGGCAGGCAACCCTAATGAGTCACCCACAGTCTTCCAGGGAGTTCGTAGGTATTTTCATAATAAGCTCAACACTATTTGTCTTTTTCTCTATTATTTTCTCCTAAGTGTGTGGTGGTAGAGCTTTCCAGAGACAGTCTTTGCTATGATGTCATCACCACTCTGACAGCTAATGCAGTGGGCTTAATTATTCTGAAATGTTCTGTAATATTCTAATGTAGAGTTTTAGCACACAAAGGTGTGCATGTTCAAAAAGAACCTTATTTTGTCAGTACTTTTCTTGTCTTTTTGGTAATAATATTTGGTCGTAATATTCTTTTTCTGCATTGGCTTCTGGGAGTTCTTCCAAAGTCCCTCGAAGCTTGATTATCATACAATAGTAGTCTTTAATCCCAAATATTTTAGATCTTGAGGATGATCTAACACATTGAGTTGTCAGGTTCATTCAGCTGATCTAATTAGCTATGCACGTGCCCCTTTCCTCCCTCACTATGCCATGTGTATCCCTACCAGAGAGGAAGCAAGCAGGACCATAGAGACAATCAAATCCTTCAAGGATATATGAGAAGCTGCATTTCCATCCTAAATACCTCCAAATAAGCTCCAACAGCCTAAAGTTTTCCTTATACTTTTACTATGTAACTTTGTTTTGCAAAAAAAAAAAAAAAAATCATCTTGGAGTATTTTCTATTTTTATGTGATTATGCACTTCAATTTTGGAGGATATGGACTAACTACTATGCATTTTATTGAATTACCTCATTTACTATCTGTAAATGACTATGAAGTAAATACATTAATTCTCCCAGTTTATAAAAGAGAGTCCACATCTAAATAGATTAAATATTCTATTTAGTAGACTGATATTGACAAATAGACAAGCAATTTTAAACATTTAGAGAAACATCTGAATTTATTTTAATATTTCCTCTTTGACATGAAACCCAAGCTCCAGAACATGTACTCAGTTAATTTAACAGACAACTCTTCTCTAATAAAGTGTCTTTATCAATCACATATCTATTTCTTGGCATCTTTGCTTCAACTGTTCGTTTTCTGCATTGGCCAAAGAAAAAAATAAAAATTATAAACACTTATAGTCTTGATGTATCTAACAAGAATAGAAGTTAAATATTCTAAAGCTACTTTTCTTGCATTCATGGATATGTTAATAAATATTCAGCATGCTAACCATTATGTTATGTTATAAGATTATATTAAATATAGCCAAACATGTGGGTTCAGTGAGAGACACTGCCTCAAAAAGTAAAGAGGAAAATAATTAAGGAAGAGATCTCATGTTGGCTTTATAGATGAGCAAGGATTATCACCAGATGAACATCCCATCATGCATACTTCCCCTCCAAGAGAAAGGACAAGGACAGAAAGCAGCATCGGTGCACTGCAATTATGGCTTTCGAGGATACATTTGTTCCTGAGCTCATTTTCTTTCAACCCTAACTTTCAGCTCAGTATATTAAAGACTGACAAGCTCAAATGTGGCATAATATGAATAATTCAATAAGAGATAAATCAGGGTGTAACACATTATTCAAGGATAGCATAAGCTACATTAACAAAGTAAAACAACAAAGGTCTGTCAGAAGCTTTTTTTGTATAGTTTGAAGTCAGGCAAAGTCACTTTGTACAGCACTGTGTGCCAGACAGAGTGGAGACTTTTCATATGTAGGCTGCTCTGAAGACTCTAGAGACCATACAAAGGATTAAAACATTCTGCTACTGCATGCCATGGGTACTTCAATTACTGGGATAGTGATCATTGTAATTGAATGCTAAATTGAATAAAATTTTAGGTGTGCTAGAGGCAAATGGCTCCAGATGCAGATACTTTAATTAGTAATTTAGAGGTAGTTGTTAAAATGCTTTCATTGGGGCTGGAGGGATGGCTTAGTGGTTAAGGCATTTGCCTGAAAAGCCAAAGGGCCCAGGTTCAATTCCCTGGGACCAATGTTAACCCAGATGCACAAAGGGGTGCATGCATCTGGAGTTCATTTGCAGTGGCTAGAGGCCCTGACACACCCATTTTCTCTCTCTCTCTTTCTCTCTCTCTCTCGCCCTCTTTCTGTCAAATAAATAAATAAAAATATATTTTTAAAATGCTTTCATCTAGACTTATTTTGCAAGTTTTCAAACTTTTTCTCAAAAGAACTCCAGTGATGTTGCCCAGAGCTGTAACAATCCATATGTAGCATAGATCAGTGATTTCTACAGAGCCATTCTTTCCACCACAGTTTCCACAGCAGTTCTGCCACACCTGGACTAGCTCAGTAGAATCACCATGTAATATTTCACATCATTTAACTATAAGAATTTTATCTCACAGCTGACGATATAAAATACTTTGAGATATGAAATAACTGAGCTTTTTCTAAAATTTCACTGGAAATTTTATATATGTTGTATCTATCCTAACAGAGAACTATAACTAAAAGATGGCAATTCCATTATATTGTTTTTTGATGTATATATTGTTATGTCATGCATATATGTGTATACACACATTTATTTATATTCAAATATACAATATGAACTTGGAATGTATGACTCACATTTCTCATTTTGTATCCAAAAAGTCAATCTAAAGATCTACCTGTTATCTTTCAAAGAAAATGTTATTTCATGTGTTGTCAACATGTAGTATAGCAATCCTAGAAATCCTAGCAAGTTTGAACTAGAAATTTAGAAACTTATTCCAGTTTATTGGTAGATGTTTCACATATATTTTGAGAAAAGTTATCAGTATCAGAAACAGATCAAGTTAATGCTTAATAGTCAGAAAAGCAGAAACCCAGGCTGGAGAGATAGCTTAGCAATTAAGGCATTTTGCCTGTAAAGCCAAAGAATCCCTGTTTGATTCTCCAGGACCCACATAAGCCAGATGCACAAGGGGACACATGTGTCTGGAGTCCATTTGCAGTGGCTGGATGCCCTGGCATACCCATTCTCTCCCTCTCTCTCTCTCTCTCTCTCTCTCTCTCTCTCTCAAATAAATAAATAAAATATTTTAAAAGCAGAAAACCTCACAAGTTGTTTTTATTAATAAAGACTAGCCCATGTTGAGATTTGTTTGGAAGCTTAGAGAAGCCCAGGAGGCAATAAAGCCAAAGGAAAAGAGTACGAACCAATGAAAGAGAGAGGAAAACCAAGATTTAAAATCATTTCAGGAAAGTTTCAGTCTCGTTGTTCTATATTACTTAATCAAAGGTAAGCTTCAGAGATAAGAATAAAACTATTATTTAGAGTTATTTGAAAATTTTAATCAACAAGGCAATAAGGGGTCACTAACAGTAACATATGGATCTGGCTACTTGCTCATAGAATTTTTAAAAGTGTCTGGAAGTGGTAACTCAGTAATAGAGGGCCTGGCTTGCATGCATGAGGCCCTAGGTTCCCTCCCCAACATCATAGAAAAGAAGGACATGAGCTATGTTATGTAAGCCTATTTGAATAAATGCAGTTTTTGTAAAAACTTGCAATTGATAGTCATACTACAAAACATAAGAACCAAATATTTCAAAGGAAGATACCAAGGCCAGTACCAAGTAATCTAAGTCCAAATGTGTTAGATTTAGAAAATGATGCAAGTCAGCAGTGCCTTGACATGCTACATATTTTTGAAGGGTTTCTATGGTTGACAACATAAATATACAATTCAATGATTCTGGAATTTTCTCTCAAGAATCATACTACTTTTGCAAACTGAATGTTGAATCACCATTTGAACCCCTGCTTCCATAACATTTGTCATTCAAGATGTTGTAGACAATTTATAATTTCATTTGCTTAAGATATCTCCTTCAGTTTCTATTCTTGAAAAGAGCATTTAGAACAAGGAAAAATTCAAATATATATTTAGATGAGAATTTCTTATATTGGCTTAGTTGAAAGCCTGAAGTCATGAATAAAATAAAATAAATGACAGAGCTTTTTTCTCTTCTCATTATTTCAGAAAAATGAATGTGTCTCTATTTATACTAAACTAGCTTGCATGTATCTTGACAAATTGTTTGCTCTATAGGGATCATATAATATTTCTTCAGCATTGGCAATTAACTCATCATTCATCAGGTCTTCAAGAAATAAATTATCTCCCAGTCATTAATGACTAGAAATTTAATATTTAGTATCAAAATTTAAACTGATATAAAACTTATCAAAGATATAAACTAATTGTGTTATTCCAAAAGAAATTGAAGCCTTTATGTAATGGCTAATGTATGTTGTCAAGAAAGATAGAAAGTGGAGGTAGACATTCTGACCTTAAAGGTCAAAGCATAACCACATTAAGATACTATCTCATATGTATTGATATGTCTGATGAAGAAGAAAGGAAGGGAAGAAGGAAAATAGGGAGGAAAGAAGGAAGGGGGAGACCAGAAAGTAGCCAATGTTGGTGAGGATATGGAGAAATTGGAAATGCGAATGAGAATTGCACTGCTAAAGGAAACATAAAATGAGGTGGTACTGTGAGAAAGAGTAGCAACTACTACAACATTCATAACAGCATAATCATACTATCCAGTAACTCTACCACTTGGTACACACTACAAAGAATTTGAAATGGCAACTCAGATATTTGTATGCTCATGTTCTAACCTGTATAATTTGCTGAAGAATGTTTACATCCATGTTCATCAAGGAGATTGGTGTATTGTTTTCTTTTGTTGTTGTTATTGTGTTTGGTGTTAGTTCTTTGCTAGTTATATATCTGACAAAGGATTAACATCAAAATATAAAAATAACTCAAACAACTAAATGCCCCTGAAAATATAATCAATAAATGAGGTAATGAAGTAAATAGACATTTCATTTCAAAAGGCAATAAAGGGCTGGAGAGATTGCTCAGTGGCTAAAGTGTTTGCCTCCAAAGCCTAAGGACCTGGGTTCAGTTCCCCAATAGCCATGTAAAGCCAGATGAACAAAGTGGTGAATGCATCTGGAGTCCATTTGCAGTGGCTGGAGCCCTGACACACCCTTTCTCTCTATCTGTCTCTCTTCTTTCGATCTCTCTCTGCTTGCAAATAAATAAATATTTTTAAAAAATTTAAGTTGTATTTATTTATTTATTTATTTCAGAGAGACAGACAGACACAGAGAATGGGCATGCCAGGGCCTCCAGCCACTGCAAACGAACTCAATGCATGTGCTCCCTTGTGCATCTGGCTTATGTGAGTCCTGGGTAATCAAACCTCAGCCCTTTGGCTTTGCAGGCAAACACCTTAACCTCTAAGCCATCCCTCCAGCCCATAAATAATTTTTTTTATAAAAGAAAAAAAGGCAATAATGGGAAAAAATGTTCAACATCCTTAGGCATCAAGATAATACAAACTAAAATAATGCTGACATTCTATCTCATCCTAATCAGAATGGCTACCATTAATAACAATAACACCAAATTCTGGTAAGTATGCAGGGGAAGAAAGAGAGCACTGTATATGGCCAGTTGTAATGTAAATTAGTCCAGTTACTATAGAAATCAATATAGAGGTCTCTCAAAAAACTAAAAATAGAACTATCATCTGACCCCGTTCTACTACTCCTGGGTGTATGCCCAAAGATTTCTTAAGTCAACACACCACAGAGATACTTGAATACCTATATTTATTTTAATACTAGTCACAATAGCTAAATTATGTAATCAACTAGATATCTCTTGATGTTAACAGATGAATAAATAAAGAAAATGTGCTATATACATACATGTACAAATATATATGTATTCACATGAAATCAGAAGCAAAGCTGCCTGGGGAAATGAAGGTAAACAGCAATAATGATAAAAAGGAAAGGGTGGGGCTGAGGAGATGGCTTAGTGGTTAAGGCACCTATCTGCAAAGCCTAAGGACCCATGTTTCATCCCTCTCCAGATCCCATGTAAGCCAGACACAAAAAGGTGACACAAGCACAAGGTCTAACATGCACACTAGCTGGCGCATGTGTCTGGAGTTTGATTGCACTGGTTGAGGCCCTGGCATGCTAATTCTCTCTCTCTCTCTCTCTCTCTCTCTCTCTCTCTCTCTCACTCTTGCTCTCACTTTCACTCTTTCTAAGAAAAAAGGAAAGGGTGGGAAGGGTAAATACAGTGTGTAATAGTACTTGCATGAAAATGTCTTTATAAAACCCATAATTATGATAATGAACATATACCAACAAAAATTGCATTTGAAAAAACAAAATTTCATTATTCACTATTGCCAAAAGGTGAGGGCTGGAGAAATGGCTTAGCAGTTAAGGCACTTGCCTGTGAAGCCTAAGGACTGATGCTCAACTCTCAGGTCCCACCTAAGACAGGTGCAGCAAGTGCACAAGGTCAAACATGTGCACAAGGGGACTGTTGCAGTCAGGTTTGCACTGCTAGCAGAAAACACCCAACCAAGAACAGCTTGTAGGGAAAAGGGTTTATTTTGGCTTACAAACTAGTGGGGAGATTCCATGATGGCAGGGGAAAATGATGGCATGAGCAGAAGGTGGACATCACCTCCTCACCAACATCAGGTGGACAACAGCAACAGGATTGTGGGCCAAACACTGGCAAGAGGAAGCTGGTTATAACACTCATAAACCTGCTCCCAACAATACACTGCTTCCAGGAGGGTTTAATTCCCAAATTTCTATCAACTGGGGACATGGAATTCAGAACACTTAAAGTTTATGAGGGACACCTGAATCAAACTACCACAGGCACACATGTCTGGAATTCAATTGCAGTAGCTGGAAGCCCTAGTACACCATTTTTCTCTCTTTCTCACTCTCGCATAAAAACAGGCAGTCTGTTGGGCTTCCCTCAATCTAAGTGTCCATCAAAAGATAAAGGGAAGAATTCCATCAAAAGATAAATGGGAAGAATTAAAACATGTATATGTATGTATGTATATATAGATATGATGATGATAGATATAGATATATATAGATATATATATAGGTAGACACACACATAGGTATAGATATAGAAAACAATATTATTCAACTTTAAAATTAAAGGAAGGGGCTGGAGAGATGGCTCAACAGTTAAAGGCTCTTGTTTGCAAAGCCTGATTACCCAGGATTCCCGAGTAACCACATAAATCCAGTTGCACAAAGTGGCATGTGTCTATAGTTCATTTGCAGTGGTAGGAAGCTCTGGCACACCCATATTCATTCTCTTTCTCTCCTCTTCCTCTCTTTCTCTTTCTGTCTCAGATTAATAAATAAGTGTATTTTAAAAATCAGAAAGGAAGTCTGGATATGGCGGCACACACCTTTAATTCTAGCACCTAAGATGCTGAGGTAGGAGGATAAGCGTGAGTTTGAGGCTAGTCTGGGCCTCAGAGTGAGTTGCAGGCCTGCTTGTGATAGAAGAATGAGATGCTGCCTCAAAAACAAACAGAAAGGAAAGAAGGAAGGAAGAGAAGGAGAGAGGGAGCAAGGAGGAGAGAGGGAGGGAGAGAGAGAGAAAGGGAAGCTAAGTGTGGTGACTCACACCTATAATCACAATACTCAGGCAGCTGAGGTAGGAGGATGACCATGAGCTCAAGGTCAGCTTCGGCTACAGAGTGAGACCTCACCCCAAAAACAAAAGAAGGAGGAGGGAGTGGCATCAAAGTCTAGTACATGTTGGGGCATGAATGAACCTTGAAGACATCATACTAACTGAAATAAGCCAGTAGCAACATGAAGAAAAAGAAAACTAGGATTGCACTCACATGAGGTACTTAATTTCCAGTAGTCAGATTCACAGAGACAGAAATTGGGTGCTGCATGCTGCCAGAGAGTGGAACAGTAGAAATGGAAAGGAATTGTTTAACAATTCCAATGAAAACCATCCGTGAATGGATGATAGTGATGATTACAGTACAATGTGAGCACTCCCTGCTGCTGCATTATAAATTGAAATATTGCTAACATCAAGAAAAAAAACTGTCACAAGAAGACAAATCAGAACACTCCTATTATCTATTTAGTTGAACTCATTTTTTAACTTATCTACAAAAAGGTCTTCAAGCTTAGAAAAAGTTAACCAGAAAATTATTCCAAATAAAAAGGCATTAAAGAGAGGTTGGAAATATAGTTCAGTAGGTAGAATGCCTACCTACCATGCAATAAGCCCTAAGGGTTCAGTTTCTAGCACTGCACTAACTGAGCATAGTGAACATCCCTGTATCCCAGGTCAGTTCTTGGGTAGTGGAGGCAAGAAAATCATATGTTTTCAATTTATTTATTTATTTCAGATAAAAGATTACAATAGAAATAGCTAAGTAAATAAAGAGTGACATTTTATTATAAAAGTCATTTGATGAGGAAGATATAAAAATATTAAGTGTATACTCACCTGAAAACAAAACAAATTGTCATAAAGGGAGAAGTAGATCATTCTGTAATCATCCTCACATTGCTTCCTCAATAATCAGTCAAGAAAATGGACATGTCACATCTCCATAGTAGAAATGAGCAATATTATCAGGGATCATTTTCTTGATTCAGAAACTACACCCATTCCTTTCAAATATACACAGTGCATTAATGAACTGATAAATGAAAATGATTTCATAATCTTGGAATTAAAATAGAAATCAATAGTAATAAGATAATAGGGAAACAGCAAATAAGATACATCCATACAACCCATGAAGAAAGCAAAAAATTATAAGAAAAATGAAACTTATTTTGAATGCAATATAACTGTAAAACATCAAAATTTAGGACTGCAGCAAACACAAAATTAAGATAGAAATATATAGGATAACATTTAGCTGTAATACTAATAATAATGACTAAAGAAAAGAAAGCAGTGAACTGAGTACCAGCAAGAAATTTACCATAAAAGAGTAAAATAATTCATGTTCAGTAAAATAAAGAAAATAATGACAACAGAAATCTAAGAAATATCAAATGAACAACAGTGAAAAGCACCAACAAAGCCAGAAACTGATTCTGTGAAAATATGATGAAACTGACATATCAGGTATGTGAGAGAAAATCTACAGTTGCTTCACACATGGAAAGTATAATGAGTTATTTTGACTGTCATGTCACTATATTTGACAACGCACATGAAATGTACATTCTGCTTGAAAAATATGAACTAACATAAAATGACGAGAAAAAATGAATAGCCCTGTATCAGTTTGGAAATTTGATTTCACAGTGTAAAATATTTCCACAAAGAGAACTCCAGGACCAGAAGGATTCTACGAAACTTTTTGAAATAATACTAAGCTCACCCAAATCCTGTCACTAAATGCAAGGGGAGGTCTTCATCTTACTCGTGGGTACTGCAAACTGACATCAAAACTGGGCAAGGACACTGGCAGAACAGAGAATCACAGACAGATACTAAAATCTTGATAATAATTTTATCAAAGTCACATGTAACAATACAAATAATAGAAAACCAATAATAAGAGACTGGTTGCATCCATATATCAAATTATATCTTTACTATGATATTTTAATAAGACAGAATGATAATTTGAAATACTAATTTTTAGTTCAACTTTAATTCACAAAACAACTCAAAGCGAGGTAGGAACAAAAGGAGCGCCTTCAACTTGATTAAGGGGAACAGTAAAACCCCCACACCTAGCCCTTTTGCTCAGTGTTTATGTACACAATACTTTCTACTAAGGCAATAGCTGCTTTCACAATTTCAACTCTGTGTGAAGTTCAGAACAAGAAGACAAAAAAAAATACAGCATAGTTATTCAAAAGAAATAGCTAAAGTCATTAGTGTATAGAGAGGATATTTTAAGGAGTCTACAGCATCAGACTATAAACATTGATTTAGAAACTAAATGATACTTTTATCTATTTTGAAACACAAATGTTTTAGAATAATACTGTTAGGTAGCTAGTTAGATATAGACAGGCTTGAAGGTTACTGTAGATGGATTCCTCCCTCATAATAACCTGTAAAACCAGAAATTAAAACTTCAGAACTCTGTGTACTGGTCAGAAGAATGGGATCTGAGCTGTATCTCTGGCTCTGGGTGGAGCCATGACATTCTGTACTGCCCAGAAGTCACAAGTTTAATTTAGCCAATCCTTTCTTGCTAATGTGCCTTCCCTTAGAATTCATTAAAATGGGCAGGAAAATGCCTGCTAAGGGAAACTGTTCTAGAGGTTTTAAAAACAGCAAAAAGTTATAGAATAGAAAAGGTATATAATAGTGCAAAGCCTAATATGAATGTTAGCATTGTCCACTCTCACCCCATGAGAGTGGCCCAGCTTTACTCTGTAATGAACTCTGCCTACCTTCACACTATACTCTGTATGTCTGGGCTGAAGTCTTTCCGTGAAGTACACAAGGACTAGGGACCAAAGGGAAGTCCAGAACAAGTGCTCAGTGACAATAAGACAATTATATTTCATTGTCATCGATCAAATTAGCAAAACTTAACAATCATGATAAAGGGGAAAACTTGTTTAAATTTATGTTAAAGGTCATGATTCACAGGGCTGGAGAGGTGGTTTAGTGGTTAAGATGCTTGCCTGCAAAGTCTAAGGACCCATGTTTGACTTACCAGGTCCCACGTAACATGCACATTGGCACAAGCACACAATGTTACACATACACACAAGGGGAAGCACATGTCTGGAATTCTATTGCAGTGGCTGCAGATCCTGGTGTGTCAATTCTCTCTCACTCTATCTCTCCCTCTTTCTCTCACTCTCATAAAAAATTCACAAACATGAAGCTCTGTTCATGATTTCAGTTATGGAAAAAAGAAATGAATAAAGAGAGAAAAATGGAAGAAAAGAAATAATGGAGGGAAAGAGTAAGAGAAGGAATTCCTCACTTTAAGAATATAAGCAAATATGGTAGTCATAAAAAGAAGTTGTCTAATGGTGCAGTGCTTGGTGTATAAGTAATGATATTCTGATACTTATCCTCATAATCTAAAAATATTCTGTGATCCTTGTCAAGAAGAGAAAACAAGGAGCAAGCAGAAGCACAAATAAAACAGCACTTAACACAAGTGTTGCTGGATGGCTTCTGTGGGGAAGGCACTGACTCTGCCCATCTTTTCTCCATGGTCCCAATCTTTGTGTCATGATGATGCCACTGAAAATTTCCAAATGGAATATAATACAATTCATGAGTGAAATTAACAATTATTCTGTACTAGCTAAACAAGTACAGAATAAGATTTAACTAATAGTTACTGAGTACATATTATTTGTCAGACATTGTTGTATATTTGGGGATATTGTATGTGTGTCTATACAAACATATATACATATATATTCACCAAATGTTAACTAGAATTACTACAGCCCTTTCCTAACATGCACAGGGCCGTGAGTTCAATCCCCAGCCCAATAAAAGGAAGAACATAGGGGGCTGGAGAGATGGCTTAGTGGTTAATGTGCCTGCCTCCTAAGCCTAAGAACGCTGGTTCCAATCTCCGGGTCCCACATTTAGCCAGATGCAAAGTGACGTAAGGGCACAATGCTGCACTTGACCACACGGGGACGCACGCATCTGGATTTTGTTCACAGCAGCTGAGAGTCTGCTGGTGCACCCATCTCTATCTGTCTTCCTCTCCCTCCCTCTCTGTCTCTCTCCAAAAAAAAAAAAAAAAAAAAAAAAAAAAGGAAGAACATAAACAATGATGATGGAATGGGTACAGAGATTAATAAGAAACAAATTGCTATTAAGAGAAAAGTGACAGACTACACTACCAAAGTGTAAACAAAAAGTAAATGAAAATTGAATCCAGTTTGGTACAACAAAGTCCACTTTTGGTTTTAATAATTGTTCCAGTTTACTTAATTTTAGGCAATTCATTGTCTAAAATGGGAATTTAATTTTATCATCAACTTAGGACATTATATCCTACTGATATTTAAAACACATTAAACTATTAATAAAGAATATTTTTATATTGTCAAAAAAATGAAAACTTATCTATAGATTTCTTTATTTTTTTATGCAAGAGAGAGTGGGAACAAGAGTGAAAGAAAGAAAGAGAATTGGTGCATCACAGTTTCCAGCCACCGTAATTGAACTACAGACGCGTGCACCGCCTAGTGTACATGTGCAACCTTGTGCACTTGTGTCGTGTTCCATCTGGCTTATGTGAGACCCGGAGAGTTGAACATGAGTTCTGAGGATTCACAGGCAAGTACTTTAACCACTAAGCCACCTCTCCAGCCCAGATATAGATTTCTTGAATGTGCCGTGACCTGCCAAGAAAATGGCACGATCAGCCTCCACAGATGCACATGGGTCACTTGAGGGCATGCAAATCAAGAATACTTTCACAGGAAATCCCCAAGGATTGCAGCAGTATCCCTTTAGTCACTGTTCTAGTAAAAGTTACCAGCTTACCTATGAACAAATGAAAACAAAGTATTGTTGACTTTCTTCAATCATTTAAACAAGTGTTGTAAAATGACTACTCTGTCCAGGGGTAATTAAGAGAGAAATAATCAAGTTATGTAAAAACTAAGTGTACAATGCCTATGCGACAATTGAAGAGAAATGAGGCATCCGTATAAAGAACAGAGACTCATAAAGAAAGAAACACAATGGGAAAGTTCATTTTTTTAATATTTATAGAATGATTATAGATAATCTTTAAAGAAAATTATTTTTTTAAATGCATTAAATAGAGAATTTTAAGTTCTCGCTCAAGCGCAGACTAAACTGGAATTCACTCTATAGTCTCAGAGTAGTCTCAAACTCACAGTGATTCTCCTACCTCAGCCTCCCAAGTGCTGGGATTAAAGGACTGTTCCACTACATCCAGTAAGTAGAGAATTTTTATTTTAGAAATAAATTTGCTGGAATAAACGTTTTTGAGAAACACAAACATATTTGCACATTTCTATATATCTTTTCATCAACTAATCTTTAAAGTCTATGAAAAAAGCAAGAAAGGAAAAAGAAAACCTGGAACTCTTCCTTGAATAGTTTAAGATAGAAACATGAAGTTTGAGATAAATCTTCAAAAAATAGATTTAATTTAATGTTTTAACATTTTCTGTAGGAACTGTAATTCTACTTTGTATTAGCAGACAACTAAAATTCATTAGCTTTAAAATCCAATTTGATAAAAATCAAAATGGCTGGGAGGAGAGATGGATCAGTGGTTACGACCCTTGCCTGCAAAGCCTAAGGACCCATGTTCCACTCTCCAGATCACATACAAGCCAAGCACACAAAGATGAGGAGGAGAGTGCAAGGTCCCACATGCCTAGTAGGTGACACAAGTATCTGAAGTTTGATTGTAGTGGCTGAGGCCTTGGCATGAGGCCAATTGTCTCTCTGTCTCTCTGTCTCTCTCTCTCTCTGTCTCTAAAATAAAAAGAAAAGAAAAGAAGAATGGTCAGCTCCAATTTTTACAACCTTGAGAAGGAAACAAAGTAAGTTTATACAATCCACATTTGCAGAATTTCATTATAGACCTGTGTTACTTTTAAAAAGCAGACTGATATTCTTCCAAGATGTGGAGTGATTTTTAACAGATTTCACATAGCAACTGCCTCTGGAAGTTTTATCAAAAAATTCTATTTGTATTTGAGCTCCTAACATAGAAACCTATCCATAGGAAATTTTTGGTAACAATATTTTTGTCCTTCCTGAGTCCACTTCTGTCTACTTCATTTTGTCCTCATTTTGTTGGATAGAAAAAAAGAAAAAAATTAAAGAACAGTCAAAGGTATAAAAACCATTTAAGTAAATTTTACACATGCATTAACTCTGTCCATTCTTCCAAGAAAGGCTCACATTGAGAATATCAAAACAAATTGATTTGAAAAAGTAAGCTTTTGAACTACACAGGTCTATTTCTGGAGACAAAATATGGAAATTTGAAGTTTTATAAAAGAATTCTTCATAAAGACAGACATAATCAACCCTTCTTTTGTCCCATGCTAAATGTGTTCTAAGTAAAACACAGCTTTCTGTTCATTTTGATAATCCCATGAACAGAATGTCCCAAATGACACTCATATATTTGCTCAATGACCTTCAAGAATATTTCCAATGACTTCTCAAATTAACTCAAGTATTTCTTTTGTGAAACTATTAAGGATCTTCCTATATCCTCCTTGCTTGTACCAATTAGTTTGAAATTGAGAATCGATTTAATCTCCACCTATAAAACTGTGTTTTTACACTTCTAAAGTTGGGACAATTGTATTGTCATTTCTCTTTAATATGCATTTCTTGAAACAAATGCAAATTTGTAAGGGTGAATTGCTAAATATTGCAACTTAAGGGTTTATAAAGTTATCAATCTTCTTGAAACTCATAAAATATTTGTTGTTCTTCCCTATATAATTCTATAAAATAATGAAAGGAAAAAATTTTAAAACATAGGATAATTTATGTTGCTTTACAAAATTTTGTCTAGAAGTTATGTTCTTCCCTCATTTTATCTTTAAAGCTTTGTCTTGAGTCATCTCTGTTTCATGAAAAAAATATTCTGTGTCACTTTTTGAAAACACAGAACAGTGTGTTTTACCTAATGAACTCCAAATTTGATGGAAAGATTATGATAGATCATGATTACAATTGTGCTAAACTAATTTGTGATGGTTACATTTATGTTGTCCTCAGTGGGTAACTGGTGCCCAGATACTTAGTTAAATGTTCTTCTAGAAGTGTCTGTGAGGTTTCCTGAGGATACTAAACTTTGGATTGATGGAGCAAGTAAAGCAGACATAAGGTGAATTGGCCTCCAGTCCATTGAAGTCCTGAATAAATACAGCGCTGCTTGATTGGTGAACCTGGTACCAGCACAAGGGTGAAGGAGATAGACACAAAGAACACTCAGCTCCTACCAAATCAGACATCCAGAGACACAGAGACTCACAAAACCTCATCACTGAAATAGACGTAAAATGAACCCAACATGGCTCAGGGAAATTCGCGGAAGAGGGGCGGAAAGATTGTTAGAGCCATGAGTTGGGTCATTATGCACAGTCATTGCCTCTCCCGCATAAGTGATGGCTACCCCCATAAGGAAAAACCCACATTACCCATGAGGGGAGGACAGGGAGAAGGCTAACAATGGTAACATCATGGCTGTATATATATATATATATATATATATATATTACATACATAACTAATTTTTTTAAAGTACACTGGCCTGGCATGGTGGCACACTCCTTTAATCCCAGCACTTGGGAGGCAGAGGTAGGAGAATCGCCGTGAGTTCAAGGCCACCCTGAGACTCCATAGTGAATTCCAGGCAGCCTGGGGTAGAGTGAAACCCTGCCTTGAAAAAAATGCTTAGGACCTTCTGACACCATGGGAAAAAATATCTAAAATTCAAAACTACTGATAACAGGAAGAGAAAAAAATTTGGAGGGGGCGGTTCTTAGAGAAAAAAAAAAAAAAGATTCTCAAACTGCCCTCCCAGCATCTACTGCGAGGAATTGCTCAGGATTTTAAAACAGACCTGTGCTTTCCAAGTGCAGCTATTCGTGCTTTGCAAGAGCAAGTGAGGCCTATCTGGTTGGTCTTTCTGAAGATACCAATGTGTGTACTATCCAAGCCAAACATGCAACAATGATGCCAAAAGATATCGATCTACCACGTGCATATGTGGAGAACATGCTTCAGAGTCCACTCTGATAGGAAACATTTCATTCTCAAAGAAATTTTTTTCTGCTGGGCATGGAAGAACACTCTTTTAATACCAGCACTCGGGAGGCAGAGATAAGAGGATCACCATGAGTTCAAGGCCACCCTGGGACTACAAAGTGAATTCCAGGTCAGCCTGGGCTAGAGTAAGACCCTATCTTGAAAAACCAAAAAAAAAAAAAAAAAAATTTTTTTTCTCTTCCTGTTACAATCAGTAGTTTTGAATGTTAGATTTTTTTTTTTTCCCATGAGGACAGAAGGTACCTAAGCATATGATTGCAAGTGGAAAACTTGGCAGTTTCTCCATTTTCACTTGTGTGTGCAAATGTAAAGCACTAATACAAATCAAAATATTTCAGTGAACAAATTTCAATGATTCAACATTGTAACAATTATAAATAGACCTGTTAAAATTTTTTTGGACAAAAATAAATAAATAAATAAATACAGAGGTAAAATAAAAAATAATTCCTTTTTGGTACCTGTCTTCAATCTGGAACAGTAATCATCCACCTTTGGGGTTAGATTTGTCCTGGAATGACAATTACGTGTTCTCCTGGTCTCCATGCTTTTAGGAGTGCAGTGCTAAACCTCCTAGACATGTAGCTTGTCCCTGCAGTTCCTAGGAGTTTCTAGGCTTTATAATGCATTAAAACAAATATCCCACCCATTCTATTTTTCTAGAGAACTCAGACTAATACATATTGCAAATGGTGATAAAAAACTGGTGATAATGATTTATTCATTTTATTACTCAAATATTTCTTTACTGCTCTGCTTAAATAATTTAAGGAAGAAGCTGAGTTAACCAGTTTTGTTCAAAAGCAATTTTTCATGGTTATGTGGCTTACACAGGAAGAGAAAAGTGTTTAAATATTATCAAAAGAGATCTGAATAATTTTAGAATACACACCTATGAAATATGGTGCAATTATGGGAAGCAAATTATTGAAATTTTTTATTTGGGGCAGTAATTCATCAATAGTATCAAACTTCTTTTTTCTATACTTATAGCATAATTTTACCATATCTTGCTAGACTCTTGCTTCTAGCTCAGCAATAGCCATTTGAAAATGAATTACAAATATGTTAATGGAAAAGATTAAAATATAATTTATATGTGCATTAGCCACTTAGTAATTAGATATAAATAAAATCTTCGTTTTTTGAGGGGCGAGGTAGGCTTTCACTCTAGCTCAGGCTGACCTGGAATTCACTATGTAGTCTCAGAATGGCCTCGAACTTACAATGATCCTTCTACCTCTGCCTCCCAAGTGCTGGGATTAAAGGCATGTGCCACCACGTCCAGCTAATAATATCTTCTTAACAAGAACATCCTTTTCTTCCTGCAAGAGAACTTTAATCTAAAACTTAGTATTTTTTCTACATTTACATACTAAACCATTTCGTAGTCAACTATTACCTCATGGGTGCTATTATTCCCATTTGCTGAATCTTATATCTTATTGCTGAATATTAGAATATTCTAATATGTGGCACCAGAGTTAACTGGCTGCACAATAAATGGCACCTATACCATTCTAAATGCTAGTTTACATTGAAATTTTGAAAAATTCATGTACTTTGTTCATAGCCTCTTCTGCAGTTGCAAATAGTTATGTGACAATTTTGCCTCAAGAGACATATGGGGAAAAAATCTGCTACTGAGCAGTTAGTCGTGATGTTTGCTCTTCATGATTAAAGACTGACATAGAAACCAAATTCTCCCAACAATACCTGTTTTCTGAGATATCTGGGTACTAAACTTAAAAGGCTTTCATAAAAATTTACATTTAAATAAGAAGAGATCATACAAATTTCACTTTTCAAGCTAATCCAGTACTTTTTTTGAAGAAGAAGAGCGTTTTTCAAAGGTTACCAACATATCAACTAAATTATCTCCCAGAAAAACATCTAAAATAAAAATTAGTACATACTGTCTTGTTACATGGAAACCAAATGTAGATAGATTACAACATGAATAATCACATTGTCAAGTTGAAATACAAATTATTTCTAGAGATGCATGGTCAGGTTGAAATATAAATTACTTCTAGTAATGAATAGTAGTGAACAGGGGCTTTATGGGTACTTATCTTCCCTCAAACATGAGACATTAGAAATGTATAGAAAGAATGAGGAAACCAGCACTGCACTGAAAATAAAGTGCTTTTGGGCCCTGAAGGAACAGGGAAACTGGAAGAGACTGCTGGGAAAACCTGTGTTTGTGAGGAGAGAGTTTGAATAGGGGAACAAGCTGAAATTCATGTATTCAAACATATTTTGCCTTCTTTTGGGAAAACATGGTTAGAATGGGAAAAAAATATTATCCTTCCCTTCTAGGTCAGGTGAGCCATTGGGTTTTAGTTTTCACTTCTCTAAACTTCATCATTTTGACTCTTCTGGGTCCCTGGAGCTATAGTCTTCCCAAGCAGAGGCTACCTAAACTTTACTGCTCCTGGTAATAAACACAAAACAAAAATGCGGGCTTTCAAAGACAAGGTGGATGACTGTTGTAATGTGCGTTAGTTCTAATGAGTTCCATGCCATGCATCTCTAGCATAAATGAAGCAAACTTACAATTTTTGAGAAGTTTGAGTCTTTGAGATCCTGAATCCTGAGATAAACATTCATTGAGGCCAAGTCTATATTTCAGGACCTTGAGCTAAGTCATGAGATATTAAGATTAAAAATAGCCAGGTGTGGTGGCATGTATCTTTTATTCCAGCACTTGGGAGGCAGAGGTATGATCTCGAAGCCACCCTGAGACTACATAGTGAATTCCAGGTCAGCGAGACCCTACCTCAAAAAAAAAAAAAAAAAAAGACCCAGACCCAGAAAGCTAAACATTGCATGTTCTCTCTCATATGTGGATCCTAGCTACAAATGTATAGGCTTGTGTATAAGCTGGAACCAAAAATTGGTAGCAGAAGCCAGTAAGCTGGAAAAAGGCTATGGGGGGGGAGGAGAGGGAAGGACTAAGGGGATGGTATTGTATATATGTAAGTAGAAGAACAGATTACAGGGAGGGGAAAGGCCTAACCAAGGCCAAGGGAATTGACTGTATCAAAGAACGGTGCAGGAGAGGGGGGACAGGTCAATCAAAATTCAAGATATTCTGAATAAGACTTATGTAAACCTACTTTTTTGAATAATGTCACATTCAGAAGCTATAGATTGCTACTAGAAAATTTTCAGTGCCTGAGATGGGATATCTTCCAGTGAGTTGTTGGCCAGGGAGGTCCCTGTAGCCTCCAAAACATTAATGGCTATTGCCAAGGCTCTTGTATTCCCTTGAGAAACAAATAGTAAGACCCTATTGCTAAAGACTTCACTTCCCTGAGAGGCAAGGTCACAGAGAAAGCAAGCTGGTGCTAAGCAGAAAACCTTCTCCTTGTAGAACAGCCACTGAAAGCTGGAAAAAGCTTCACTGCATGCAGCTGTATGGGAGACAGAAATCATCAGCAGTGAAAACAGTGGACACTGGAAGTCTCAAGTTTGGCCACACAGGCTGAATGACCAAACAGGTGCAATAGTGGCATGTCTGCTCTTGGGGAAACAAACTACTCCCTAATTGGACTGAAGACTTGCTCTATGGGAGGGAATGCATACCTGGTACTGAAAAATCTAATCAAAAGTCTATGGCAGGGGAGGTCATGAGCCTTAGGGGTATAAAGCCTGCTATTGTCTGGCAAACTGTATATATTATCCCCACCAAACTTCCCTGAAAGCACTATACTTAATGTTCATATTCACATATTAATGCTACTCTCACTTATGGTTAAGGAAGCTTCTCTTTTCAGATGGTGATGACCACTGGGACCCCAAAGGCAACATAGTGCTGAGAAGAAAGGACAGAGGAGTGTCCAGCACTGAAACATCTCTATCACACCCTCCAAGGCTCAAGGACCATTGCAGAAAAGGGGGCAGAAAGAATGTAAGAGCCAAAGGAAGGATACGACTCCTTACAATGCAACTGTCCAGACAGAAATTGACCTCAATATCCATGACCTCACAGTGCCTAGCAATACTTTCACAAGACCCTCATAATAGAAGAAAAAGATGATGACATCAAATTAAAAGAGAGACTAATGGAGAGAGGGAGGTAATATGATGGAGAGTGGAGTTCTGAAGGAGAATGGGGGAGGGGAGGGAAATATCATGATTTAGTGTCTGTATGTATAGAAGTTGTCAATAAAAAAATAAATAAATAAAAGCTGGGTGTGGAGTCCACGCACTTAGGAGGCAGAGGTAGGAGGATCACCATGAGTTCAAGGCCACCCTGAGACTACAGGTCAGCCTGAGCTAGAGTGAGACCTTGCCTAGGAAAAACCAAAATAAATAAATAAATAAATAAAATAGTCTTCTGCACGAAAAATAAAAAATCAACATACAGAGCATGGTAATAAATTTTTATTCTATTTCTTATTATTAAAAAACCAGTTAACTACTTTAAAAGGCATTACTAAGTTACATCAATGCTTAAAGTGAGGACTAACATAAAAACCAGTTACATACTTTCTATAACTGTACAGATTGCTATTATATAATACAGCTCTAGGATTCCTGGTCCAGGAAGCTATTCCTTTCTAACCCCATCCCACTGCAAGTATTGTCTTTGTTAATGTAATAACCTTACACAAGTGAGATCCTTATTATCAGTAAACAATTAGAATAGAGAAAAAATTCAAATAAAAGAGAATGTGCCTACTCTAGAACACAGCATAATTTTGTAAAGTTAAAGCATATTTGCTTCATTCCTAAGATATTCTACTCTCAGCTGTTTGCAGAGAAGTAGAGTGAGATAGACACACACACACACACACACACACACACACACACACCCTTATCCTACATGGATAGAGATACCATCTTTCATGAAGTCCTGCTTGGAGTACATTGCCTAGTGTTTCATGCTCACTGAGCACCAGCAAAGAAAAATTTAATTGGGCTTAATTTTTTAAAGTTGTAGAGAATTTAAATGTAGCTAGTCTCAAATATATTTTTTAAGTTAAATTTGTTTGGGGAATTGACTTGCCTGAAGCATTTCTCCACAAAACAAACTCTCAGCTTAGAGGAACAGACCATGAACTTGTTGTAAATGGTTTCCTAGGGAGATCGCATCTAGAATTTGATTTTTAGCCTCTCAGATCATTAATCTCACTGGTTTGTAGAAGAATTCTGTGAAACTCAACTCTGTAGAATAAAGATAGAAAGGATTTGAAGATAATTAAAATAATATTTGAATGCCTCTTAGAGATTATGTAACCTAATCCTTGGTTCTTAAGCTTTTATCCAGTTCTGTGACATTTAATTCATGCAGAGTGACTGGCTTGTTATAAATTTGGTTTGTTTTGCTTTAATGCTAGCCTGTCTTCTAATCTCTCATCTTTTCTTTGCAGGTTTCTCCCTTTGTGAGTTATTTACACTTAAATGAAATTAATCATGTTTGATTAAAGCATAAGGAAGAAAACATTTTGCAAACTATGTGCCTATCTCCGAGAAGCACCTGTGCCTCGAAACTGGAGAACACATACAAGTACATTTAGAGAAACACATCAGATTTAATAACTCAAACTGGTCCCTGAAACCAGGTAATATGAAAAGGAAGGGAATGTATAGAAATGAAATGTATCACAGTGACTCTCCTTCTAAGGAAGGGTGAAAGAGGTACATTGTACTTCCCTCAAGCTATGATGGGGGAGGAAAAGAAATCACAGAGAATTGTAACTGTCTGCAGCGAAAGAGATCAGTTTCCTGACTTTGCGAGGCCTCCTCTTCCCTCTAACCAGTGGAAGCTCGCTTTTATCAGCAGCACCCTCACCTCCAGAGCTGAGGGTGATGTGGTTGGCTGTGTGGTGAAGTATCAGGAGCTGACATTGGACCCCTTTGAGAAATCAAATCCGTTTTTTCCTTCTAAGATTGAATCATAATTACTTATTTACCTCTATCTAATCTACTTTGTAACAATAAATATCAGGGAAGCAGCATTATGTGGTAAATAAGCGATCAAGATTTTCACCAAGCATACTTGAGTTCTAATCTTACTCTTAATATTTATATAAAATAATTGTGCAAATGCATATGACCTCTAAGCTTCAGTTTCCTCATTGGCAAAATATTAATATATTTTATACAATATATAAATTAAAATATATAAAGCATTTAGTACAACATAACACATAGCTATTCTTCAGTAAGTAACTGCCATTGTTGTTACTATTATTTCTTTAAGGACACGGTTCAAATCAGTCCATCAGTATATGTTCACAAACATTCAATGATCAAATCATTTTCCACACTAACATATAGAAAATACATTCATCATCTCAATGGAAATAAGTGGTAAGATAATTAAGTCTCTTGCTCGTCTTCTTTACAGTTATAATCTATAAAATTTCTGAATCAGTTTCAAGAATGTTTTCTGAGACAGTTTCCAAGCAGAAACTTCTTTATATCCTAGAAACACAGCTTTAATGTTTTTTCATATATGAAACCCCAACAATGTCTTTATAAGTGGTGTAAAGACTAGCATAGTCAAGCATTCACTAAAAACCAGATCTGTCATTTCTGGATGAGCATAAAGCTGAGAGTGAGGGTGACTTGCGGGGGAGATAGTCACCATAAGTAGTGCCTCCTACAAATACAGGAGTCCCCAAGAGATGAAGGGAAACAGTGGAGGTTACAACTCCAAACTGAAACAGGCCACTTGGTGACTCACAGAAAGCTGGGAGGCCAATATTTCAGAGACAAGTTTCTGTTCTTATTGACTTTGTAAGAATTCTGTGCATCTGATAAACTCAGGAGAAGAATACTTAGGCTCATACTTCATCTGTTTTTTTCTATAAAAACTAGCTGCTAGGGGTGCAGTGATGGCTTAGAGGCTAAGGTGCTTGCCTGCAAAGCCAAAGAACCCAGGTTTGATTCTCCAGGACCCACATAAGCCAGATGCATAAGGTGGCATGGGTCTTCACCATCCCCAGGGGTCATTGGCCTCCGATGTCCCAGGCATGGGAGGGAGTTGGGGGAAGCAGGGTCCTGGAGCAGGTGAGTGTGATGATGGGCAATGAACACCCAAGAGGCAGTCTGATGGATAGCATGCTCTTGTTTATTCAACAGGGGAGTGGGTTTATAAACACTTGAGAAAGGTTGAGAAGGCACATACAGGCTATATGGCAATTGGATACATGGTTTATGGGTTGCCATCTAATTGGTTGGTATTGGAAGGCAGAAGTTGTGAGGTGGGAAAAGCTACATGACTTAGAGTTGTGAGGGAGGAGCTGTAAGGGAGATAACAGAATTGGCAGGAGAAGCTATGTGACTTCAGCCACATAAGGGTCTCTTGGACAGCTAGCCACAAGGTCAGGAACTGTGGGGGGCATGCAAAGCATGACTTATGGAATGGTCAGATGCTTTTGGGAACTGGGCCTCACCAGTTCTGCCCACTCTAGGCAATGTAAAGGGCAGGGAGGGCCAGTCACCATCACCAGTGTGGGTTGCCAACAATAAGGCCAGCTTCAACCCCCACAGTCCAAGGTCCTCGGCCATGTCCAACAGCTCAGGCCAGCTTCCTCACAGTTCCAGCCTGTTTTTAGCAATGCCCAACAAGGTGGCACATGCATCTGGAGTGTGCTTGCAGCAGCTGAAAGGCTCTAGTGCACCCATTCTCTATCTGTTCCTTTCTCTCCCTCTCTCTCTCTCTCTCTCTCTTTCTCTCTCTCTCTCAAATAAATAAACATTAATAATAAATTTTTAAATGAGCTTTGAGAAATTTTACCAAGCTTGGAAACTTTTCTCCATATGATCAAATGTTCTAAGTGATTTCAAGTTATTTCTAGCCTGATGTTGAATAGGAAACAGACCAAAGTTAAATAGGAAAGAAAGACTTTATTCAAAAGTACTACAATTGGGGAGACATGGGCCAGAAATACCTCCTGCACAGGGGCCCTGGACTAAGGAGCTGGGAGGAGCCGCAAAACACTCTATGCTGAGCCAGCCCACCTGCACACTGTCTGGTGCAGAGAACCTGGACCAGGGAGCTGAGAGGACTCAATGTATATTATGCATTTCTTCTCACATTCTTAGCCTTGAATAATATCTTGTAAATCTCCTCTTGTTCTTACTACTTCCTCAAAATACTTAGATCTGAGTTAATAGCAACCACAGGGGAAAAAAATTCTTGTTATGAAAACCCCAGATGGAGCACTGAGGGTAGTTACTTTCAAGTACTTCTTATCTCTGTAGGTAAGCTTTGCCTTTCTAGTGTCCTTGACCTATAATCCACATTGCAGCCCCTTCCATCTAATTTATATCTTCTTTTTACCTAGAACTGTTTTTCACTTGCTGATTCTGCTTCTACTTACATGCTTCTCGTCTGATATTATTTTGCTCAGAAGTCCTTCAAAAGAAGCTATCAATTCTCTATTTTATGGTAAGAAAGTATATCTTTCTTTTGCTTATCCTTGTCAGGACCACTCTTATCACATTTGATATTAATTAAATGAGTCCACTTATTTGAGACCATAAAAATTGACCTGTATTCCTATGTATGACCTCAACTTATGTCACCTTAAGTGAGAGCTTTGGTATCTGAAGAGGCAGTCTTTCTTTCCAATAATGCCTACCATTATTGTGAAATACAGTGTTCATATGAACAGCCATCTGACAAATTTGACTCCCATAACTTCTGTAATTTTCTTATTGCATTCATTAATTTTTGTGACTACCCAAATTATTCCAATCTTCATAGGTTTTTTTTTCTGAAAGTACCTACTTTGCTTTTGAATATACTTTCATGGAAAAAGAAACTTAATGAAACTTTAGTCAGGGCAGGCTCCTGAACCTTCTCCTAGGCCATGAGTATGCTTTCCTTATAAAATCCTGTTTGAACAATATCAAGTCAATTTAGCAGAAACTTCCATCCTCTAGCATCCCATAGGTGATATCTCATCATCCTGGCTTGTGTTCAGCTAGAGTACTGCTAGGTCAGTAATTTCCCATCCACTGTCTCACCTTAATTTTTGACTATAACTTTCTGATGGGCCATGATATGTTTAGAGTTGAGCTCGCTCTATCTCACCTGCTTCAAAATTCCATTGCATCACAGCTATCTCTACTTATCTCAATGGTCCTGAATAAAGTTTTCCTTATTGCACTTGAAGTGGCATGAACTATTTTTCATTAACAATCTAACAATTTCAAATTGGGTTATGGCAACTTGTTTCCCATTCCCCTTTAAGCAGATCTACATTTCCACTGATTCAACCATCCATTCATCCATCTAGGCATTTATTTAGGAAATAATTTACTAAATAACTGTTGTGGTAGTTTGAAAGTATGTCCCCCATAGGATTAGGGGTTTTATTAAAATTGAATTTTCAGCTTCAGACCCTAGCAGGCAGACTCCTACTAAAGGGAGGCATGTCACCAGAGGTGGACTGAATTCCAATCTAAAGGTATGCAAAAAGGTTTTGAGCTCTGGATGTGCTTGCTGGTGGTGCTGCCTATTTGATAGTGTATTTCTGCTTGGATTGATGAAAGGAAGCAAGTGTCTTCCACCATTTCATAAACCTTCCCTGGCTTTGAAAGCTTGAAATAAATCCGTTCCTCCCATAAACTGTGTCTGGTTTGGATGTTCTTCCCTTCAATGTGGAGTTGCCTACAACTGCTATGTGCCAGGTGCTTGGAATTCTATGGAGAAGCATACAGTCTAAAACAATATGCAAGTTTTGAATAAAGTATTCCAAATTTTCAGGTGAAATGGAGAAGATATTCTTTTACCCCACTGTGATTTTTAAATTAATTTGTTGGCTAGCATACAAAAAAATGATTTTTACACCTCTGTCACACCCTCCAAGGCTCAGGGACCATAGTAGAAGAGGGGCAGATAGAATGGAAGAGCCAAAGGAAGGGTATGACTCCTTACAATGCAACTGCCCAGACAGAAATTGGCCTCGATATCCATGACCTTGCAGTGCCTAGCAATACCTTCACAAGACCCTCATAGTAGAAGAAAAAGAAGATGACATCAAATTAAAAGAAAGACTAATGGAGAGAGGGAGGGGATACAATGGAGATTGGAGTTCTAAAGGGGAATAGGGGGAGGGGAGGGAAATATCATGCATTCTTTGCATGTAAGTATAGAAGTTGCCAATAAAAAATTTTTAAAAAAAGAAATGGTTTTTACTGTAATGTTTTCATACATACATATATATATATATATATATATATATATATATATATATTATTATACTTCATTCCTAATTCTGAATAATAATTTCCATCTCAGTGAAGAAGATTAACAGCATATAAAGCAGAGAAAGTTGTATACAAAGCCCTCAGGGAAAGAAAGATCAGGTAAGGACAAAAGCCTAATGAATCTGAAGCTTAAAGAACAAAGAAAGAAAGAACAAGAAATGGCAGTGAGCATTCCAGTGACATTACTGAAGTTCTTCTCTGCTTTGCCCATTGTCACAGAAAATACAGGTGCCCAACTGTTCTTCCAAGCCTTCCCTACCATGAGGTATGCTGTCTAAATAAGTTATTTCTATTGCAGTGAGAACAGAAATGTGTTCCATTTTAATTCCTTGTGAAACACCTTATAGATGCTACTTTATGCCATTTATTACTCTTTCAGAATGACTGTTAGACAATGCACAAAGCAATCTTGGAAGGCAGGTATTAGAGACTTGACTTCAGACTCCAGGAGCCTGGGTTGCATTGTGGTATGGTATTCTTCCCGCCTGAAACATCTGTTCAGGACACTTCAAAAAACCAGCAAAGGAGTTACTATTTTTTGAAACTTTACTTTTTACAAATACCTTTTTTTTTATGATAATGATGATTTCATTTGCTCAGACTAGAGAAGTAAGAATGGGATATCTTTTGTAGAAAATTTTATGTCACAAGAGTAATAAGAAACAAATGGTGAACATAAAATTGATGGAAAGTCAGTGTCTAATACATTTCTAGATAGACCAACTGGATGGGAACAGTCAATATGGTAGAAACAGGGAACAGAAGAGGAGCATGTCTGCAAAAAAGATTGTCAGGTCAGTTTTACACAGATTATTTCTAGGTACTGTTGCAATCAGATTCACATTTCTGGCAGAAAACACCCAACCAAGAGCAGCTTGTAGGGGAAAAAGGTTTTTTTTTTGGGGGGGGGGTTGTTGTTTTGTTTTTGTTTTGTTTTTTGTTTTGTTCTGTTTTGTTTTTTGTTTTGTTTTTTGGGTTTTGGGTTTTTTGTTTTTTTTTTGTTGTTTTGTTTTGTTTTGTTTTGTTTTGTTTTTTTTTTTTGCTTATAGACTGAAAGGGAAGCTCCATGACAGCAGCAGAAAATGGTGGCATGAGCAGAGGGTAGACATCACCTCCTGGCCAACATAGCTGAACAACAGCAATAGGAACATGTGCCAAACACTGGCAAGGGTAAACTGGCTATAATACCCATAAGCCCACCCCCAATTTATCTTTATATTCCCAATCAATTTTTACTATGGAGTATCTCTGGAACAATATAACATACAGCTGAAGTACCCTTTATTCCTATTAGCCCCCTTAGAATAGAAGAGGTAACAAACTAACCATTTTCACAACTATACAAAGGTCTATTACAAATTTATAGCTGAAATGATAACATCCCTCAATCTTAATAAATAGTAACAGAAATTATACTTCACTTCCAACTCATAGTTGAGCTTCAGGAATCTAATGGTTGTTCCAAGCTATTCCCATGATATATTAAGTTCCTGCCTCAATACCACCAGCCACTTCCATTTAGCAGTTCATCTATTTATTATTTGCTGCTAGGTTTCTATCATATTTCCTATTTTTAATTTGTCCTTATAACAATGATCTGAAATCTACTCCAAATCTTTTCCCACTTGAACATTTGTTCTTTAAATGTGGACTGCTACATCCATAGAAAAAGAGAAGGAGCCAGCCTTTTAGTGAGTGGCTGCTATGTGTCAAACATAGTGCAAGACTTAGTACAGGTATTATCTCTCTTATTGGGAAAATTTTAACCCAAAGGCACCTAGCCAATTTGATGATGTATCTGTAAACATTTACCACTGCATCAACAGAAAAAGAAGCAAAACTTCAAACACATAGGTTTCTGGCAGAAGCATGTTATAGTACCTTGAAGATATACTGTAGCAGACAGCTTCAGGTTCGCTGAGATGAACTTCCAGACCAGGCACAGTTATGGAGGAAGGGATATTATTTATTGAAGCTTACAGATCCAGGGGAAGTTCCATAAAGGCAGGAGAAGCGGCCTGCTTTCACAGGGCCAAGCAGAGAGAGACAAAGCCAACCAGCCACCACAGCACACAGAGCAAAACTACAGCCCAAAGGTCACACAGCACACTTCAGGAACTCCTGCTAGGCACATTTGCATATCTTTACAATGGAATCTCAAACCCACCATTAACACCTTAAGACCGGCCCCCAGTGACATTGCCTCTAGCAAGGTGATTGCAGATGCAAACTATACCTAGTAAAACATTGAATATATTGGGGGACATATATTCAAACTACCACATATACTCTTATTTTATACTTTGAATAAGACACACACATACATTACATCAGCAGGACAGTGATTCACCTTCATAGACTAAGCATCAAAATATAACTCAAATGTGATAGTCTCTCACCTACATACCCTTTGAGATTCTCATAAGTAACAGATGACTCCTGAAAACTAAGATTGGAATCTTGTCACAATATATATTGGTGTGGGGGAGTGGAGAGGGAGATGTCATAGGATGCAAATTAATGAATTTGTGAAGTTAGGCAAAATTCCTGATTTCTTGATATTATTGTTATGTGAGAATATATTCAGTGGACTTCTCTATCCAGGCTTATATCTGAAATCTGTGTGTCAAATAAGATCTTTAAATATAGTATATCTTTTAATCTATTAATTCCTACCTCCCACCCAAAATGGTTTACCAATCTTCCTCACCTTAGTCAGTATAGCCACTATAAACCCAGTTGCTCAAGTTAAAGCTTTACAAGACTACATCTTACAAAAAAGTGAACTCAAGGTGAATCCTAGATATAAATGTAAAATGAAAAATTATAATGCTCATAAATAAAAACCTAGGGGAGCATCAACTTGACCTTGAAGTTGGTTGTAAGATTTTATATCATACTGAAACCATGATCCATGAAAGCATGATGTTAGATTTTATTCGATTTTAAAAGTCTACTCTGAAAAAAAAAATTACTAAGAAAGTCAAAAAACAAGTCATATTGGGAGAAAATATCTGCAAAATACATATTTAATGTATCAAAAATATATAAAGAACTCCTGTATCATATATGCATATTGAAATACTCTTAAACACAAGAAAACAACTAAACTTAAAAATAGACAAAATATATGAACAGACAACATTTGTTTCTGTGCTATATCCCTCTGCTTACATAAAGTACATTTCTTCTAAACTCAACTCTCCTCACATTCTCAGGACATGGGCAGAACACAGCTAGCTGTCTCTAGCCAAGGCCAGACAAAGCTTTCTTCACCTCATAAACCAAGCTAACAGAGTTATTTCTGCATTTAAGTCTTTCAAATCCTATCTAGAATAGTCCATCAATTTCTGCTTACAGGACAGAAAGACAAGTCTTAAGCCAATGTTTCAAATCCTTCCACATCCCTCCTGCAAATAAGACCAAAAGCCATAGGATCAGGTTTCTATCATCAATGACTCCACTCCTCTGGTACCAATTTTCTGGTGTAGTTACCTTCTCATTGCTGGGACACTTGACCAAAAGCAGCTATTGGGAGGAAAGGATTTATTTTAGCTTACAGTCTTGAAGGAAAGATTTATAATAGCAGGTGAAAGTATGGCACAACACTTCTGCCACAGCAGGTGGAAAATAGTAGCAAGAGAGTGAGCTGAACTAATACTGGCAAGTGAGGGTCTAATAAATCTTAAAATCCATCCCCAGTGAAATACCACCCCCAGCAAGTTTCCACCTTTCATTTGCCATGAGCTGGGAAACAAACATTCAGAATAAATGAGTTTATAGGGGACATCTGATTCAAACCATCACATCTAGGAGCTCTATCACAGATAAACCCAGAAGTTTGTTTCCATGGTGATTCTAAATCCATTCAGTTGACAAGATGTACCATAACAATCCCTAGCTGAACATTATTATCTTACTTTTAAGAAATATTTTATCATATTTATAATGCATATTTAAATAGCTGGAGACATAAAACTCACAAACTTTTCATCTGTATTTATATTCCCAATTTGTTTTAGCCAGAATATAGCACAAAACATCTCCTCAACCTGAGCCAGTGCTTTTCTGGTTTTAAGAGGGAACATGGAGACTTCTAGACTCAGAACTTCCTGTAGTTCCACATACGACTGTAAGGTTTGAGAGAAAAGGCCATAGATGGGAGAAGAAGTTATTGTCCTGAAGATTATGACAAGAAAGACAAGGCTTTGAAACATTTTCAGCCCTTTTGTATACCAACTTTCCTTGCAAAGGTCTGTCTCCTATAGTCTAAAGTCCTTCTCTGCTCGTATAGTCCCTATAAAATAAGCCAGCTAAAATTCAGGTGAAGATTTTGGTGACTTAATACATCTATCTAGAGGAGTTCCATCCCCACTCCCTAAAGAAAGCAAGCTCCATGGAGAGTATGGAGAACTACATAATAGTAAAATTCTAGGCATCCACTATCTGGATAGCAGTGATATTTGGGGGTGGTGTTCTTGTTTGTTGTAATTTTATTTATTTATTTCATTTACTTATTTATTTATCATTGATTATATAAACTATTGAGATTTTCCATGATATTTCCATGCTTGCATAAATTGTACCTTGGTTTTGTAGCAGCCTTTGTCACACCCTTGATTGCCTTCCTTCAAGAATATAAAGCACAAATACCCAGGGACCAATAAGGCAACACAGAATTAAGCTTTGCAATGTAATTTTTAAAATGTATAGTTTAGCTGCTCTCCTCTTTTTATCATTTGTTGCACCTTAATTGGGATTGCCATATATCTACATATCTTTGGCCTCATTATTTACATATGTAATCCATTGTGCATTGTTAAAGGTCAAATATTCTACTTTATTGTTCATCAGAGCTTGTTATCTTTTTCCTTAAGTTTTACTAAATAAGCCAGAATGAAATGTTTTCATACTCACTTTCCACGGCCTTTGCTCTGTAACTTAGTACATAATGCAATTTAGCTTTAATAAGAATTGCAAACTTCCACATCTGTTGCTGAATTACATTCTCTTCTCCAGTGTGTGTGGAGGACAGAGGACACTGTTCTTGGTACTGCCTTCATTTGAAGTTATTTGCTTTTTCTAATAGAAATTTGGAGTGGGCTGATTATATATTTCACAAACTGAGAGGAAATGCTCCTGAATCATAAGAATCACAACTATTAAATATATATTCTAATTTTAAAATAGTGCAATTTAAAGGCTATGGGCCTAATAATAATTTCTGTGATAAACATTCGTTTACAGAATGATGTAAGATGAAATTAGAAATCCAGAGGTAATTAAAGTATCACATCCCAGAGTGGTGTTTACTAAAGACTACAAATTTGTTAGCTCTGTAACAGGTCGCTCAGCTAGATGTTATCTAGAATTTCCTCTGTGGTAGACAAAATAATTGCCCCAAAGATGTCACCTCATGCTGTGAAAGACATGCTACTATGTGTTATGTTCAGAATTGTGTCTCCCAAAATTCATATAATGAAGTACTAACCCCATTGTAACTTTATTTGGAGTCAGGGCCTTCGGGGGAAGTAACTAATCTAGTTCCTAATCCCCCCTAAAGTTCTGCTCCTCTCTTTCCCTCTTCTCTTTGTCTTCTCCCTTCTATGTGTATAGAAAATGGAAGACAAAAGAAACTGTCAGAAAGCCAAATGAGGCCTCAACCAAAACAAGAACTTTAATAGCAACATGACCTTGAATTTCTAAAACTATGAGAAAATAATTCAAGCCACTTAATCTGTGTTATTTTATGATGAACACCCAAACAGACTAACAGATTATAGGAGAATGGTCAGAAAGATGTGCATTGGCTGGCTTTGTAGCCCCCAGAAGGTGTAAAATGGATTCTCTCCTACAGCTTCCAGAAAAGAATTCCATCCTGCTGACAACTTGGTGTTAGTCCACTGAATTAAATCAGACTTCCAATTTATATAATTGCAAGATAATGAATTTGTGTTCATTAAGCCACCAACTTTGTGACAATATATCTTCCAAGACTCAAAGATAGACAGGTTGTGCTGGAAAAATAAAAATAAAAAGGAAGATGCTGAGCACCAGTCAAAGGTTTGTGAGTGTATTCCATCACCCTAATCAACTCTATTTATATGTGAGAACGAAAATGTATATTTTTTAAAGAGTTGCAAATCTAGTAGAAATAAAGTAATGAAATGGGGTGGCCAGAGTTGTGAGGATAAAAGCCTGGGTTCTGGCAACCCTAGCAGATAAAGTTGAGTACCTATCTCAATACACCAATTAAAAAGATGGATGAGGGGCTGGAAAGATGGCTTAGCAGTTAAGGCATTTGCCTACAAAGCCAAAAGATCATGTTGACTCGCCAGGACCCACTTAAGCCAGATGCACAAGGGGCACATGCATCTGGAGTTCGTTTGCAGTGGCTGGAGGCCCTGGCACACCCATTCTCCCTCCCTCTCTCTCTTTCTCTCTCTCTCTCTCTCTCTCTCTCTGTCTCTCTCTCACACACACACACACTTTCTCAAATAAATGAATAAAATATATTTTGAAAATAAGATGAATGAATAATGGTGAAAAGCAAGAAAGGAGATGTATTGAGAAGAGAAAAGAAAATGGGTCTGGTGACCTTGAATTGATCCTTTAGGATACTGATGTGAGGTTCAAGTTCAAGAACAAAAGGTGTGCTTGATTAAGCACAGTCCTTCTTAAGAAGTGTCTTCACCTTTTGTTGATCCAGCATCACTTCAACTCTGGTTTGTCCTGCAAGAGGGTCAACTAAGTTGGAAAGTTGTTATTTGCTAATGGTGCAGCTTTACCCTTATAGAGAACTCTTCTAATGGCAGGGGTTGGGGTATCACTCCTGCAAGAAATCCAATGTGATTCAACAGGAAATGTTTTGAATAATAACTTATCTCTGGCCTTCAGCAAAAGTATAGACAGAGATAACAGCAGAGATGCCAGGTTTTCATCTTACTTGTGTTTACCTTGTGAGCCCAAACAAGAAGCCAGTATTTTTAGCAGCCTGTTTCAGAGGTTCCCTTCCATTAGGACCTCAAGAAAAGAAAAAGATTCCTTCAAAACCAGGAGAATAGAACAATAGAATTCTAAGAAATAGAGGTACTTACCAAAGAAGAGACTGTCTTCTCAAAACAAGATATTCTGTGGATACAGCTTGTTGACATGTGTTCTGCTACAGAGGCTCAAAACACAATATGAAAAAGTACTTGAAAAAAATTATGAATGAAGGCTGGAGAGCCGGCTTAGCAGTTAAGGGGCTTGCCTGCAAAGGCAATGGACCCAGGTTCAATTCCCTAGGACCTATCTAAGCCAGATGCACAAGGTGGTGACATGCATCTGGAGTTTGCAGTGACTGGAGCCCTGGAATGCCCATCCTCTCTCATTTCCTCTCTCTTCCTCTCTCTGCCTCTTTCTCTCTCTGTTGTGCATAAATAAAAGTAAATATATTTTTTTAAAAATAAATTTATGAATGAGATGTAAACCCTAGCACTTCAATTTTGCCTAAAATGAAGGAAAGATGTCACCAGACCTACTAAAAGTTTCAAAATGAGAGATAAGTGGCAGAAGGCAGGCTTGAACCCCTCGAACTTGGGAGAAGAACATGAGCGTCCATAGTTATGATGAGTCAAAGTGGGAACCTTGGGAAGTAAGTAGGCTTAGACAGTGTCTACAGGTTCCCTTCCCAGAAGATAACGCTCTGTGGAATGGAGACCAAGACATAAACATGAGTGTGGTGCATGCCACCCAAGCAGCTGTTTGACAAGAGCCCAAAGAAGCTAGTAGAGGAGGATCATCATCATGACCACAGAATGGAAAGTCCCAGCTGCAGAGAGCAGTTCTCTCTCAAATCCTACAAAATGACTACACAAAAGAAAAGAAGCCATTTTACATCTGCCAAGCAAAGGGTCTCAAGCCACATGAGGCTTTCTCCTGCCCCCAATGCCAGACATCAAGAGCACAAGGAGGTGATGACTAGAGAAAGAACAAGTAGAAAGAGGGAGAGGACAGATTATTCACTTTCTTTCTCTTCTATCATTCTGTCCTTAGCTAAGAAGAGGGTTACTATGGGGCTCTAAAATGGAAAGAAACTCAAATTCTGAGTTGTAAAAACTTTTCTTTTGGGCTGGAGAGATGGCTTAGCAGTTAAGGCACTTACCTACAAAGCCTACGGACCTAGGTTCAACTCCCCAGAACCCACGTTAGCCAGATGCACATGGTGGTGCATGCATCTGGAGTCCATTTACAGTGGCTAGAGGCCCTGGTATGCCCATTCTCTCTCTCTCTTACAAATAAATACATACATAAATAAATATAAAATATTTTTAAAACTTTTCTTTTAAATACTTAAAGCATGGATTATTGCTTAATACCTAAAGACCAAATAGTGAATAATATTTCACTCTAAAGTCTACTTTCAACACACATACATTCAGGGAAATGGTACAGCTCTACTTATATCACTTTTTTTAAACTTGATTTTAACATCACGTCTTTGAATTTCATTATTCCTTCTGCTTGTGTTCCCTTCTTTGTTTTGTTTTATTTTATATTTTTTTAAATTTAAATATCTTTTTTTTTTTTTTTTTTTTTTTTTTTGGTTTTTTGAAGGTAGGGTCTCACTCTAGCTCAGGCTGACCTGACATTCACTCTGTAGTCTCAGGACAGCCTTGAACTCACAGTGTCCTACCTCTGCCTCCTGAGTGCTGGAATTAAAGGCGTGTGCCACCACACCCGACTATTATTTTCCCTTCTGTATGTGTAACTTTTGTGTAGGTTCTTTCCTGTTTATTGTTTGTCTTTTGGTCTTTGAACAGGATTTGAACCATCTGGACATCTGTCTGGCTATTTCCACTAAAGTGAACTTGGCACAGAAAAGTAAGCTGGCCAGAAAAATTCCCAACAACAAAGCCAATTGTTGCCTGCAAAGTCAAAGGAACCAGGTTCAATTCCCCAGGACCCACGTCAGCCAGATGCACAAGGGGCGCATGCTTCTGGAGTTCGTTTGCAATGGCTGGAGGCCCTGGAGTGCCCATTCTCTCTCTCTTTTTCTCTCTCTCTCCCTCTGTCAAATAAATAAATAAAACAAAACATTTTTTAAAAACAAGAGAAAACAACTAGATTCAGATGAGAAAATTAAGATAATTAAAATAGAAAATTCAACAAAATATTATAACAACTTTTTACCACAGAAAAAGCAAAATGTCAAGCAAAATAAATGGAAGTAATCCTTGTTATATATGCTGTTCCTATTGGCAAGAACCATACTATTAGAACAGACAAAGATTGATGTGGATTGATGTGCAGTTAAGGAAATAGTAATTGCCTCGCAGTTTGTTTTTTCACAGTGCCTATTAATGACTTAGCAATGACTTAGGAGGTGAGCATATGAAGAAAATACCTTATATATTACTTTCAAAACATCAGCAATATCCATAGGTATTTATAGTGAAGTAGAAATAGGGCTGGGGGGTGGTTTTTTGGGTAAGAGTGCTTACTGTGCAACCATGAGGGCCTGATGAGACCTGAGCCTGATCCTGCAGCAACTGTATACACAGGCTTGTCTTCCTTTCCTGTAGGAAGCAGAGACTGGAGAATTGCTGGACAGGGTGACATCCAGCATTCTCCTCTGGCATCAATATATGGGGATACACACATCTGCACACACATGCATATACCACACCACCATACAACACATGCAGAACATCACGCATGCACTTACCAAATAAAGAAAATATAAATAGCAAAAGAAAGTATACAAAGATTGTGGAATATTCTTGATCCTCCTGCCTCCGCCTCTTCAGCAAATTCCTTACCGGCATGTGCCACCACACTGGCAATTGTGGAATATTCTTAATATGTGAGGAAGGTTCATGCTGTTTTTATTGGTTGAAGTGGAAAGTGATACAACTCACTTGTTCATTTCTCCTTATATATCATATATTTATTCTTATCTGTCTAAAGTATATGTGAGTAGCTTCCCTTCCTTATAAATTAGTATGTCATTAGAAGAATATGAAATGATAAGAAAATGTCAACTTGGCTCTTAAATTCAACAGTGATTACCACCAAATATTATGGAAGACATGAAAAGTAGAGTACTGAAAATGGCAGATGTAGTAATAGTTTATAGCATGCATTGCAGCCTCCTCATGGAGCTTACATTGGCCCTGAAGGAGCCCTGGATGCCTTTTTTTTTATCTTCCTACCACTTTCCCAATACTCATCTCTGTCTAGCCATGTATACCTTCCTGCATATTTCTATCTGAGTCTTCTACTCTGTTGAAACTTTTTTGTCCCACTAGAAAACCAAATATCCACATGCTTTACTCATATCTATGTATACTCAGAAGGTGCCTCAGAAAGAAGGTCCCTCCTTTCTCTGAAATAGCACCCCATCACTCCCTATCCTATTTTATTTTCTTATAATATGGTTGTGCTTTTTATCAAATTCTATAGTTATTTATTTCTTGCCTCACTTCCTAAAATATGTACAATGAGAGTTCAGATCTAATCTCTCTAATGTAAAATTAACTCATACATGTTATGTAGTTGGAACTCAATAAGTATCTGTTGAAGAAGTAAATGACTACTCAATATAGTTTGTTTGGGCAACTCAAATGTTATTTGTCTTTATAAACAACTTAAGCAAACAGCTTATGACAGTTTCTACCAATAAAAACAGAAATTCATGATGAAAAAAATCTGCATAGAGTATTTCATATAATGTCTGGCAAATAACAGTTATTAAATTCATCTTAATTATCCTTTTAATTATTAACATATATAATACTTGAAAACTGGTTAGTATTCTGTATTTTTAATTTTGAGTAATAGCAAAGAAAAATATTTTTCAATTGTCATTTCCTTTTCTTTATGATATTTTTATTTGTTTCTATAGTTCCAGTCAAAAGGAGGATAAAGAACTTTTATACTAATGATTTCTACAATTTCTTCTTATACCACCAAATTAAAAACACAACATGCCAACCAGCCTTATGAGGTTCTGGTTATTGTTCTCACATTATGGCCTTGCAATTTCTCCCTTATATCTAATGGAGCTGTAAAAATGTTTGCAGCAACCAAAACTTTTATTAAAATCAAAGTCACATTTTTTTCTGAGATAGTTGCCTAAAGGAAGAAAATATATCTAGAATTGACAACATAATTATGGTCTTCAGTATAAAGATGTTCTGTTAAATAATTTTCACTCAGAATGACCTTGAGTTTGAATCACAACACCATTACAGTGCCTGCTTTGTCATCATGTTTCTCAAAAAAACATCAAATTTAATGTATCTTAGCTGAGAGATTATACCATTCTGCAATATATACAGAGATTGTATCATGAAAGAGTCAGGTGAAAAAGAGTAAAATCTAATATTTGGGAAAATTTTTTGGTATGAAATGTATTTTCTATGCAAGACAAAGGCAATTTGGGAAATAATGGCAGGAATCCAATTTAAATCCCATCACAATTACAAGTGAAAATACTTCTGGATCTCCTCAGTTTATAAGCTATTGGTTCAGAAATAATTATATCTGTTTGCTACCTGCAAATCATTTCTCCATGCTGATCTTTGGTCATCTCCTGCAAGTGTTTGTGATCTTTTCTATTCTCTGAAGAAAAGTAGGGGCTACAAAGCCTGTGAGTTTTGTCCGCTTTTGGCCATCTATTCACAACCCTCAGATTCCTCCCTCAAATGTGCAAGCATAATGGAATCCCTCAGTATCACTCCAAGAATATCAGCTTATATTTCATGTCATCATTTATATCACAGAATAGTGACTGGGCCTTCCATGAGTCTGACAAATTACATGTTAATATGGCAAGGTTGAGCAAGTGTCTCAACACTCAATATTAGCCAAGTTGAGCAGGTTTTCTAAAGCATATTTTTCTCACGTAAAATTGATCCCCATTCTACAACCATATAATGATATTTACTTTATAAAGCTTTGAAATTTTAATGATTAAAAAACAGTTGCTAATACATGTTAGATGACTGATTCAAATAAATTTAAAAATATTTTTCATGGGATGGAGAGATGTCTTAGCATCTGTGAAGCCTAAGAACTCAGGTTCATTTCCCCAGCACCTACGTTAGCCAGGTACCCATAGTGCTAACATGTGTCTGGAGTTTATTTACAGTGGCTGGAGACTCTGGTGCACCCATTCTTTCTCTTTATCTGTCTCTTTCTCTCTCTCTCAAATAAATAAATAAAAATAAAACAATGTTCACAAACCCTGGGCCACAGCAATCACTCAGGACATGGTGAGAAGAGTTATAATAATGATAGTGATGCTAGTGTTTATTAACTTACTTCACACTGGATGTCTAAATCATTCCAAGTATAAGAATAGCAATGATGATCTAAACAGTCATGTTTCCACATTGTAAATACAGTTGGCTTTCTTGTGCAGTTAAAAGCAATAGCATTTTAGTATTGGTTCTTAAATATAGTAAATCCCAGGAAACAATAACAACATAAGTGCTATCTAACAAGAATTCTATCATATGATTAAATTTGGAATTCAAGTTTTTAAATGCTGCTTCATTCAATTGTGCCCTTGAAATTGATTTAAAATAAAAATACAACAATAACAAAGTCAAAATTTAGTATATATGTTAAAAGAACAGTTCAAATGTTATATATTTTATCTTATCTTGTAATAAAATGTCATAATATAAAATATGAATATAAATATTGAAGCAAATTTAAGAAAATATATGCAATGATGTAATAAAAAACTATAAAACTTTAATAAAAGGCATTTTAAGTCTTAAAAAACAAAGAAACATAATAAACTTATTACTGGGAAAACAGAAGTTAAGAAATATTTTCTGTATGTAAACTGATGAATAAAATTGTGTTTCTAGATTGTGATTGTCATTTTGGACTGAGAAATGCCCAGATTAGTAGGGTGCACCTGTAGATATATCTGTGAACATGCTTCCAGACAGTGGGGACCAAAAGGCTCTGAACTAGTAAATGGATGCATCACTCGATAGGTTAATAACATGAAGCACTATTGATAGCTAGGTGGGCCTCATCGGTGTAAGTAAGCCAGTAGAGGAAAGTCCTTAGAGTTTCTGTCTTACCCTGGATCTTTCACGTGTGTCCTTTTCTGTTTCTTGTTTGCTGCTACAACAGGAAGAATCTCCTCTGGCACCTGCTTTGGCCATCAAGGTGCTATGCCTAAACACAGGAGCCAAGTAATCATTGACAGAGACTTCTGAAACTGTGAGCCAAAATAAATCTTTAATCCTCATAACTTGTCTATGTCAAGCATTCTGTCACAGTGAAGCAAAGGCAGATTAATATAAGGATCACAACAATTTCAATCAAAGTATCTATTTGATAGATCTTGATATATAGATTTTAAAATTTATATGGAAAAGCAAGTTGACAAAAATAGTAGTAACTTTTCTCCCTAGATGTTATGATTTGTAAAATGGATTATAGTAAGTAAAATAGCTTAATGCTGATGCAAGAAAAGAAAACATAAACTGCATACATCTTAACCCAGCACTAGAGATGATTAAGCAAAAATATCATAAGTATAAGACCAACTTGTTCTATATAGAAAGTGCCAGGTCAGCTTGAGCTAAGATATGCTAAAAGTCTTATTTAAATAGACTTGACACTGAAAATAAACAACATAACTTTAAATCCCAAAGCAAAACCTGGAGAAAGTTCAAACTAAGTCCTGAGTAAATGATGGTGATTAAAGCATGAATAAACAAAATAGGTAATAGACTATAAGTACAAAAAAATAAATGAAACCACAAACCAATTTCTGAAAAGGTCAACTGAAATGACTGGATGTAAATAAGAGAGGACACATAAAATTAGAAATGGAAAGTGAGGCATTGCAACTGATGCCATAGAAGTTAAAGAGCCATGAGACAAATTATTAATGTTTGTACACCAACACATTGAATAATCTAGAAGAAATGTGCATATGTTAGAAACTTACACCTACCAAAACCATATCATAAAGAAACTAAAAATCTGAATAGACCTACAATGTGTAAGAAGATTGAATCAAAACCTCATTAAAAAGTTCTAGATGGCTTCACTGGTGACTCTTACCAAGCATTTAATGAATTCACTAATACTACTCATCAAATACTTCTAAAAATAATAAGGAAACAATAGTTTCAAATTCATGTTGTAAGGCCAGCATTACTTCAGTATTAATGCCAGTCAAGGACACTATAGGAAAAGAAAACACAGGTCACTAGCCCAAGTGAAAATAGAGGCAAAACTCAGCAAAATAGTAGCAAGCTGAATTCTGGAACACATTCAAAAGGTCTAATGATCCCATGGAATGCAAGGGAATACTATGGCTCTGGCATGAAGAATGAAAAAAAAAAAATTACAAGATCATCTCACTAGATGTAAAACGACTCCAAAAATTCAGCACTGTTTTGTAATCAAAAAAAAAAAAAAATTCTCACAAAAACTAGTTGTTGGGTCTTGCTAGTAACAGGCTGGACCTGTGAGGAGGCTGGCTTGAACTATTGGACATGGCCAGGGACCCTGGGCTGTGGGGTCACAGCTGGCCCTCTGTCAGGAGTCCCTGGAGATGGTAACAGCCTTCCCTATGTTGTAGGGTGTAGTGAGCTGTCATCACCCAGAGTGGGCAGAACTGGCAAGGCACTCCCCCCAGACCCCAACAGGCTCTGACCATTCCATAAGTCAGACTTTGCCCCCCACAGTTCCTGACCTGTGGCTAGCTGCCCAAGAGACCCTCATGTGGCTAAAATCACATAGCCTTCCCAACCCCCACAGTTTTGAAGTGACAGCCTCCTGTTAATCTCCTCTTCTGCCCTTCCCCCTACCTTCCCTTATCCTTCCCCCATAGCTTTGAAGTTACTAGTCCTTCAGCAATCTAGATAACAGCCCATAAACTGTGCATCCGATTGCCATATAGTCTGTTCGTACCATCTCAACCTTCCCCAAGTGTTTATAAACCCACCCACCACCTTTGAATAAACGAGTGCTGTCCATCAGATGGTCTCCCAGGTGCTCATTGCCCCGTCGCGTGTCCACCATCGCACTCACCCACCCAGCCAGAAAGGACCCTTCCAACTCCTCTCTCCCTTGCCAGGGACATCAGTGGCCAATGACCCCTGGGGAACGGGAATGGAACGAGACCCACAGCACGAGACACCACAGCTGGCGCCTGAACAGGGACTTTCTGGATGTGTGGTTAATAGGTGAGTGACCCCTTGAGGACATCCTCCCCCTGGGGCTAATGGCCCCCAGTGGCCGCCTCCCCACTGAGGGCTGGCAAGGTTCAGTATGAAGGAAGGCAGGCTTCCCCTTTCTCCATCAGAGAAAGGCGGATCTCTCTCTCAGAAACTATCCTCTTTTTTCATTCTTTATTTTCGGTTCGCGCCATCGCGTGTATTTGAAACAAAGCGACAAGGCAATTGAGGTCTTTTGGCCGGGGCTACACTCCTGCATTGACTGAAGGCCCCGAGCTCACTGTTCGAATCCCGATAGCCCATTTGGGCGTTGGCAACAACCATCTATCAATTTCTCTTCACTATCGACAAACCGGTAACGCATTGACCAGTAAAGGCCTCTAGGGTGGTCGCTGGACTCTGAAACTTGCAGACAGGCTTATATCAAGCCCTTTGGGGAATCCCCTGTGCTATTTGTAGCCAGGAATGTTGCCCTCTGGTCTTGGTGTTTCTGAACTTTCTCTATCATGGGGAACACTAGCTCCCATCAAAAGGAATCCCAAATCAGTGGATGAAGGACATTTCTTAAAGTTAGGGGCATAAAACTCTCTCAAAAAGAGGCCAATTTATTCTGGGAAAAAGTCCTCCAGATCTCAGTCACCATGGCAGCTGGCCCATGCCCCAAAGCCGCAGCAGGCTGACAGGGGCAAAGACTGCTGGACTGTGCTCCACTCTGGAGCCAGAGTTGCTCAAATGCCACAGGCAGCAGAGGTGACAATAGCAACACCTGAGGGGAAAAGCCCCCCCCCCATGCCCTACCTCTCTCCCTGCTCACAGCTGGGTTCAGAGCCCAGTCTCCAGGGGTCTGGCTGACCCCACGTGGGCTCAGGCACAGGCAGCCTGATACCCTCCAGCCACATCTGCTCAACAGGGTAAACAAGGGAGATTACAGATTTAAAAAAAAAAAAAAAAAGGTTAAAATGACAAGATCAGAGAGCTTCCTTGTAGCTGAGGGAAAAAGTCCAAAACCCTCCCTGAAAAAAAAACAGCCTGAGGGAAAAAGTCCAAAACCCTCCCTGGGAAAAACAAAAAAAGAGAGAGGCTCTTTCTTAGCTTCCCTGGCTTGCAGAGCCTGGGGACTACAAACACATAAAATCTTGAAATCTGGGTAAATGCCAAATTGCTATGAGTAGATGTGGACTTCTTATAAGTATTTACAACTGTTTTAAGTTCACTTTGCCTCTCTATGCTTCTCTGGGACTACTAACAAAAAACAGTCTCAAGAATTATATTTAAATTTAAATATGTGCTCAAAACTAAATTAAAAAATTTCTAATAATGTTCAAATCTACTTTCATATTTTAAAAATGTGTTTCAAAAGTCAAGTCTGATCTACTCTTTTATAAAGTTATTTCAAAAGGCCTTTTATTAAAAGCCTTATGGTAAAGACAATAAAAGTTTTTGCTGGTAGTAATGAGATAAACTGACTAAAAAAGTTAAACTGGAGAAAAAAACTTTAAATGTTGGTAACTATTTGATGAAAAAGATTGCTACAGAATGGTTACATAGTTTATAAGATATACAAAAGTATGTAAATGAAGATATTGAGTAAACTTAAACAGAAAGTTAAAGACAAAGCACTTAACTGGATTACAGATCTTTTGAGATACAATAAAATGATTCTTAACCTAGGGCTTACATCAGACTAACAAAAAGCATGGCCCCAGCTGGTAGCAGGTTACTATGGTATTCAGTTTGTAAACTTAAAACTTTGACTTGTTGATGTTAATCTGGTCATGATAATGGTTACAAAAGACTAAATTTAGAGTACCCAACAAAGTTAATTAAGTTCCTCTGTTTGTCAACATTTTAACTATATCTTAAGGTTAAAATTGGCTCATTAGTATTTAATTTTTTCACATGGTTAATATAGGTAATATACAAAAAACTCCTAACATCCCCTATCTCCCTCCATCGGCACACCAGTAGCTGCCCTCTCTATTCTGGTGCAATGACAAAATCCTTTAGATGAAATATGGTAGGGGCCTAACCCCCTCCTCACAAGGGGGAGAGGATCTGCTTCTATTTTCATAGGATCAGCCCAGGCCTGCCTGGGCCCCAGCTGAAAATATCCAAACCCAAGGAGATGGCTCATCTCACACTGAAACGGAAGTGTTCCAGGCCCCCAGGAGGAAACCATGCTGACCTGGGGCCAAATTGAGGCCCTCTGCCAGCTAGGAGTCAGGCTGATATGAAAGTCACAACAGCCTCTATCACCAGAAACTCTGTTTATATCCTTACTTGCTATCCTGACCTTAAAAGTAGCACAGACTCAACAAGCATATTGGGCTTATGTACCTGACCCCCTTCTAGCCAGGGCTGCTCTTTGGGAAGAACCCCTACCTAAGATATTTTCCAATCTTCCCTTACCACTGCCAATTATGACCTAGAATTCCTGCAAGAAACAACTAAACCAATTAACTGGACCTCTCTCACAGCAGAGCCACCTATCTGCTTTTCAAGCAATAGGTATCTTGAGGGATGTTATTTAATATGTATACAAACCACCCATTAATTATGGATGGTGAATACCAAAATAAATATAATTTATGATTACAGTTGGGTCCCCAAGAAAGTAAACAATCAGAGATACTGCCCATCTTGAGTCCCCAAGGGTGGCCTCAACCAGAATTATGGAAAGTAATAGTGACCCTAAAAGAAAATCATTTTAAGTTTCATATGTGTCTGCCCCTCCCTTATCTTTTTGTAGTTGGGCCTGGGTGGGTCAATCACCAAAATGAAATTTACTATCATAATTGTAACTGGTGTATTATCACCAATTGTATCAATTCTAAGGGAGACACAGCTGCAGATTACTCCTTCAATGTAGTCTTTATTGTCATGTGGCCTCCTTACTTAATTGTGCCAGTCAAAATGACTGAGCCCTGGTACTCCAGCTTCCAGAGCTCAAGTGTTCCAACAGCTCAACAGATTGCTGACAGGAAAAGAAGATTCAGAGAATGGCCACTTGTGGGGTTCATCGCTACAATCACCATCATCACCTCTTCCACCACGGCATCAGTATCCCTGGCACAATCGATGAAGACAGCTGATCATGTTAATGGACTGATTAAAATTTTTCTCAAGCTCTTTCATCACAGATGGATATTGATAAAAAGGTGTTAGTCAGGTTAGATGCTCTAGAGGATGCTGTTATGTATTTAGGAAGACGGGTTGCCAATCTGGCAGTTCAAATGCAATTGTTCTGCCATGCAAATTATCAATTCATATGTATCACTCCTTTACCCTACAAAGGGACTGCTACTGAATGGTGGAAGGTTGAAAATCATATTCAGGGTATTTGGAATCATAATTATCTTAGCATCGATTTACAAAGTTTACAAAAGGAAATATCTATTATTTCACATAGTCATTTGTCTTTTGGTGATCCTGCTAAGGCAGCAAAAGGATTTTTTTGGTGCCTTAGAGAGCACATTGCAAAAATTATCTCCCAAACAGTTTCTCAGATTTTCATTTGGCTTCTATTGGTGTCAGGAACCCTGCTACTACTCTTATGCATAATCCCCTGTAATATAAATAGATCTTGACCGGTAGGGTCCTTATACACCATTTGGCTCTAATTGGACCTGCATTAAGCCACAAAAAACTTACCCAAGATGACACTGCCCCATTTTAAAAAAATAAAGGGGGAGTTGTTGGGTCTTGTTAGTAACAGGCTGGACCTGTGAGGAGGCCAGCCTGAACTATGGGACATGGCCAGGGACCCTGGGCTGTGGGGTCGCAGCTGGCCCTCTGTCAGGAGTCCCTGGAGACGGTAACAGCCTTCCCTATGTTGTATGGTGTAGTGAGCTGTCTTCGGCCAGAGTGAGCAGAACTGGCGGCGAGGCACTCCCCTCAGGCCCAAAAAGGCTCTGACCATTCCATAAGTCAGACTTTGCCCCCCACAGTTCCTGACCTGTGGCTAGCTGCCCAAGAGACCCTCATATGGCTAAAGTCACATAGCCTTCCCACAACCCCCACAGTTTTGAAGTCCTGTTAATCTCCTCTTCCGCCCTTCCCCTACCTTCCCTTATCCTTCCCCCATAGCTTTGAAGTTACTAGTCCTTCAGCAATCTAGATAACAGCCCATAAACTATGCATCTGATTGCCATATAGTCTGTTCGTGCCATCTCAACCTTCCACAAGTGTTTATAAACCCACCCCCCCCGTTGAATAAACGAGTGCTGTCCATCAGATGGTGTCCAGGGTGCTTATTGCCCCGTCATGTGTTCATATGTTCGTGTCGCACTCACCCACCCAGCCAGAAAGACCCTTCCAACTCCTCTCTCCCTCACCCGGGACATCAGTGGCCAACGACCCCCGGGGAACGGAAATGGAACGAGACCCATAGCAAGAGACCCACAACTAGTAATACAAGGAAATTGAGGAAATTGCCCCAACCTACTAACTACAGTATATGAAAAATCCACAGCTAGTATTGTGCTCAATGGTAGAAAACTAAGAATATTTTCTCTGGTGTTATGCCTATGACAAGGATACCCAGCTCACCATTTCTATTCAACATGGGTCTGTACCAGAACATGTGGGGAACAAATAAAATAAGTCATCCTAATCAGAAAGGAAACCAAGATAGTTATCTCTTTCATAATATGTTGCTTCATATTCTCAAATTCCACCAAAACCTGCTAGACCTAACAAATTAATTCAGTAAAATTATAAGATATAAAATTAGCACACAAAATAACATATTTTTGTGCTAACAATGAAATATCAAAAGTGAGGGCTGGAGAGATGGCTTAGCAGTAAAGGCTCTTGGGGGCAAAGCCAAAGGACCCAGGTTTGATTCCCTAGTACCCATGTAAAGCCAGATGCACAAGGTAGCACATGCGTCTGGAGTTCATTTGCAGTAGCATGCCCATTCTCTCTCTCTCCTCTCTCTCCTCTCTCTCCTCTCTCTCCTGTCTCTCTCTCTTTCTTTCCCTCTCTCTTTCTCGCTCTCTAACACACACACTTACACATACACACATAAATATATAAAAATAAATTTTAAAATGCTAAATTTGGGCTGGAGAGATGGCTTAGCAGTTAAGGCGCCTGCCTCCTAAGCCTAAGAATGCTGGTTCCAATCTCCAGGTCCCATATTTAGCCAGATGCAAAGTGATGCAAGGCGCAATGCTGCACTTGACCACAAGGGGGCGAACACATCTGGATTTTGTTTGCAGCATCTGAGAGGCTGCTGGCGCGCCCATCTCTGTCTTCCTCTCCCTCTCTCTCTGTCTCTCTCTGTGTCTCTCCAAAAAAATGCTAAATTTAAAAAATGAAACTAAGGGGCTAGGAAGATGGCTCAGCAGATAAGATGCTTACACTTACATAAATGCACTCACATTAAATGTCAGGTAGGCACAGCAGCCCATCTGGAATCCCAGTGTAATCCCATCACTCTGGGCAGGGCAGTTCCTGGGCAAGCTGGCTACCTAGACTAATAAAATCAGTGAGCTCTGGGTTCAAGTGAGAGATCCTACCTCAGTTAATAAAGTGGAGAGCAATTGAGGAAGACACTCAACATCAACCATTGGCCAACACATGTGCACATATGCACACATACAACAAACAGGTATGCACACGTAAAAGAATAACATTTTGGAATACACCCAATGAAAGAAATGAATTATCTGTAGATCATTTAATTACAAATCATTAATGCAAGAACATAAGACAACAGTGAGAAGATATATCATGTTCATGAACTAGAAGGCAATGTTGTTAAAATGCCTCTAATCACCAAAATAGTATACAGATTCACTCCAGTCCCCATCAAAAGCCCAGTGGCTCTTTTACAGAAATATAATTTACTTTTAATTTTTATATGAAACCACAAGGGATTCCAAAAACACAAAATAATCTTGAAAAGGATGATAAATGCTAGAGGAAACATGCTGGCAGATGCTATAAAGCATCTCTGATCAAAATATTATGATGCTACCATAGATAGACCTCAAGATTAAGGCAGTGGAGAACTCAGTCAACTTATCTGCGAAAAGACTGCCAAGAATACACAGTTGTGGTAAGACATCTCATCCAGAAATAATGTTGGGAAAAATAGAGCTTCACATCTAATATTAAACTTAAAAATTGACCTTTAACTTGCACAATGCAAAAAAATATCAACTTGGAGTGGCATGAAGACTTAAACATAGGGCATGAGACTGAACATCTGGGGGTGGGGGAAATGATAAGCTTCCTGACATTGGTCTCTCCTCAATGCAGCACAGGCAACAGAAGTAAAAGTAGACAACCCTGATGATAAACAACTTCAAAGCTTCTGCAGGACAGAGGGAACATTGGTACAATGAAGGCAACCTATGGAAAGAAGAAAACATTTACCTGACAATGAGTTTCTATCCAAAATATGTAACAAACATCTTCCTTATTAACAAAAACAAAAACAAAAAAAACCTCCAACACAAATAACTTAATTAAAAACTAAGCAAGGGCTGGAGAGATGGTTTAGCAGTTAAGGCGCCTGCCTGCTAAACCTAAGAACACTGGTTCCAATCTCCAGGTCCCACGTTTAGCCAGATGCAAAGTGACGCAAAGGCGCAATGCCACACTTGCCCACAAGGGGGCGTACACATTTGGATTTCATTCACAGCAGCTGAGATACTGCTGGCACGCCCATCTCTGTCTCCCTCTCCCTCTCTGTCTGTCTCTCTCTCTGTGTCTTTCTCCAAAAATAAATAAAATAATAAAAAATAAAATTAAAAAAAAAAAAAACACTAAGCAAGTGCTTGAATAGACTTTTTTCCAAAGAAGTAAACATGATCAGCAGGTATGTAGTAAGATACTGAGTACCAGTACTCCTAGGAAAAATTTAAGTCAAACTACAATGACCTGTAATTTTGTATGTGTTATAATTGTCCTTATTTTAAAAGAAAATAACACATGACTGGTGAGAATGTTGAGAAATCTAATGATAAAAAGGGAAAAGTTTCACCTACATAGAAAACAGGGTGAAATATCCTTGAAAATTAAAACTAAAACTACCATATGATCCACCAGCATCATTCCTGTATATTTGTATATTTGTCCAAATTGAAATAAAAATGTCAAAGACTCATTTGAAATCGTCTTCGTGGAGGCATCATTCACATTGTATAATATATGAAAAAAATGTAAATGTCAATTGACAGATGAATGAACAAAGGAAATACAGTATAGATGTGTAATCAGATATTATTAAGCCATTAAAAAAAAGGAAATCCTGATGTATACAACATGGACACATCTTGATGACATTATACTAAGTGAAGTAAGTCAGCCACAGGTCCATAAATATTTTATGGAGTCACTTGTATAATATCTAAACTATTAATCTCACAGTGGTTATTGGCATGAGTTGTGGCAGGAGGAAATAAGTAGTTACTGGTAGACAGATCATAAGTGTCTGTTATGGATATTTTAGAGATCTGCTTTATAACATTAAACCTCTAGCTAATAGTTTTGTACACTTAAAATTTTCAGAATGTTCACCACCTACTCTGCTCTGTCCACCAAATACAAATCTAATAAATATCTCTTAATACTTAAAAAGTAGATTTGGGTGCTGAAGAGATAATTAAGAGCACTTCCTAGCATGAAGACCTGATGAGACCCAAGAGACCTTGATCCACAAGACCCACATAAACATCTCAGTGTGACCATTCACATCTGTAATCTAAGTCCTGCTAGGAAGCAGAGGCCTGAGAATATCAGGAGCACGTGATAAAAGCAGCAAGCTCCAGGATGACTAACTATCCTGCTCATGTAAGAATGGGCAGTAGAAAGACTAATTGGGTATCTGAAGTTCTGTTCTGGCCACTGCATGCAAGCACACCCCGCTGCAGGCAAGTGCATGAGGCTCCACATGAGCACATGCATTTTTGTATACACACAGAGAGACACAAGCAAGAAAAAAAAATCTAGGTTCCGATACTATTGTTAAAGATCTTCTTAGATGAGACAACTACTAAACTTTGAAGGGGGAGAACTAAGACATCATTCCAAGCTACTTTCAGTCAGGGAAAACTGACTGTTAGAGAATTCTTCCTAGAAACAAATTAATTAACCTGTCTTGTTTGTATAGTAGAAACCGTAAATGTACTTTTTGGAATCTAAAGTCTCATTCCATCTAATTGCTTTGAGACTGTGACTATATACAATGAGACAAAATGTCAGGCACACAGAGTTGTTTGCTCTGAATTATCTTTCAAATCATTAATCTTTCCTTCTTCTCATAGTCATGATAACCCTTTGCATTTCTACTCTCCAAGGCTTCTTCCAGCAGGCTCCAACACTGTCATAGTGCTCTCTTCTGGACCCTGTCTTGGCTCATTCCATAAAGTAAAACACATCACTCAACAATAGAGCATAAATCAAACCATTAATGGAATAATGGTGCTTTCAAAAAAGAGATAATTATTTCTGGGGAATCAACTGATTCTGATTTTACATCCTATTCTGTTGTCCTGTATAATCAAGTCTTGCTTTTTCCTTTATTTTTTAAAAATAGTTTTCACTGGAGAGATAGCTCAACATTTAAGGCACTTGCATGCAAAGCCTAATGACCCAGGTTTGATTCTCCAGTACCCATGTAAAGCCAGATCAACTAGGTGGCAGTTGCATCTGGAGTAGGTTCCTAGTGGGTAGAGGCCCTAGTATGCCCAATCTGTCTCTCTCTCTCTTTCCATCTCTCTCTTTCTTTCTATCTGCCTCTCTTCTTCTCTCTCAAATAAGCAAATATTGTAAGAAAATAATATTTTGTTAGCAGTGAAACTACTTGAAATAAATTTAAATCTCTTCAATAAATGTAATACTGAATGAATAGTTTTGTCCATATTCTTTTTAAATTCAATTAAAATATAATTTTCTTATTTAGGTTGTTTAAGAAAATTCATCTTAAAATTTAAACTCCATGGAACACTTCATTTATTAAACGTAGGTAAATTGTTACATTTTACCTTAGAACACCAAATAATTTAATAATAAGAACAGATATGAGTGCATATGCTCTTCTGACTTGGAAAATTCTTATGACCTAACATTTCTTTCAGATTCCATATTCATTTGATGCCTTATCCAGACACTTCACATACACTGTCTTTTTAGTTTTATAACCATCTTGAGAAAGATCTTACAAGGTAATAAAACAAGCTATTTCTCAGATAACATCACTCATAACTGGTAGAAATAATAATTACAAATCTGGGTTAGAGAGATGCCTCAGAGGTTAAGGTGTTTGTCTGCATAGCCTAAGGACCCAGTTTCAATTCTCCAGTACCCATGTAAGCCTGATGCACAAAGTGGCACATACATCTGGAGTTCTTTTGCAGTGGCTAGAGGCCCTGGCATGACCATACTCACCCCATCTATCTATCTTTTCTTTCTTTCTTTCTTTCTTTCTTTCTTTCTTTCTTTCTTTCTTTCTAGCATCTCTCTCTCTCCATATATATATATATATATATATATATATATATATATATATATATATCTGTCTGCAAATAAATACATAAAATATTTTTAATTAAAAATAATTTCAAATCTGAGGCTCTTTTATACTGCTAAAATACTGTTAATATATTGCCATGCACAGTGAGTGACTATAACAGTAAAATTTCAGGACAAACAGTACATTCAAATGAAACAGTAACAACATGTATGGGAGGCAGAATGAGTTTCTTTCTCTCTCTCTCTCTCTCTCCTCTGCCTTTTGAGGGGAAAATACTCCAAGTCCTGACCTCTAGCAGGCAGTGGCAATGGTCTAAACTAGGCCATTTTTATTACAAGCTTATAAGCATCTAACTTATTTCTATGGCCCTCCTGAACCACTTAGAGCAGAAGCTTCCAGACTATCTCTGAACAGGATAATAGAAAATCTTAGGAAAACATTTCTTTCTATGTTGTAGATATCTTTGGCCATATGGCTGCTCTGTGTGGCAGTTCCAGGTTCTGCTTTGCAGTTTAAACTACTCTTTGTAGAATTAATCATTACTATTGTTAAAACTGCAGATGGGGCCCTACAGGGTAGAGAAAGCTGAGTTGAACAGACAAGTTAATAAGCTAAAAGTTATGAAAGTGTGTTCCAGCACACTCATCATCTCAGAATTTCTTCACATGATATAGAACAGGGAATAAGTGAATTACCTAGTTTTTCCCAATATTAGGTACTTAACAAACAAAATAACAGGAAATGAAAAAAAAGATCAAACATCTTTTCATGATAAAATAAACCTACAGATTTAAAAATAAAAATCTATCTACCTCTAACACCAACATTCAAAAGAAAACAATTTTTATGATTCTATTTCACAGCAGACAAACTCTGACAAGTGATAAAAATAAACAAAAAGCATGCTGCAAGTGTGCCATCATAATAATAATTTACATGGTAAAAACAATTATTGCTTTTGCCAAAGTTCAGTGATTTGATGACACCAAGAAACCATTATGAAGAAAGTACAGTGTGCAGAAAGTACAGTGGAGCTGCAAGTCTCTGTGATTAAATAGAGAGATAAATAAGAAAAACTGTCCTTTATCCTCATGGATGTTTCTTATATCATATACAACCACAACTTGTTGACCTAATATAATTTACAGAACTGAGCAATATTTTTTTCATTTGCATTGTGTAGTATGAGTGTGGTGATGGTGTGTGGTGTATGCACATATATATGCAGATGAGAGAACCCTGTATTCATGTGAGTAGAGGCCAGAGGTCTTTGATGTCTCTTATTAAAAGGACACTAATTCTGTCTGATTGTACACCATTCAAATGACCTCATTGAACCTTCTTATTCTAAATACAGTCACATGGGACTTAGACTTTCAACATATGAATTTAGGAGGGACACAAATGTCCAGTCCAACATAAATGGTATAAGTAACTGACAATCAATTTTCTTTAAATATAAAGTATTGAGCTCTGGAGATATGACTCAGCACTTAGAGGTACTTGCTTACAAAACCTGATTGCCCAGGTACAATTCCCCAACATCCAAAAAAAGCCAGATGCACCGAGTGGCACATGCACTGGAGTTCATTTGTGGTGGCAGGAGACCCTAGTGCACCCATTCTCATTCTCTGCCTCTTTTTCTCTCCTTGCAAATAAATAGTAAAAAATTGTTAAATAAAATAAAATATTGAGAAAAGATAAAAGTACTTTACATGGCCTTTTCAATTTTATTTACTATGCATTTTGATAGGATAAATGTATATGAATTTCAATAAAAGAAAATGTTCAGTATCTACTGATTTTTCCAACCACAAGTTTTTATTTCATGAGCATTATAGAAAGAACTTATGTTATAAGGAGAAGTTTCTTACATGTTACAGATTCTACATAACCAACATAACTGTCTCCATCATCACAATTCTTACTAAGCTATCTTAAATTCTAGGAATGAGATGGAAGAAAGGAGAAGGAGGTGTGACCCACCAAATGCAACTGTAATCCAGCAAACTCCTGGTAGTCATAAGGAAGAACATTCATTCCTCACCACCACCAAAACTAAGAACAATTATGTAACCAATCAGACAAAATAGCCAATAAAAATCACAGAAATAAGTAAATACTTCTCAATAGTAATTTTAAATAAAAAATGTCCTCACTCACCAACAAAGAGATAGAAACTAGTTGAATGGATTTGAAAACTAGACCCAAACTACCTGTGGTCTCCAAGAAACATGCCTGACAAACACAGAGACTAAAGCTGGGAGATGTCTCCAATGGTAAAGTGCTTACCTTGTGTGGTAGTTTGAATGGATGCCCCCCAATGGATTCAGGAGTTTTATTAAAGCTTCTTGGAGTTCCAGCCGCCTGGGTAAAAGAGGTGTCATTGTGGGCAGATCCTAGGGTCTAACCTTAAAGTATCTTTGGGGGTGGATCTGGAATTTCCAGCATAAGGTATGCAGAGTGCCTGAATTCTGCCTGGGATTCCTGGAGTGTGCTTGCCTATGATACTCGTGGTGGTGTTTCTCTCTGCATGGGCCAGTGAAAGGGGGTCAGCCTATGCCATCATTATGGAACTTCCCCTGGATCTGTGAGCTTCAAATAAATCCCATTTCTCCCATAGACTCTGTCTGGTTTAGAGGTTCATCCCAGCAATAAGAAGCTGACTGTGACACCTTGCAAGCATGAGGACCTGAGTGTGGTTCCTAGAATACACTTTTTTTTTAAAAAAGCAGTTTGATGGAACATGATTTTTAATCCCAATACTTGGGAGGTAGAGACAGGAAAATCCCTGGAGTTCCCTGGCCAACAAGTCCAGCCTGCATTTCAATTTCCAGGCCAATAAGGGAAAGGTGGACAGTACCTAATGAATATCTTAGGGTTGTCCTCTGGCCTTCACATACATACATACATGTACACACATATGCATGCATACAGATAACAGACTGACAGTTATATATCAGTCTATGAAGCAGAACCCAAATATGAGCTGGCAAAGCAATTCAAATACCTGATAAAGGAGACTTTAAAATTAGTTTACAAAAAGCTGAGTAGATGGTTCAACAGTTAAAGGCAATTCGTTGCAAAGCCTTTTGATCCATGTTTGATTCCCTAGTACCCACAGAAAGCCAGATACACAAAGTATCCCATGTGTCTGGATTTTGTTTGCAGCAACAAGAGGCCCTGGCATGCCCATACTCTTTCTTTCTCCCCCCACCAACTCCTTTTCATACTCACATACAAATAAATAACTAAATACATATGTTTAAAAATAACATTAGTCAGAAGAAATTTTAAAAAGGCTAAGACATATTCATATGGGAAGTTACTCAAGGAAACATTACAATTGTAAGTATATACACACTGATAGGCCTTGATACAATTATAGTGGAGGACTTAAAAACCTCTTTCTCATCTTTATAAAGATAATGCAACCTAAAACTCAACAAAGAAATGTCACAGTTAAGTTACACCAATGATCAAGTGGATCTAATAGATATTTGAAGAATATTCCATCCATGAGAAATGAAACAAACTTTCCTCTTAAACAGCACATGAGACTGTGTCTGAAATGAGCCATATCAAAGGTTACAAAGCAAGACATAAAAAAAATCCAAGAGAACTTAAATTATATCTTACACCTTATCAAATCATATTGGAAGAAAAGTAGAAATCAATAGCAAGAAAAACTCAGAAGTTACCCAAATACTTGGGAGACTGAACAATACGTTCTTGAATTACCAGTGATCATTGAAGAAGTCAGAAAGGAAATTTAAAAATTCCTAAAATCAAATGTAAATGAAAGCACAACTTGCCAGAACCTTTGAGAGACAGCCAAGGCAACTCTAAATGAAAGTTTACAGTTATGAGGTCTTACATTAAAGAAATCCACAAGATCTCAAATAAATTACCTAATGATGTTGAACCTCAAGATCTAATAAAACCACAAGCCAAGCCCCAAAACATCAGAAGGCAAGAAATACTGAATATCTGAAGATAAGGGCAGAAATTAATGAAATTGATATTAAAAGAACAATGTGAGGCTGGTAATAAGGCCCAGCACTTAACATTCTGGCTTGCAAAGCCTAACAGCTTGGATTCAATTTCCCAGTACCTACATAAAACCAGATGTAGAAAGTAGCACATACATCTGGAGTTGTTTTGCAGTAACAGGAGGCCTTGGAGAGCCCATTCTCTCTCTCTCTCTCTCTCTCTCTCTCTCTCTCTTTCTCTTTCTCTCTCTTCTCACGAATAAATAAAAATTGCTTTTAAAAAGGAACAATATATACAATTGATTAAACAAAAAAGCTGGTTCTTCAGAAAGATAAACACCTAGCCAAACTAACCAAAAAGAACACCAAAATTAAAATTAAGATAGGGAACATTACAGTACATGCCAATGAAATCCACAGGATCATTAAGGAATATTTTTTAAAAGATTTTATTTGGGCTGGAGAGATGGCTTAGTGGTTAGGGAGCCTGTCTCCTAAGCCTAAAAACTCTGGTTCCAATCTCCAGTGGTTCCAATCTCCAGGTCCCACGTTTAGCCACATGCAAAGTGATGCAAGGGTGCAATGCCGCACTTGACCACAAGAGGGCGAATGCATCTGGATTTCGTTCGCAGCAGCTGAGAGGCTGCTGGCACGCCCATCTCTATCTGTTTTCCTCTCCCTCTCTCTCTCTCTCTGTCTCTCTCTGTGTCTCTCTCTCTCAAAAAAAAAAGATTTTATTTACTTATTTGTTTATTTATTTGAATAAGAAAGAGGTAAAGATTGAGAAGGAGAATGAGAATGGGCATGCCAGGGCCTCTAGCCACTGCAAACGAACTCCAGACGCTTGTGCCCTCTTGTGCATCTGGCTTACATGGGTCCTGGGGAATCTAACCAGGGTCCTTAGTCTTTTCAAGCATGAGCCTTAACCACTAAGCAATCTCTCCATGCTCCATTAAGGAATATTTTAAAAACTTATATTTCAAAAATGGAGTATCTAGAAAAAACAGATAAATTCCTAGATACACATTACCTATTAAAATTAAGGTCAGGGAAGAGATTGAGTAAAGGAAAGGTGGAGGGAGGGCTTATCAAAATCTAAGAGGATATAAATAAGTCATATGGAAACCTATTTTTCTGGATAATGGAACACTCAGAAGCAATAGATTGTTAGTAGAAAATTTTCAGGAATGGGATACCTTCCAGTGAGTTGTTGGCCAGGGAGGTCACCGATACCCCAAAAACATTATAGGCCATTGCCAAGGCCCTTGGGTTCCCACCATGAATAGATGGTAAGACCCTATTGCTGAAGACTCCACATACGTGGGCTGCAAGGTCACTGAGAAATCCTGCTGGAGCTGAGCTGAAAGCCTCCTCCATGTGGACCAGCTGACAGAAAGCTAGAAAAAGCTATGCTGCATGCAGTTCAATGGGAGAGAGAAAAATCACCAGTGAAGATACTCAGCAGTGGACACAAAGCTTTAACTTTGGCCAGACAGGCCAAATGAGCCAATGGGAGCATGAGTGTTATGGGGAAAACAACCACTCTCTAATGGGACTGGAGGCCCGTTCCATGGGAGGGAATACATCCCTGATACTGAAAACCTACAACAGGGATAGTTATGAGCCCTAGGGGTGTAACATCTGCTGGTGTCTGGCTAAATGTATATACTATGCTCACCAAACTGCCCAGTAAGCATTTTTCTTAATGTCCATACCCATATATTAATGTTACTCTCACTTTTGTTTAGAGAAGCTTCACTTTTCAGGTTGTGGTGACCTTGGGATAACTCAGAAGGCACCATGGTGCTGAGAAGAAGTGACAGAGGAGTGCTCAGCACTGAAGCATCTCTAACACACTTTCCAAGGCTCAGAGTACATTGTGGAAGAGGTGGTGGAAAGAATGTAAGAGCCAAAGGAAGGGTGGGACTCCTTACAACGTGCTCCTCCAGACACAAAATGGCCTGGATATCCATAACCTCACAGTGCCTGAAACTACCTACATAAGACCATCATAATAGGGGGAAAAGATGATGATATCAAAGTTAAAAGAGAGACTGATTGAGAGGGGAGGATATGATGGAGGTGGAGTTTCAAAGGGGAAAGTGAGGGGAGAGAGGGAAGTACCATGGGATTTTTGTATACAATTAAGGAAGTAGTCAATAATAAATAAATAAATAAAATAAAAAATTAAATGCATAACACATAAACATTCAAATCCATAACTGGCAATAAGATATAAAAATTCTACTCACAAAGAAAAGCCCAGGAACAAATGGATTCACTACTGAACTCTACCAAACATTTAAGGATCTAATATCAACACTCCTCAAAGTGTTCCACAAAATAGGAAGAAAAATCATACTACCAAATTCATTCTATAATCCATATTGTCCTGATACCAAAGTCAGATAAAGGCACACTAAATGAAGGAAACTGTCGGCTGATTTTCCTGATTAGCAAAAAGGCAAAACTTATCAATAAACTGCTTGTAAATTTTATTCAAGAGCAGATTATGAAGATTGCATATACTGATCAAGTTGGTTTCAACTCAGAAAGTAAATTTGATTGAACATATACTAGTTTAGAAATGAAATACAACAAAACTGTTGTACAAAAATAAATTAAATGACTATCACAGTAAATGCAAAGAATGCGTTTTATAATATTCAACATTTTTCATTATAAAAGCCCTGGAAATACTAGGGATATAAAAACAACCCTCAAGATTAAGCAGGAGTGTGTGTGTGTGTGTGTGTGTATGTGTGTGTGTGTGTGTGTGTGTGTGTAATTTCAAATGAGTTTGTTCTCAGTGGCTGGAGGCCCTGGCACACCCATTATCTCTCTCTCCCTCTTTCCTTCCTTCCCTCTCTCCCTCTCTCAAACAAATATTTTTTTAAAAGACCCTATAAACTCTGCCAGAAAAGTTTTAGATCTGAAATACTTTTAGCAAAGGAGCAGGATACATACAGAAGTCAGTCACGTTAATATACAGTATTATTAACTTTCTATGAAAGAAATCAGGGAAAACATCCCATTTGCAATAGCTTTAAGAAAAAATAATATATCTGGAAATAAACCTACTTGAAAAGGTAATATATACAATTGATTAAACAAAAAGCTGGTTCTTCAGAAAGATAAACACCTAGCCAAACTAACCAAAAAGAACACCAAAATTAAAATTAAGATAGGGAACATTACAGTACATGCCAATGAAATCCACAGGATCATTAAGGAATATTTTTTAAAAGATTTTATTTGGGCTGGAGAGATGGCTTAGCGGTTAGGGAGCCTGTCTCCTAAGCCTAAAAACTCTGGTTCCAATCTCCAGCGGTTCCAATCTCCAGGTCCCACGTTTAGCCAGATGCAAAGTGATGCAAGGGTGCAATGCCGCACTTGACCACAAGAGGGCGAACGCATCTGGATTTCGTTCGCAGCAGCTGAGAGGCTGCTGGCACGCCCATCTCTATCTGTTTTCCTCTCCCTCTCTCTCTCTCTCTCTCTCTCTCTCTCTCTGTGTCTCTCTCAAAAAAAAAAAAGATTTTATTATTTGTTTATTTATTTGAATAAGAAAGAGGTAAAGATTGAGAAGGAGAATGAGAATGGGCATGCCAGGGCCTCTAGCCACTGCAAACGAACTCCAGACGCTTGTGCCCCTCTTGTGCATCTGGCTTACATGGGTCCTGGGGAATCTAACCAGGGTCCTTAGTCTTTTCAAGCATGAGCCTTAACCACTAAGCAATCTCTCCATGCTCCATTAAGGAATATTTTAAAAACTTATATTTCAAAAATGGAGTATCTAGAAAAAACAGATAAATTCCTAGATACACATTACCAATTAAAATTAAGGTCAGGGAAGAGATTGAGTAAAGGAAAGGTGGAGGGAGGGCTTATTAAAATCTAAGAGGATATAAATAAGTCATATGGAAACCTATTTTTCTGGATAATGGAACACTCAGAAGCAATAGATTGTTACTAGAAAATTTTCAGGAATGGGATACCTTCCAGTGAGTTGTTGGCCAGGGAGGTCACAGATACCCCAAAAACATTATAGGCCATTGCCAAGGCCCTTGGGTTCCCACCATGAATAGATGGTAAGACCCTATTGCTGAAGACTCCACATACGTGGGCTGCAAGGTCACTGAGAAATCCTGCTGGAGCTGAGCTGAAAGCCTCCTCCATGTGGACCAGCTGACAGAAAGCTAGAAAAAGCTATGCTGCATGCAGTTCAATGGGAGAGAGAAAAATCACCAGTGAAGATACTCAGCAGTGGACACAAAGCTTTAACTTTGGCCAGACAGGCCAAATGAGCCAATGGGAGCATGAGTGTTATGGGGGAAAACAACCACTCTCTAATGGGACTGGAGGCCCGTTCCATGGGAGGAATACATCCCTGATTCTGAAAACCTACAACAGGGATAGTTATGAGCCCTAGGGGTGTAACATCTGCTGGTGTCTGGCTAAATGTATATACTATGCTCACCAAACTGCCCAGTAAGCATTTTTCTTAATGTCCATACCCATATATTAATGTTACTCTCACTTTTGTTTAGAGAAGCTTCACTTTTCAGATTGTGGTGACCTTGGGATAACTCAGAAGGCACCATGGTGCTGAGAAGAAGTGACAGAGGAGTGCTCAGCACTGAAGCATCTCTAACACACTTTCCAAGGCTCAGAGTACATTGTGGAAGAGGTGGTGGAAAGAATGTAAGAGCCAAAGGAAGGGTGGGACTCCTTACAACGTGCTCCTCCAGACACAAAATGGCCTGGATATCCATAACCTCACAGTGCCTGAAACTACCTACATAAGACCATCATAATAGGGGGAAAAGATGATGATATCAAAGTTAAAAGAGAGACTGATTGAGAGGGGGAGGGGATATGATGGAGAGTGGAGTTTCAAAGGGGAAAGTGAGGGAGAGAGGGAAGTACCATGGGATTTTTGTATACAATTAAGGAAGTAGTCAATAATAAATAAATAAATAAAATAAAAAATTAAATACATAACACATAAACATTCAAATCCATAACTGGCAATAAGATATAAAAATTCTACTCACAAAGAAAAGCCCAGGAACAAATGGATTCACTACTGAACTCTACCAAACATTTAAGGATCTAATATCAACACTCCTCAAAGTGTTCCACAAAATAGGAAGAAAAATCATACTACCAAATTCATTCTATAATCCATATTGTCCTGATACCAAAGTCAGATAAAGGCACACTAAATGAAGGAAACTGTCGGCTGATTTTCCTGATTAGCAAAAAGGCAAAACTTATCAATAAACTGCTTGTAAATTTTATTCAAGAGCAGATTATGAAGATTGCACATACTGATCAAGTTGGTTTCAACTCAGAAAGTAAATTTGATTGAACATATACTAGTTTAGAAATGAAATACAACAAAACTGTTGTACAAAAATAAATTAAATGACTATCACAGTAAATGCAAAGAATGCGTTTTATAATATTCAACATTTTTCATTATAAAAGCCCTGGAAATACTAGGGATATAAAAACAACCCTCAAGATTAAGCAGGAGTGTGTGTGTGTGTGTGTGTGTGTGTGTGTGTAATTTCAAATGAGTTTGTTCTCAGTGGCTGGAGGCCCTGGCACACCCATTATCTCTCTCTCCCTCTTTCCTTCCTTCCCTCTCTCCCTCTCTCAAACAAATATTTTTTAAAAAGACCCTATAAACTCTGCCAGAAAAGTTTTAGATCTGAAATACTTTTAGCAAAGGAGCAGGATACATACAGAAGTCAGTCACATTAATATACAGTATTATTAACTTTCTATGAAAGAAATCAGGGAAAACATCCCATTTGCAATAGCTTTAAGAAAAAATAATATATCTGGAAATAAACCTAACGAAAAAGGTAAAAGGGGGATGGAGAGATGGCTTAGCTGTTAAGGCACTTGCCTGCAAAGTCAAAGGATCCCAGTTCGATTCTCCAGGACCCACGTAAGCCAGATGCACAAGGGGGTGCATGTATCTAGAGTTCGTTTGCAATGGCTGGAAGCCCTGGCTCACCCATTCTCTCTCTCTCTCTCTCTCTCTCTCTCTCTCTCTCTCTCTCTCTCTGCCTCTTTCCCTCTCTCAAATAAATAAATAAAAAGAAATTATTTTTTAAAAAAAGGTAAAAGGTCTCTACAATGAAAATTTTAAGACACTGAAGAAGACATGAGAAGATGGAAAGGTCTTCCATGTTCATGGATTGACTAAATTAATATTGGAAAAGTCACAATGTGCCAAAAATGATCAATAGATTTGATGCACTGTCTATCAAAATCCCAATTACATTTTTCATAGAAGTAAAAAACAAATCATAAAATTCAGTGCTAGAAAAATGACTCAATAAATTAAAGTGCACAGGACATATGCATGAGGACCTGAGTTTAAATTCCCAGCACCCAGGTAAAAGCAAGTGCCTTAGCTGAATTTGTAGCTCCAGGTTCAGTGAGAGAAACTTTCTCAAAAAATAAGGTGAAGAACAATTAAGGAAGATACCCAATGTTGATCTCTGCCCACATGTGTACATATATACATTCACAAACAAGCATAGCATATACACATATACACCACACACAAAGAAAAACCCTAACATTCACATGGAGTCACAAAAGACCCTAGAGAGCCAAAGTAACCTGAAGCTTTATCCTAAAACCACAGGTTGTTGAATCCCAATGCTGGACCTGAGTCATCCTCCCCAGTGAGCTGTTGGTAAGGGGCAGGGGCATTTGTACCCAAAACAATGCAGACCATTGCTAAAGCATTGGTTGCCCTCCAGAACTAGATTGTAAACCCTGTTGCTGAAGATACCACAGGCTGCAGTGGCAAGACATTGAGAAATCAAAGAAAGACGGAAGCCAGCTCCCTGCCAGCTAGCTGTCACAGTACTGCAAAGTGCTGTGTGAGCTGCTGGGGGAATGAAAGTTATCAACGGTGTAAACAAGCAGTGGCTCCTGCAACATGCAAAATCAACTAGCCATGCAAGATGTGCCTACATGTGCAATAGTGGCACATATGTTAAGGGGTAATCAGTTATAAAGCCTGCTCAATGGGAGGGAATTTGTGCCTTGTACCACATCCGAGTCTATGGTTTGGAGGTTCATAGACCCTAAAGGGAAGCTTCTACTGTTCTTTGACTAAATAGACAGGTTATGTCCATCAAAGAGTCTTATAAATGTCTATGCTTATCTCCTTTGATCCATGCTGCTCTTACTTTTGGTTAAAGAACCTGCTTTTACAGATAACAGTGAATGCCTGATAGAACCAAGACTTGTCAGAATGACTAGAAGAGAAAGCCAAGCCCTAGCATGAGAAGAGTCATACCAATGGCACCCACCAGGGCACAAGAGGCATTTCAGAGGAATGGATATATTAAATACAAGTACTGCTTTTGCTGTTAGCCAGAGAACCTTCTCCAGGGAGATGATGGTAAAATAACAAGTTGTAAAACTCATCAAAGCAGAAAATAACAGTCTACAGAGAGCTCAAGACTAAAGGAGACTTTTTATTTATTATTATTATTTATTTATTTGAGAGAGAGAGAGAAAAGATGCATAGAGGGAGAAAGAGAGAATGGGTGTTCCAGGGCCTCTAGCCACTGCAAACTAACTCCAGATGCACATGTGCCACCTTGTCAGTGTGGAGGTTCCTCAAAAAATTAAAACTAAAGCTACCACGTGGCCCCAATGTTCCATTCAAAAAAATGACATCTGACTGGCACTTTCAGTTTTGAATGAGAGAGTTTATGAGTGAAAAGCAAGCCAAAGTAAAAGAAGAAAAGGACGCACCACATAAGCAGCAGAATAGTGGATCCCGTAATGACATCATTCACAGGAATATCCTGATCGATAAAGATGAGCCCCACTGGAATGCTTTCCCCTGAGTGAGATTCCAATCAACCATTCCCACCATAGGCATTTCTACTGTGGGATAAACTGCAGCTGAGTCTTCAGTTTGGGGAATGCACCAGACTATTCTAGAATCATTTCTCTACCAGCTGTTCTCAAGGGCATAGTGTTCTTCCCCAAATGACTTATCCTTCTTCTGTTCTCAAGGGCACCATGTTTTTAACTAGAGCTGTTTTGCTATTCTTCTTTCTCTTTGTCACAGGACCAGCTTGCCCCAGAACAACAGTTCTTGGAGAACTCTTTGGAATAAACATGGTAGAATCTGAGATTGGGGAGTCTATCCCATTTTGAGAGCAAGCTTCTCAATAAGCTTAAACAGCACATGACAATTTACTAATATAATCTATACTACACCAAGCCATATCACTTTTGGCTATATACCCAGAGGACTAGGTCAGCATGCCACAGAGATAAAAATATATCTGTTTGTGGCTGCACTATTACAATAGTTTAGAAATGGAATCAGTCTAGATATACTTTGGCAGATTAATGAATACAGAAAATGTGGCACATATGCAAAAGGAATTCTACATAGCCACAAAGAAAAATGAATTTGTAATATTTGCAGGGACATAGATGCAGCTGGACATCATTATGTTAAGCAAAATAAACTAGACTCAGAAAGATGAATACTTCATTTTTTTCTCTTATATATTGGTTCTAGGTTTAATTATATATGTATCTCTGTGGATATAGGTGTATGTTTGTATGTCATGAAAATACATAAAGAACCATTAGAAGTGAGAAAAAGATTGTAAAGAGGGGAGGAGAGGGAGGGAACAGAACACTTGGATGTATCATCCTGCTTCTCAGAGCATGGTTGGGAAAAACTATGTATTTAATTTTGAAGTCATTAGTATATAAGTCAATGTGACTATGACTGAGTAAAGTCAGCTAGGGAAAGTGATAGTTTTAGGTAGAGAATCTCTACTGAACCCTCAGATAACTATAAACAAGTGAGTCAGTTTGGGAGGAAAGCATGATGACTCATAAGGAATGCTCCTGAATGAAGATGAGCACAGAAAGGGTTTGTAAGATTGGCAATGTGGTTATACATTGTTGTTCTTGTCAAACTAAATATAGGAAGGAGGAAGGGCAAAGAGTGAGGGGAATTTCACATAAGTAGGAGGGACAGAAGTACAATGGAGTAGGTTGGTAGTAAGTGGTAAAAGAGTGGAGAGAGTGAGTCAGGATAGTATTATGCAACATGAAGTAATATGTTTAGGAGAAGGCAGGGAATCGATTTTTAAATACAGATGAGAATAACCCACTGGAAAGGAAGAAACTTATAACACAATTATACAATGCAGGTCTGGGAAAACTGGAAGATGCCAGGTAGCACGTGAGGCACAAGTGGAAATATTGTCCATTCATAGGTTTAGGTCAGAGAGGAAGATAATGAGCATGGTACATGTTTGGTTACAACCATAGAGCTATGAAGAGGAAAACACTCCTGTGTGGTCACTATATCATCAATAAAGCACAAGCAGTCCTTCAGCTGAAAATTGGAGTGGCCCATGAGAGGAGATACAACTCAAGTTGTAAGGCAATAAATAGGGTTGGAGAACACAGAGAACACAGAGGCCAAAACTTGAATGAGATCATAAGGGGGAGTAGGAGTCATAGACTTGTTTATAATCAGAAAAATACAATGATCAAATCTGTTTTGGGAGTAACAGTAGGAATGTGAATGATGAAATGGGGAGCAGTTAAAATACAATAATTCTTGGCTGAAAATAATCTACTATGGGACACTCATGAGATTTTATTGATGTGGTAAGAGACAGAAAACTAGGAGAGGTAAGAATTACAATAGAAAGTATATTATGTGGTGTGGGAATCAGATTTCTCCACTAGATTTGAATTTCATAAGGGCAGGGATTTCATGTAATTTGTTTAGTGATTTGCCCTAGGGCCCATGAGACTCAAGCAATATTTCTGGAATGAATGAGTACATAAATAGTAGGCTTATGATAAATGTTTGTTTGATTCAATTTCCCTAGGCTCGAAGTGTTTTTTCTAAGAATTACAAACTCATTTTTTTTTGTTTGTTTTTGGACTTTTAATCCACTACAATGCTTTCTGATGATGACACTTGTTTTCTATGCTTTTAGTTTCTAGTCCAGGTCTTTCAACATCGAGTTGTGATGCTAATATCAAAGAAAAATAATACTATCACAACAACTCCTCAACAAACTTAAATAGTGATATCCTACCAGATTGTATTATGTGTTTATTTGTGAGTTTGTCTCCTACTACTAGTACTCTAAGGACTGATGCTTCTCTAGTTGATTTTAATTTTTTAAAGTTTTTGAAATATTTTTATTTATGTATTAATGAGAGAGAGGATTGGCACACCAGGACCTCATCCACTTCAATGGAACTCCAGACACTTACGCCACCTAGTGGGCATACGCAACCTTGTGCTTGCTTACTTTGTGCATCTGGCTAACATGGGATCTAAGGAGTGGGCTTCTCAGGCAAGCGCCTTAACCACTAAGCCATCTCTCCAGCCCGCTTTCAATTTTTTTCACTTATGTATTCCTATTTCCCATAACAGTGTCTAATGTATAGTAGGTTATCGATCTTGAAAGGGAGGACATCAGTGCAGTTGAATAGAATATAGAAATGGATAAGCTTAAAGAGTGATAGATCAGATGAAAAAGTGGGGCACATCATCAGGCTATCCTTTCCTCATGACCCAACCTAAAAGTTGATCACACATTATCCAAGCAATGTGTTTATAATACCAATTCTGCTGCTTTGGGATCATGACTGATGCTTGCTGGACCTCATCTGTTTTGTGCAAAAGTAGTCAAGGAGATGCTGGGTCTAAAGGCCAGTGGGGCAGGTCTGCAGCAACCCTGCCCTGACCAGAGCTGGCCTTTTCTTAACTTGTCCATCAATCTCCCACTGCTTCCGCAGAAGGAAGAGTTTAGCTCTCATCAGACCTAGTAATGAAACTAGAAAAGGATTATAGCTATCCCAACGTTGCTTATTTAAGGACCAGAATTCAATATAGTAGCTATTACTTAGAATGAAGGTATTCTTCTGACCATCGTAAGCTGATGAGCAAAGGGTTTTTTTTTTTCAGTGTTAGATATAATTATGGCGAGAATCTTAGTAGCATTTTTCAATGGGAGATGGTCATATACTGCTCTATAGAAACTCTATTGCAAGTTTATAATTTATGACATTTTTCCAATGTCTGATTGGCAATGAGATGCACTCAGTGAAAAGGAAGCCATAACTGCCACTGGGAAGCAAGTCAGAATCCTATGGAGACCAAGATTATGGACTCAAATGAGAAATTCCCACCAATCTTTGTCCAATCATGAGGCTACACCCACCAAAATCTCTGTAAATTAACAATTCTTATCCCATTTAGCCTATCCTTATCTCACTCTCTATGGTAGAATCTGTTTTTGTTTTTCTTTTACAGAAGGCGGTAAGAATCAAGGACAACCAAAATCTATCAACAGGATAAGTACAGCTGACTCCCTGGCAGGAGATGAACCCCCTAGGAACAATAGCTACAGCCCAGATGAAACCACAGCAGAGCTGGTAAAATGAACAAGAGTGCTACTTCCAAGGCTAGTCTGACAACCTGGGTCAGGATGATGGAGACAGACACTGAAGATACTCAAAACATGCACCAAAGCAGAAATGCAGAAGCTGCTGAGAGTTCAATACTAATGTAGACTTAAAACATATCCACCAAGGCTCAGGAAATTTTGTGGAAGAGGAGGTGTAAAGCATATGAAGCCATAGGGTGATAGGGAATAACCAGAGGCATTGCCTCCCCACCCCCCATCCCCCACCACCACAATGACTGACTGCTGCTCTCACAACTCATAACCCACAACTCCATGGTGAACACCAGCAATCCCACTAACGAGGCCCTTAGTGGAATAGGGACAGGGAGGAAGGAAGTGATGGTACCAACATATCATATGTCCATACAAAGTTTCTACTTAATAAAAAATAAAATAATAATAATAATAGCAAAACAAATTCACTTTACATATATTTAATATATTACGTAATCTATTCTTTACTGCTGGTAGGAATATTAACTAGTGAAACTGTGTAAACCAAAACACTAAAAACAAAATTTCTATAGGACAGAGCTCAAATAAAAAACTAGGAGGGATGGCTTAGCAGTTAAGGAGTTTCCCTGCAAACCCAAAGGATCCAGGTTCGGTTTCCCAGGACCTACATTAGCCAGATGCACAAAAAGGCGCAAGCATGTGGAGTTTATTTGCAGTGGCTAGAGACCCTGGTGTACCCATTCTCTCTCTCTCTCTCTCTCTCTCTCTCTCTCTCTCTCTCTCTCTCTCTCCTTTCTCTGTCAAATAAATAAATAAATAAAAATTAATTAAAAAATAAGAATACTGTATAACCTAGCTAGCTAACCCTAGGTATTTACCTAAAGGAGACTAAACCAATATACCACAGAGATACACACATATACATGTTACACTATTCATAATACCTTAGAAATGGAACCAATATAAATGTCCATCAACAGATGTATAAAATAAAAGAATGTGGTACATGTACATAAGGGTATTTTTTCATCCATAAAGAATGGTGAATGGTGAAAGTCACAGGATTGGATGCAATTAGAGATCTGTATGCTGAGAAAAATGAAATATTTAAAGAAACACAAATTCATGTTTTCTTTCATATGTAGAATCTAGATGTAAATTTGTGTTCCTGTGTGGGAGTGTGATAAAAGTAGAAAGTTGTGATGGTTTATATCAACTGCAGGGGACTAAAATCACCCATGAGGGATTAACTAGATTAAGGAAGCCTCTAGGCATACCTGTGAGGTGTTTTCTTAATTAAATTAATTGAGGTGGGAAAACCCTCCTTAACTGTGGGAGGCACCATTCAATGGTCCAGGATCCCAAACTATAAACAGCAGAGAGTTGGCTGAGCACCAGCATTCATCACTCTCTGCTTCTTCACTGCTGACTGAATGTGACCAACTGCCTCAAGTTCCTACCACCATGCCTTCCCCGCCATGATGGACTGTAACCTGGAGCTCTACCATACAGCTACCTGACTCAGTTTCTGCCTCAAGCTCTTACTGCCATGCCTTCTCCCCATGTTGGACTGTAACTTAGAGCTATAAGCTGAAATAAAGCCTTCTTCTCTTAAAGTGAGTTTTGTCAGATGTTTAGTCTCTGCAATGAGTAAGTAACTGAAACAAAATGGAACCATGAGAGAGTATTGTCAACTTCACTGATTCAGGGAGGATGTTCTATCAATGGTGGAAAAGGCTGCTTCCATACATCCAAGCAGATAAAAACAACCAAACCATGAGCAGAAAGTACAAATAGGGGAAGCAGCAAGGACTCTGCCAGAATTCAGAGTCTGCTTAACTTTGGACTGAAAATCAGATCTGCCTCCAAACACACCTTAGGGCCAGACCCCAGCATCTGCCCCCAGTGACACCTCCTCTAGCCAGGCAGCTGGAGACCCAAGTTACAAGCTTTAATAAAACACCTGAGAGAGCCAGGCATGGTGGCACACTCCTTTAATCCCAGCACTCAGGAGGCAGAGGTAGGAGGATCACCGAGAGTTCGAGGCCATCCTGAGACTACATAGTGAATTCCAGGTCAGCCTGAGCTAGAGTGAAACCCTACCTCAGAAAACCAAAAATAAAAAATAAAAATAAAAATAAAAATAAAACACTTGAGGGGGGCCAGAGAGATGGCTTAGAGGTTAAAGTGTTTACCTGCAAAGCCAAAGGATCCCAGTTTGACTCTCCAGGACCCAGTAAGCCAGATGCACAAGGGGTAGTATGCGTCTGGAGTTTGTTTGGAGTGGCTGGAGGCCCTGGCATGCCATTTTCTCCCCCCCCCACCCCGCCCAGTCTCTCTGTCTCTCTGTCCCTCTCTCTATATCTCTCTCCCCCCTTTCTCTCTCTCAAATAAACAAATAAAATGTATTTTTAAAACCACCTGAGTCTACTGGGGACATACATTCAAACTACCACAGAGGGTTAGAAGAGGTATTAAGGAAGTGGGAAAGAGAGGAAAAGGAGAGCATATTGGAATTCATGTAACATGACAGAAGAAAGGAGAACTATTTGAAGGGAGAAAGAGGCTCAGCAGACTGTTGGGGGACAAGTGAGATGAGGAAAAGCAATGGGAGAAGTAGATAAAAACAAAAATGAAGTGTGTGTGTGTGTGTGTGTGTGTGTGTGTGTGTGTGTGTGTGTGTGTAAATGCTATGATGAAGTCCATTATTTTGTATGCTGACCTAATTTTTTTCCAAAAAAGGAAGTCATAAAAATATCAAAGAAAAAGTTTTACCTAGAGAAAGCCAGACAAAAGGAGATTAATATAAAATACTAACTTAGCAAATATAACAAAGAACAAAATTAAAGCCAACAATTGCAGTGCTTGAAATATTTTAATAAGGTAGCTGATGTTTCCTGGATTATAATCTAACTTAAACAGTCCTTTTTAATATTCTATCCACCTAAGGGAGCAGTTATATACCTTACTGGTATTGTTGATAGTCCAGAATCAGGCAGAACCTCAAATAAATGCATAATAATAAAAAATGCAATTTATATATTATTTCTGTGTTGAGACTGGACTGAAAGTGTTTGCTTAACATTACCTAATTTAGACTACTTACTATTACCTTTTTTAGGAAGAACATAAAGTTTGCTTGTTTTCCAATGTAAAAATACTCCTAGGGAACAAACCACCGTGAACACATCTGAGAGAAATGTTTGCTTTTCATTGAAGTTTATACTAAAAGTTATCCAAAGGATCAAGTTAATCATCCAACTCAGCTTCAAGTACAGCTAAAGATGGTTGCAAGCAATTCCTATGTGACTTGTGACCTTGGAGAGATGTGTAAAAATAGTCCATTTATTCCAAAAAGGCCTACAGGGTGATAGAGAAAATGAAGTCCTGCCTGCCCCAGACTTCCCAACCTGAGTCATGGAACACCTTCCTGCTGGCTTAGATCTGCCTGTTCCTGAGCCAGAACAACAGCCGCATCTACATCAGCCTGTGGTTGTCACTGAGCCAGGCAGAGGTCCTCAGAGGCTGCTATAGGTGAAATTTCCCCTAAACTTTATTCTTCCTCCCTCCACTAATGTATAGATCTCATCTTTGGAACTGTTTCATTTTGGTTTCTTTCTCCAGAAGAAATAATAATAATATAATGGTTGTTGGGTATCAATTATGCATTGGGCATTTTTTGTAGCACTTAACATTTATTGACACATTAAATTCTCTCAACAACCCTGTAAAGGAGGAATCATTATGATGGCATTTTACAGAAAAATAACTTAGGTTTCCCAAAGTCATACATTAAGTAATATAGCTGATATTTGAAGGCAGACACTTTGGACCCCAGCGACTATTTTTATTTGTTTAAGACCATACTTTGTATAGATGCATTATGTGTTGTTACCATATTTTCCCTCCTCCCTGTTCTCATTCTTCAGGGGGCCCTCCTCAGGGCTTGCTAGTATTCCCATGAGGTGGTGGGTTATGCATTGTGGGAGCAGCAGTCAACTATTGTGGGGAGGCAATGCCTCTGGGCATGACATCCCAACTTGCAGCTCTTAAAATCTTTGCACTCCTTCTTCCACAAAATTCCCTGAGCCCTGGTGGCTGTGTATTAATTCTATTTCAGTGATGAGCTCTTAGGAGCCTCTAGATTTCTGCTTTGGTAAGTGTTAAGCATCTGTCTTCTTCACCCTGGTGCTGATTGTCAGGCTCACCATGTAAGCAGAATTCTTGCTCATCTCCCCAGTTTCTCTGTAATTTCATCTGGGCCTTGGCTGAGATATGAGGGGTGGTTTATCTCCTTGGGTTTTCTTACCTTCTGAAAAAGAAAAACAGTGAAGTCAGCATAGGTTAAATTGTATAAGCGTTGTTAATTTAGGGAGGTGTAATGGATGTAGCTCCTCTTTTAGCCAAAGACTAGAGGTAACTTGACACTGAAGAGCATAATCCTTGCTCTATAGGATTCAAACCTGGTTCCCAGTTCCAGATACGGCTTCCTTTTCACTGAGCAGATCTCTTAGCCAATCAGAAGGCCATTGGTTATTCATCAAGGCTATGTGCCACCATTTCACTGGTGTGTACTTCTTGTCAGGCTAGTTGCTTCTGAGTAGCTTAGACCCCTGCTTGCTCGTACACCATTGTTGGCCACTTTCCACCAGTAGCTCATGTAGCACTTTCCAGCACTACTAGATGGGCTAACTTTCTAGGTCTGTCTCTCTTTCAATTCTGGCCAGGCCCTCTGTGTTCTGTGTCAACAGTATATGGTGTCTTCATCAATAGGGTCATACCTTTTACTTCAGGTGGGTAATCAAGTACTTTGAGAGAAATCTTTCTTGTTTGGGGAACCTCATAGGTCTCTCTCATTAAAAGCTCAATGTGGGGAACACCAACTTCTGGTACTGGAAGTTGCAGGGCAGAGGCAAGAGGTTGGGCCTCATCCTACCCTCTCCAGGGCCCTTTTTGGGGGGAGGGGGCACTCTCCTTATACTCCTGTTGAAAGTTGCTATATAGCTAACCATAATATGTCATTAGTAGTGTAGCATTTCCTTCAGTTCTTGCTTATTAGAGTGAGGTTATATCTATCATTGACAAATATCACTCACCTAGGATGGGGAGGGATATAATTAATGCAGCTCCTAAGCTGGTCACAGGCCAGGATTCTTCTATGAGTAGAATATTGGCTCAAAACTTTAATGCTGTAGCCCACATGATTTGGAGCATGAGCCTCAATTTTACTTTTCCTATGGGTAGAATCTACTCCCTATTTTTATAACAAGCGTCCATAGCACAGCTGAGCTTGATGGATGCTACAAGACACAGCTGTTGCAACTGTGGAGCTTCTCTAGCCACAGTTATACTCCTCTGTTATATCCCCCTCGATGGTTTATCTAGTCACTTGTTTCATAACAAGGAGATTTTGATATCAGCCCTCAGATTTTCACAAGAAAACCCAAACAAAAGAATTTAGTGCCAAGGAAAGGGAACAGTGGTGAAAGGTCCTAAGAAAAAAGCAACACAAGTATGCAGCCCAAGAATGGGAAAGAGGTTAACATGTATCCAGCAATAATTATGTCCCACCAGAGGACTAGTTGGAGTTTCATAAGTGATTCTCTTTTAACCTGTTATCCTTGAGGAGAACTGTGATGACATGGGAGTTGGGAAGAAGAGAACTGCAGTCAGCTTGGGAAGCAGATAAAAGTAAAGGTAGGTAACAGATCTCAAGGGAGCCCACAATGGGAATGAAGATAGAGATAATAAATAGCTACACTTTTCTGCACATATTGTACCTGCTGCATTCAGGATTTTAATTGTTGAAGTCATTGAATCCTCAGGAAATACCTTATGGAAAATAGCATTATTCTGATTCTAAGGATAAAGAAACTAAGCCTCTGAAACTTTTCACAACTTACCCAAAGTATCATAAAATCATCCCCCAGCTTCCCACAGGTAAACTCAGCCTGGAGAATGATGTGCAACTATGGAAGGTGTGATGGTTAAGCTTGTGCCAACTTGACCTGTTTAGTAATCCACAGACGTTCCTCACAAGTGTCTCTGAGGTTGCTTCTAGGAAGGATTAACTAAGGAGGAATCCTTCCCCCAGGGTGAGCCCTTCCTCCAGAGTGGTTGGCCCATCAGAGGGGAGATTTTATTTAAGGAAGCTCTGGAAAGCAAAGCTCACTCTCCTCCCCACTGGCTGCTGGGGATGCTTGCTCTTCACTGCTTGGTGCTTGGCACTTGCTGCTTTCCAGCATGGACTGAACACCAGCATGGACTGAAGAGCAGCTCCTCTCCAGGATGCCTCCAGGCTTTCAATGCTGGATTGGGACTGCTGAGGCCTCCAGCCTCATGGAATGAGCAGCTACCGGGTTCTTGACTCTCAGGCCTGCAACCTGCTATTGTTGGACTGCCGTAAGCTAATCCCAGTAAATTCCCTCTTAATACAATTCATTCTATCGGTTCTGTTCCTCTAGAGAACGCTGACTAATACAGAAGGTGTGGTGGTTTCAATGTAAATGTTTGTCCTCCATAGACTAAAGTTTTTTTTTTTATTTAATTTAATTTAATTTAATTATATTTTATTTATTAGAGAGAGGGAGAAAATGAACAGGCATTCCAGGGCCTCTGACCACTGCAAAAAAACTCCAGACATATGTGCCACCTTGTATATCGGGCTTACATGGACACTGGGGTATAAAACCTGGGTATGGGTTCTTAGGCTTTGCAGGCAACTGTCTTAACTACCAACCCATCTCTCTAGCCCAACTAAGGTACTTTTTAGAAAGCCCTTTTTCACTTTTATTGTTTTTTTTTTTTTTTTTATTGGTAGCGGTTAATCTTCAACAGGTGGAGCCCTCAAGGAAGGGGTATGTCACCAGGGAAGGGTCTGGAGTCCAGCCCTACTAGATGTGTAGAGAGCCAGCCTGAGCTCTGGCTGTTGGTGCTGGCTGGGTGTTGGATTTTGTCTCTCTTCTCTGGATGTGTGCCAGAGTAAGCCAGCTTCTTCACCCATGATGGAGCTTCTGCTGGAATCTGTAAGCGTGATATACTCTTTCCTCCCATAAGCTGCTTCTGGTTGGGTAATTGTCCAGCAATGCAAAGATAATTGCAACTGGAGGTTTGTCAGTGATTGAACCCTGCCAACTCTTCCAAAGACTCTCCTCTGCATCCCAACTGCTTCTGCACAGAGATGACTGTATCAGAACTGTCATAGTAGTCTCTAGTATCTTCCTGCCACCATTAATGCATCCTATTTATTACTTGTGGAGGCTGATCTTAATCATGATACTTACTGAGAGACACCATGGTGATGTCCGAATCTTCATGGACCCTTCAAGATGTCTGTGTCACTGAATACCATTGCTGTATTGCACGACACTGTCCTTTTTGGAATTTGGCACTTTCCACCCTTTTTTCTCTTTCCCTGAGTGACACTCAACTTCACCCAACACCTGGGAAATATCATACATACTTGCTTTCAAGTTTAATTGTATAAAGCCTTTTATAGAATCTTTTACTAAATTAATTAAAATTATATACTTGCTTTTCATAAAAGTTTTTAAATAGATGATATGGGTTGAATGTGGCCCCAAAAAGTCATTTGTTGAAGCTCTACTTCTATTAGAAGGGCTGGGTCTTTGTGATGCTATTAGATTCAGATGAGGCCAGGAAGGTGGAGCCCTCATATAGGATTAATCATGCCATATAAAGCAAAAGACACTACAGCTTTGTTTCTCAGTCTTGAACATAGGTCAAGAAGATGGCCATTTGCATGCCAGAAGGAAGACCTTCACTAAAAATCCCACTATGGTGGCAGAATTGTAGAAATGCAGTTCTGTAGTTTAAGGCACCCCATCTGTGATATTTTGCTATAATAGTCTCTGCTACTAAAAGAGATAGATGAGACTTCCAGTCAAGATGGTGTCCACCTAACCACGCTTCAGCTCCTGGGACAATATCAGGCAAGATCTGTGGGGTTCCAGGGTCAGCAAGTCCCAGAAGACCTCCAGTAGGAGGGTACAGAGGAGAAAAGTAGCAAATCTACTGATTCCCACACCCCACTCTCTGGCTGCCCACTAGACCCCTCAGGCCCCTTAAGCACATGTCCCAGTCACATGCCCAGACCAAATTCTCTCCTGCACTACCTGCACACTCCATAGATGGGGGCAAAGAGCTTCTCACATTTCCTCCAGACAACCAGGTCCTCTCCCTCCATCCCACACCTTCCCATCCTTCCCACCAAGACCATGCTGTCTCCAGATCCCCTCCCTTCCAGCCACTGGCACCATGCCATCACCCACCCTTATCCCGTCCTACCAGTGGGACTGTGCCAACTTCCCTCCCTTCCTGCCACTGGGACTTCACTGTCTCCCAACTCCCCTCCCTTTCCACCACTGAAACTATTCTGTCACCCAACTCCCCTCTATACCTGCCATCGGACCGTGCCATCTCCCAACCCCCCGTCCTTTCCTGCCACCAGAAACATACATCCCCTGACTCCCATCACCAGGATCTCACCATTTCCTCCTACCTGAGCAAACAAGCCCCCATGCCACCTTCAATCCCACTGCTGGTAGTAAGCACCAACTCAGGGTAGCTGGTTCACTTAACCCTTCACAATCTGCACATCCCTGAATACAAAGCCATGTACAGACTATTCTAGTCAAACATAAGTGTCACTGAAGACTTAAAGATCCTCACTAGATTGGACCAAGTGGAAAAAAAAAAAAACAGAGAGACTTCAAAGGAGAGTTAAATAACCCGAAGGTGAGCATAATAATGTGGCTAAGCTCAATGAAGACATAAATAAATGCAAGGATGAATCCCAAGAAGCATTAGGAAAGTCAAAAAATGACCTGAAAAGGGAACTTGACAAAGGGATAGATAATATACAGAAAAAGGCAATAGAAAACATAAACCAAATTGAACAAGTCCAAACCTCCCTGGAAGCACTTAAGAACAGAATCAGTCATATGGAGGACAGAACCTCAGAACTGGAAGACAAGACAGAAGAAACAGTTTGCAATTCTAAAAACATAAATAAGTTCAAAAAATTTTGTGAACAGAACATGAGGGAACTTTGGGATACCCTTAAACATCCAAACATTCAAATCATGGGTATGCCAGAAGGAGAAGAAATTCAGACCAAAGGCATGGAGAACTTGTTCACAAAATTATCAAAGAAAACTTTCTCATGCTTTCAAAGAGAGCTCCATCAAGATACAAGAAGCTTCATAATTTCATTTTTCTTTACCACTGAAATTAAAAGAGAGACTAATGTAGAGAGGGAGGATATGATGGAGAGTGAAGTTCTGAAGGGGAGTGGGGGAGGGGAGGGAATATCATGGTTTATTGTCTGTAAGTATAGAAGTTGTCAATTAAAAAAAAGATACAAGAAGCTAACAGAACTCCAACCACACTGGACCAAAGACATACCATCATCAAGACTCCAAACAACAAAAACAAAGAGTCCTAAAAACATCACGAAAGAAACAACACATTACATATAAAGGTAAGCCTATCAGAATTACCTCAAATTTCTCAGTGGAAACCCTGAAAGCCAGAAGGGCCTGGAACAGAACACTTCAAAGTCTAAAAAACTATGGCTTCCAACCCAAACTACAGTCCCCAGCAAAGTATCCCTGATTATAGATGGTGAAAGAAAAAGTTTCCACCATAAAAGTCAGCTCTACAACTATATGAATACAAAGCCAAACCTACAGAGAATACTTCAGAGAATTGTCCACACAGATTCAAATAATGAATCTCAAGAGCCTACACCAAGCAGACCACAATAACTAAACCCAGAGAAGTCTCAAAAAAACTACAAAGTCCAAGAAAACACCAAAACCCATAAAGTACCACAATATGGCAGAAATTAAACTTCACAGTTATTACCCTAAACATTAATGGACTTGGATAGGCATGGTGGTGCATGCCTTTAATCCCAGCACTTGGGAGGCAGAGGTAGGAGGATGAGTTTGAGGCCAGCCTGGGCCATAATGAGACCCTACCTCAAAAAACCAAAACCAAAAAAAAAAAAAAAAAAAAAAGAAAGAAAGAAAGAAAGAAAGAAAGAAAAGAAAAAAAGAAAACATTAATGGTCTTAATTCACCCACCAAGAGATACAAGTTAGCAGGGTGGATAAGAAAAATGGACCCCTCAATATGCTGTCTCCAAGAAACCTACCACACCACTAAAGACAGACACCTCTTCAGGGTGGAAAATGATATTACAAGCAAGGATAAATAAGAAACAAACAGGCATTGATATGCTAATATTAGATAAAATAGACTTCAAACCAAAAGTAATCAAAAAAGACAAAGAAGGCCACGTCTTACTCATCAAGGAAATGATCCAACTGAAGGGTATCACAATCATCAGTCTATATGCTCCAAACACAGGTGCACTGCAGTTCATAAAACAAAACCTACTTGAGAACAAAAGAGAAATAATCAACAACACCATCATAGTCAGGGACTTCAATATTCCATTATCATCAATAGACAGATCATCCAAACAGAAAATCAACAGGGAAGTAATAGAGCTCAACAACAGCATAGATCAACTAGACTTAATGGACATCTACAGAACAGTCTCCTCAAAACCTACAGAATACACATTCCTCTCAGCAGCTCATGGAGCCTTCCACAAAATAGATCATATGTTAGGCCATAAAGCCTGCCTCCATATATTCAGGAAAATTGACATAATTTCCTGCATGATATCAAAACACAATGCTATAAAGTTAGAAATCAACAACAGATGTGCAAAGAACTTCATCAGCTCTTGGAGACTGACAACATGCTTTTAAACAATGGGTAGTGGATGCAATCAAAAAGGAAATTTTAAATTTTCTGGAATTGAATAATAATGAGAACCCAGTGTAACAAAACTTATGGGACACAATGAAGGCAATAAATTCATATCACCAAATGCCTTCATAACAGACAGAGAGATCCCAAATCAATAACCTAACCATCCATCTAAAGGCGCTGGAAAAACAAGAATAATCCAACCCAAAAAGCTCCAGACAGAAAGAAATAATCAAGACCAGAACAGAAATTAATGAATTGGAAAGTAAGAAAACAAAACTGATGAAACAAAGAGCTTGTTCTTTGAAAAAATAAACAAGATTGATAAGTCCTTGGCCAATTTGAGCATGAAAAAAAAAAAAGAGAGAGAGATGCTTCAAGCTAACAAAATTAGGAATAAAAAAGGAGAGGTCACAACAGACACAAGGGAAATTGGAAGAATCACTAGGACTTACTTCCAAAACATCTACTCCACAAAATTGGACAATCTGGAAGAGATGGATAAATTCCTAGACACATACCACATACCAAAACTAAACTCAGAGCAGATTAATCTGCTAAACAAACCTATCATACATATCAAGATTGAAAAGGTAATCAAAAACCTCCCCAAAAAGAAGAGTCCAGGACCATATGTGTTCTCAGCCTAATTCTATCAAACCTTCATGGAAGAACTGAAACCAATTTTCCTCAAACTCTTCCACATAATCATTAATGGGGAAAGCTCTCCAACAACTTTTATGAGGCTGATCACCCTAATACCAAAAACAGACAGAGATACAACAATAAAAGAAAACTATAAGTCTATATTCCTGATGAACTTAGACTCAAAGATACTGAACAAAATCCTCGCAAACCAAATTCAACAGTACATCAAAAGCATTATCCACCTTGATCAAGTAGGGTTTATCCCAGGAATGCAGGGTTGGTTCAACATACAGAAATCTGTCAACATAATACACCACATAAATAAACTTAATCACAAAAACTACATGACCATTTCAATAGATGCATAAAAGACATCTTACAAAATACAACATCATTTCATGATCAAAACATTGGAGGGAATAGGCATGGACAGCTCATATCTCAGCAAAGTAGCAAGATACAAAATCAACACACAAAATCAGTAACCTTTCTATATGCAAAGGACAAAGATACAGAGAAAGAAATTAAGAACACTCTCCCATGTTAAATAGCAACAAAAAAATACCTTGGAATAATATTAACCAAGGATGTCAAAGAACTTTACAATGAAAAACATAAAAACACTCAAGAAAGAAATTGAGGAGGACTTGAGAAGATGGAAAGACCTCCCATGCTCTGGGATAGAGAGAATTAACATTGTGAAAATTGCAGTCATACCAAAAGCAATATACAGATTGAAGCTATAGCAATAAAATATCCCAGAATCATTCTTCACAGAGAAAGGAAAAATTATCTCAAAATTCATATGGGATGGCAGCAGGCCTCAACTATCCAAACATATCCTCAGAAAAATAAATGCCTCTGGAGGCATCACCATAACTAATCTAAAGCTATATTGCACAACCATAGTAAATAAATAAATAAATAAATAAATAAATAAATAATAAATAAATAAATAAAAAAGCATGGCACTGGCATAAAAACAGGAATATAGACCAATGGAACAGAATTGAAGATCCAGACATTAGGCCAACTAACTACAGCTACTTGATCTTCAACAAAGGCCCCAATAACAGATGAGAAAAGACAACATCTTCAACAAATGGTGCTGGACAAACTGGATAACCATATGCAGGAAAATGAAACTAGAACTGTACATCTTGCCATGCACAAAAATCAAGTCCAAATGGATTAAAGATCTCAATATAAGACTGAAAACTAGTACTACTGGAAAAAAAAATAGGAAGAACTCTCCACAACACAGAAGTGGTGAAAGGCTTCCTGAACAAAACCCAATAGCTCAGGAACTTAAAAGATCACTCAACCAATGGCATCTCATGAAGCTGAAAAGTTTTTGCACAGACAAGCATACCTTAAGCAGAGCCAATATATTACCCACATAATGGGAGAAATTTTTTGCCAGCTATACCACTGACAATGGCCTAATATCTAGAATCTACAAAGAACTCAAAAACCTAAACAAAAAATTATACAACCCACTCAAAAATTGGGCAGAGAACTGAATAGGGAGTTCTCGGAGGAAGAAATAGAAATGGAAAAACACTCTCTAGAAATGATCAACTTCCCTAACCCTTAAGGAAATGCAAATTAAAACAACTATGAGATTCCACCTTACTCCAGTAAGGATAGCAAACAATAAAAAAAAAATCAAATGAAAAAAAATGCTGTCAAGGATGTGGAGAAATAGGAACCCTCATTCACTGTTGGTGGGAATGTAAGCTGGTACAACCACTATGGAAATCACTACAGAGACTCCTGAAAAGGATGAATATAGAGTTACCAGCAGACACAGTTATTCCCTTACTGGGCATTTACACTAAAAGCTCCATGCCTCAGCTCAGAGAGATTTGCTCAACCATGTTTATAGCTACTCAATTCATAATAGCTAAGAAGTGGAATCAGCCCAGGTGCCCATCATTGGATGAATGGGTAAACAAGATGTGGTATTTCTACACAATGGTATTCTACTCAACAGTAAGAAAAAATGACACAATGAAATTTTCAGGAAAATGGTTGAACTTGGAACAGATCATACTCAGCGAACTCACTCAGGGAAAGGATGGAGCACACAAATCTGAACCCAAATTGAACTGGTACCATAGAAACCTATATCCTGGAAGACAGAATAAATGGCTGAACCCTCAACAGGACCTTAGAGAGAGCACTTGAATCGAAGAGCCCTGGAGAGGGTGAAAAGAAGCCTAACCTTAAATTTCTGCTGTTTCTTTTTTCTTTTTTATTTTCCCTTGGTGCTGGCCTATAATTCCCAGTTCCAGGATGTGGTTAACACCCACAATGAGCTATTGATAGGGAGATCTTGTAGATCTCCCTAATCAACAAGACAGGCTTCTGACAGAGCACTTAATTACCCACCAGAGGTTAAAGGTAAGACCCCACTGCTGAAGACACCGCATGCTGTCATTATGGAACATAGAGAGACCTGGCTGGAATCCAGAAGAAAGCCAGTACCCACTTAGCCAGTCTTGTGCTGGAAGGCACTACATGAGCTACTGCGGGAAAGTGGCCAACATCTGAGCAACTTTAGGTCTAAGCAACTCAGAAACAAACAACTTCACACAAGAACAATAGTGGCACACAGCCATGGTGGGCTACCAACTGCTGTTGGATTGGCTAACAGATCTGCTCAGTGGAAAGGAACCCATAGCTGGAACTGGGAAATAAGTCAGAATCATATCCAGATAATGGTTTTGCTTTCCCATATCAAACTCACTAATCTTGATCTACACCCATTAAATTCTCCATTTAACCTGTGTGATTTCACTCTCCATTGGAGAATCGGATTCTCTTTTTCAGGTGGGAGCAGGACCTGAGGTGATAAATGACCCATTGCCCTTCATTCCAGCCCAGCTGAAACCACAGAGGAACTAGGGAAATGAGCAAGAGTGCTGCTTTCTCAGTGAACCTGATATCAGCACAAGCATAAAGGAGACAGACACTGAGGACACTCAAAACCTACCAAACCAGAAATCCAGAGGCCCCTGTGAGCCCACCACTGAAGCAGACTTACAACACATCCAACATGGCTCAGGGAATTTTGTGGAAGAGGGGGAGGAAACATTGTTAGAGTTACTAGTTGGGACATTATGCACAGAGACATTGCCTCTACCCCATAACTGACTGCTGCTCCCCCAGAATGCATGACCCACAATCCCCATGAGGATGACCTGCATCCCCAAAAGAGGAAGGCCTCTTCAGAAAAGGGGCAGGGATGAGGGAAAGGATGATATGAACATGTGTTGTTTACATACTAAGTATGTATATGTCTAATAAAAATAAATTTAAAAAATAAATAAACTAAAACAGATAGATGACAGATAGATGATTGACAGATAGATGATAGATGCATAGATAGATGGGTGGTAAATGATAGATACATAGATATGTGATAGATATATGATAACTACATACCTATATACGGGTATAGCAATCTCAGTATCTGAGGTGGTTTGAGTTATTAATAGTAAATTTTGATAACATGGAAGGGAAGAAAGGTATAGGGAGGGCAGTAAGAAAAAAGAAGTGCAGGGAAAGGGAAAGATGGAAAAGAGAATATATGTTAGCTATGGCTTGGTATAATTTCACCACCAAAGTCAGAATTCACAAGATGATCACAAATCAAAGATCAGACTGAGAGATGGTTTAAACAATCATTATAAATGATGAATTAGAACATAGTGCAGAAATCCTGATTTATCTACAGCTTCATATTAAAAAATGAGAAACAGTTGGCAGCTTGGCTCCCTTCAGGCACAGATGCAGGAGAAACTTTGCTTTACAGATGGTAGAAAATGTAGAGGTGACTAAGGCCTGCCGAGGGTTTAAAGCTATAACACTCAATGAGACCCATGTTGTGGGTATCCTGGAGTCTCTCAAGGGTTTGGTATTATACCAATAACACTCTTCCTTAGCAAACACTGCCACTGAGAGCTTAGAGTGCAGAGTTGTTACTGCCACCTTTGAACCCTCTTGGTTGGTGACCACTGCCACGAAGAGTTTGGACTTCAAAGCCTTCATTTTGAGTTGTATTCATGTAAAAAATATGTCATAATAAACCAATATTTACATACTTCTTATGCAGAAATGACAAATGATAATGTATTTAACCAATTGTTGCACATTAATAATAATGTTTATGTAGCAGGGAATTTTTCACCTGGGGAGAACTGGACACATGTCTTCACCCCAAATAGGGCTTAGATGGCAGACCAAAGGATGATTACACTAATACCAGTATGGTGAACCAATGAGTTTATAAGAGGGCCACTGACAGAACATAAAGAGGGGTTGCTTAAAAGAATGTGGGGCCCCCTGAGCAGTCACTTTGATGGAGATTCCTGTGTCAAAATTACTCCTTGGATGCTCCTCCCTCAGCCTCAGGATAAGGACTTTCAGACAGAGCATTGGGACCCCAGAGCAGCTGCACCACAGAAAGATCTCATCCCACCCTGAATGATGACTTCCCTGTGGTCACTGTTAGAAGTTCCTTGTCCCTGTCCAGGAGTATGAGACCACAGAGCCCTTCAGTGGGGCTCACTATATCAGGATTACCCTGTGGATGCTGTTCCCTCAGTTGTGGGGTGAGGGCTTACTTACAGAGTATGGAGACACCAGAGACATCACCTCAATGGAGCTCATTCTTAAATCTTTCACTCTCTATATACTCTTGTGCATTATTTAGGGGGTACCTAAATTTCTGGTGGGGGTCTGAAGACCCTCTTAATACACCTTCTCTGGTGAGTTGACCCAACTGTTTTTGATAAAGTTGTGAATAATTGTTTCCACACTTTAATGCAGAGGAAATTGCCACACAACAGATTGACAATAAATAAAACACAGTAGATGGGGCTAGAGAGATGGCTCACCAGTTCCAACACTTGCCTGCATAGCCTAAGGAACCGAGTTTGATTTACTAGTACCTGTGAAAAGTCAGATAAACAAGGTGGCACATGCATCTGGAATTTGTTTGCAGTGGCTAGAGGCTCTGGCATGCCTTCTCTTTCTCTCTGCCTCTTTCTCTCTCAAATAAATAAATAATTTTAAAAACATAGTAGAGGGCTGGAGAGATGGCTTAGGGGTTAAGGCGCCTGCCTCCTAAGCCTAAGAACACTGGTTCCAATCTCCAGCGGTTCCAATCTCCAGGTCCCACGCTTAGCCAGATGCAAAGTGACACAAGGGCGCAATGCCACACTTGACCACAAGGGGGCGCACACATCTGGATTTCGTTCGCAGCAGCTGAGACACTGCTGGTGCATCAATCTCTGTCTTCCTCTCCCTCTCTCTCTCTGTCTCTCTCTGTGTCTCTCTCCAAAAAAATAATTTAATTTTTTTTAAAAAAAAACATAGTAGAAGGTTGGACAGGTGGCATAGCAGATAAGGTTCTTGCCTGCAAAGTCAAAAGACCCAGGTTCAATTCCCCAGCACCCACATAAACCACATAATCCCACATAAATCACAAGGTGGCACATGTGTCTGGAGTTCGTTTGGAGTGGCTAGAGGCCCTGGCACACCCATTCTCCTTCTCTGTCTCTCATTTTTCTCTTTTTTTCGCTCTCTCCCTCCCTCTCTCAAATAAATAAATAAAAATTTAAAAAATATTTTTATAAAGGCATAGTTGCCAAGCATGGTGGCACATGCCTTTAATCCCAGCACTTGGGAGGCAGAGGTAGGAGGATCACTGTGAGTTTGAGGCCAGTTTGAGACTAGAGTGAGTTCCAGGTCAGCCTGGACTAGAGTGAGATCCTACCTAAAAAAAAAAAAAAAAAGTAGATAAAGTAGAAAAGAAAAAGTATAAACAAGACCCAAAGACTCAAATTGTAAAACAAATTTATGGGATATCTACAGGTTGGAAATACTATATCTTGGAAACATGTTGAACAGAAAGTTTTCCTCTTGTAGAACTGAAGGTTGAAAAAATATTCAGTTTGAAAGTACAATTTTATTTAAAACAAGGGCTAATAGCAACCATTATGAAATTCCATCATTAGGCATATAAATATATCCACAACTTTGGCCTCATTCTTGTTTATCATTATAGAATACACTGAGTGCTTGCTTTAGGCTTCACATGCAAATGTTTTATATACCTTAACTCATTTATTCCAACGCAGTTCTGTTTTAATCCCAGATGAGCCACTATGAGGCACAGTTGAAGTATTAAGGAAAGGATTTTTTTAATAGATTCAAGCATGGGGAAGGGTAATAGAAAGAGACACTTAAGAAAAACAATAAAATATATGCAAGAGCAAAGGTGTAGATTTCTCAAGAGTCACACTGCATTGTTTTTGCGTTATCCATATAGAGGATCTGAGCTAGTTTTGAAGTTATCTTTAAAGGGGTTCTAAGGAATTAAAATGAGAGGACAGGTGGTTCCTGAAGTACACCACAAGATTATGGTTGATCATTTAAAACCCTAGACCACAGTTGGGATGTAAACAAAAGTTAACAGTCTTATTTGTATTGTTTGTGAGCTTTTCAGAAATACTGAGAAAGGAATAAGGCCATGCTCAAGGTTGCATATGCTGAAGCCTTAACATGGTTTATTGCTGTTTTAGCATTCTTATTTGAAAACATCTATTAATGAAAGAAATACTGTCTCAGTATTGGCAATCTTGATGGCATATTTGTGAACTGTGCTGAAACTCTTGATTCTCAGCTGGCAAGAAGTTTCAGCCAGACTCCACAGTGAGGGGCTGCTTTATTTTCCACGTCCATTGTGTTGTTCAAATGTCAAGTTCGCCATAGCCTCAAATGTCTGTGATTAAGCTTCTTACTTAGTCCTCAGCTGATGGAGCCTGTGGAATGTGGAGTCTTGCTGGAGGAGCTGTGTTGCGGAGGTGGGTCTTGAGGAATATTAGTCCAGCCCATTAAATGTTCAGAGCTAGTTTCCTCTTGCTTCTCCCATTCTCTTTTCGTCCCTGATGGTGATGTGAGATAGGGTTGAAATCCCTGGCATGGAGGTCCTGTGAGACCATCAAATGTAGCTGTGAAGCTAATCTATAGGCTACAACAGAGACCCTAAAATTTTGATGATGTCAGGACTGGGGGGTGGCCACCAAGGAAAGCTGCTCACTCTGGCTCCAGTGGATCTGCCTGGAAAGAAAACAGTACAGTGGAGGAAGAACTGAGTATTTTGGAGCTAGAGGACTTCATCATGGGTCCCAGATGCATACATAGAACTGCAGAATGTTGGCCCTGCTGGTTTTCTATTATGTATTGGTACAGTTTCTCATTGTTATGCCTCTGTGCCACTATGTGTTTCTTTTTTTAAAGGAAAACAAAACTATTTTACTATACAAAATTCTGTCTCTAAAAGCATTTGCTTATATCCTTAAACTTCTTCCTAAATATTCCAATGGATGCAAAGTTGGTTTAGCATATGCAAATAAGTAAATACAATACACCATAAAAATAGGCTTAAGGACAGAAATCACATAATCATCACAATAGATGCCAAAAAAAAAAAAAAAAAAAAAAGCATTTGACAGGCTGGAGAGATGGCTTAACGGTTAAGGCGCCTGCCTGCTAAGCCTAAGAACGCTGGTTCCAATCTCCAGGTCCCACATTTAGCCAGATGCAGTGACACAAGGGCGCAATGCTGCAGTTGACCACAAGGGGGCACACGATTTGGATTTCATTCACAGCAGCTGAGAGACTGCTGGCGCGCAGCTCTCTTTCTCTCTCCTCTCTATCTGTTTCTCTCTATGTCTGTCTCCAAAAATAAATAAAATAATTTTTAAAAAATTTTAAAAAAGCATTTGACAAAATGCAACATGTCTTCATGATAAATGTCTTTGAAAAACTATGAACTTTTATAACTTCAACTAATACCTACTTACTGATGACTTCTCATTTTAAGAGAATACCTAGTTACTGTTCATAAAATTATCTCTTCAGATAGCTATGGCCAAATTTTTAATTTGCTAGATTTTTTTCCCTTTAGACAGAAATGTTTTAAAAGTCCAAGGAACACCTATCAGGAAGACATTTACTATTTTTAATTAATTGGCTTATTGTTGATAATTTTATACATATATATTTTACACATGTTTTCCTAGTATTTTCTTTTGTTCCACTCTCACGAACCCCTTTTTCTTCCCAACTTGACTCCTTTCTACTTGAATCTCATATTTTTAGTAGCCTACTCTTGCATGAGTAGGGGTTATTTACTGGAGTCTGGACAACTTACCAGTGTGTATACTACTGAAGAAAATGTCTCGATTTCCCCCAGTGAGACCTTGTGAGCCCCTCCCCATCCAAGAAAGAATATTGAGAGGCCTAATCTTGTGCAACATTGTGTAACTACAACTGCTGTGAGTTCATGAAAACGCCAGTTTTGTCATGTCTACCATCACTTACAGCAGTCCTCGTCCTCTAACTCTTGTATTACTTCTTATTCTTCTTCCTCAATACTCTCTGAGCCTTGAAGGGACCTATATAAGTGTCCTGTTTAGAGCTGAACATTCCAGTAATTGCTGCTTATTCTCAGAATTTTGACCAGATATGAGTTTCTGCAGTAACCACTGGCCACTGGAAAAAGAGGTTTATCTTACTGAAGCTAAGAGCAGCATGAATCCATGGGCATAAACATAAATATTTATAAGGCAGTCTGATGGCCACTACATGTCCATGTGGCAAAATAACAGTGGTAGTTTTCCACTTATTACTTCCCAGCAATAGGGATTTGACTAGATTTGCAGTACTAGTTCCATTCCAGGGAGTGGGCCTCAAATACAATCAGAAAGCAGCTGGTTACCTCCATAACAGTCATGCCACTATAACATCAGTGGGTACAGCACACCTGACATGTCCATTGTATAAAATGCATGGTCTGGGTAAGATTATTGATGCCTTTTCTCCCCTAGCAGCCTATGAAAATGAAGGGGTTTTTGCATGTGTATCCATATTGCAGGAGTGAGTGGGTTTGTGGTGTGTGTGCATATGGAGCCTAGAGGTCAATCCTGGATGTCTGCATCATTCTCCAATTTATTTATTGATCCAGGGTCTCTTACTGAACCTACAGATGGCCTATTTGGCTAGTCTTGCTAACCAGCTAGCCCTAGGGAGCCACTGTCTCCTCCAGAGCATTGGGATTACAGCCACAGTGGCATGCCTGCCTAGCATTCAAGTGTGCTGGTGATCTGAGCTCAGGTCCGCATGTTTGTGTGGCAAACACTACCCACTGAGACATCTCCCCAAACCCCATAAAGACTGCTTTTAAATCAAATAAATTTTTATTGTTTTATAGCCTATGCTCACTATTAGTTTATTTTCATGCTAATATTATTTTATTATTACTATCATTAGCTAATTAACAAATATTTTTATAAAGGCATAGTTGCCAAGCATGGTGGCACATGCCTTTAATCCCAACACTTGGGAGGCAGAGGTAGGAGGATCACTGTGAGTTTGAGGCCAGTTTGAGACTAGAGTGAGTTCCAGGTCAGCCTGGACTAGAGTGAGATCCTACTAAAAAAAAAAAAAAAGTAGATAAAGTAGAAAAGAAAAAGTATAAACAAGACCCAAAGACTCAAATTGTAAAACAAATTTATGGGATATCTACAGGTTGGAAATACTATATCTTGGAAACATGTTGAACAGAAAGTTTTCCTCTTGTAGAACTGAAGGTTGAAAAAATATTCAGTTTGAAAGTACAATTTTATTTAAAACAAGGGCTAATAGCAACCATTATGAAATTCCATCATTAGGCATATAAATATATCCACAACTTTGGCCTCATTCTTGTTTATCATTATAGAATACACTGAGTGCTTGCTTTAGGCTTCACATGCAAATGTTTTATATACCTTAACTCATTTATTCCAACGCAGTTCTGTTTTAATCCCAGATGAGCCACTATGAGGCACAGTTGAAGTATTAAGGAAAGGATTTTTTTAATAGATTCAAGCATGGGGAAGGGTAATAGAAAGAGACACTTAAGAAAAACAATAAAATATATGCAAGAGCAAAGGTGTAGATTTCTCAAGAGTCACACTGCATTGTTTTTGCGTTATCCATATAGAGGATCTGAGCTAGTTTTGAAGTTATCTTTAAAGGGGTTCTAAGGAATTAAAATGAGAGGACAGGTGGTTCCTGAAGTACACCACAAGATTATGGTTGATCATTTAAAACCCTAGACCACAGTTGGGATGTAAACAAAAGTTAACAGTCTTATTTGTATTGTTTGTGAGCTTTTCAGAAATACTGAGAAAGGAATAAGGCCATGCTCAAGGTTGCATATGCTGAAGCCTTAACATGGTTTATTGCTGTTTTAGCATTCTTATTTGAAAACATCTATTAATGAAAGAAATACTGTCTCAGTATTGGCAATCTTGATGGCATATTTGTGAACTGTGCTGAAACTCTTGATTCTCAGCTGGCAAGAAGTTTCAGCCAGACTCCACAGTGAGGGGCTGCTTTATTTTCCACGTCCATTGTGTTGTTCAAATGTCAAGTTCGCCATAGCCTCAAATGTCTGTGATTAAGCTTCTTACTTAGTCCTCAGCTGATGGAGCCTGTGGAATGTGGAGTCTTGCTGGAGGAGCTGTGTTGCCGGAGGTGGGTCTTGAGGAATATTAGTCCAGCCCATTAAATGTTCAGAGCTAGTTTCCTCTTGCTTCTCCCATTCTCTCTTTCTCGTCCCTGATGGTGATGTGAGATAGGGTTGAAATCCCTGGCATGGAGGTCCTGTGAGACCATCAAATGTAGCTGTGAAGCTAATCTATAGGCTACAACAGAGACCCTAAAATTTTGATGATGTCAGGACTGGGGGGTGGCCACCAAGGAAAGCTGCTCACTCTGGCTCCAGTGGATCTGCCTGGAAAGAAAACAGTACAGTGGAGGAAGAACTGAGTATTTTGGAGCTAGAGGACTTCATCATGGGTCCCAGATGCATACATAGAACTGCAGAATGTTGGCCCTGCTGGTTTTCTATTATGTATTGGTACAGTTTCTCATTGTTATGCCTCTGTGCCACTATGTGTTTCTTTTTTTAAAGGAAAACAAAACTATTTTACTATACAAAATTCTGTCTCTAAAAGCATTTGCTTATATCCTTAAACTTCTTCCTAAATATTCCAATGGATGCAAAGTTGGTTTAGCATATGCAAATAAGTAAATACAATACACCATAAAAATAGGCTTAAGGACAGAAATCACATAATCATCACAATAGATGCCAAAAAAAAAAAAAAAAAAAAAAAAAAAGCATTTGACAGGCTGGAGAGATGGCTTAACGGTTAAGGCGCCTGCCTGCTAAGCCTAAGAACGCTGGTTCCAATCTCCAGGTCCCACATTTAGCCAGATGCAGTGACACAAGGGCGCAATGCTGCAGTTGACCACAAGGGGGCACACGCATTTGGATTTCATTCACAGCAGCTGAGAGACTGCTGGCGCGCCCAGCTCTCTTCCTCTCTCCTCTCTATCTGTTTCTCTCTATGTCTGTCTCCAAAAATAAATAAAATAATTTTTTAAAAAATTTTAAAAAAAGCATTTGACAAAATGCAACATGTCTTCATGATAAATGTCTTTGAAAAACTATGAACTTTTATAACTTCAACTAATACCTACTTACTGATGACTTCTCATTTTAAGAGAATACCTAGTTACTGTTCATAAAATTATCTCTTCGTATAGCTATGGCCAAATTTTTAATTTGCTAGATTTTTTTTCCCTTTAGACAGAAATGTTTTAAAAGTCCAAGGAACACCTATCAGGAAGACATTTACTATTTTTTAATTAATTGGCTTATTGTTGATAATTTTTATACATATATATTTTACACATTTGCCTCCTAGTATTTTCTTTTGTTCCACTCTCACCGAACCCCTTTTTCTTCCCAACTTGACTCCTTTCTACTTGAATCTCATATTTTTAGTAGCCTACTCTTGCATGAGTAGGGGTTATTTACTGGAGTCTGGACAACTTACCAGTGTGTATACTACTGAAGAAAATGTCTCGATTTCCCCCAGTGAGACCTTGTGAGCCCCTCCCCATCCAAGAAAGAATATTGAGAGGCCTAATCTTGTGCAACATTGTGTAACTACAACTGCTGTGAGTTCATGAAAACGCCAGTTTTGTCATGTCTACCATCACTTCACAGCAGTCCTCGTCCTCTAACTCTTGTATTACTTCTTATTCTTCTTCCTCAATACTCTCTGAGCCTTGAAGGGACCTATATAAGTGTCCTGTTTAGAGCTGAACATTCCAGTAATTGCTGCTTATTCTCAGAATTTTGACCAGATATGAGTTTCTGCAGTAACCACTTCCCACTGGAAAAAGAGGTTTATCTTACTGAAGCTAAGAGCAGCATGAATATACGGGCATAAACATAAATATTTATAAGGCAGTCTGATGGCCACTACATGTCCATGTGGCAAAATAACAGTGGTAGTTTTCCCACTTATTACTTCCCCAGCAATAGGGATTTGACTAGATTTGCAGTACTAGTTCCATTCCAGGGAGTGGGCCTCAAATACAATCAGAAAGCAGCTGGTTACCTCCATAACAGTCATGCCACTATAACATCAGTGGGTACAGCACACCTGACATGTCAATTGTATAAAATGCATGGTCTGGGTAAGATTATTGATGCCTTTTCTCCCCTAGCAGCCTATGAAAATGAAGGGGTTTTTGCATGTGTATCCATATTGCAGGAGTGAGTGGGTTTGTGGTGTGTGTGCATATGGAGCCTAGTGGTCAATCCTGGATGTCTGCATCATTCTCCAATTTATTTATTGATCCAGGGTCTCTTACTGAACCTACAGATGGCCTATTTGGCTAGTCTTGCTAACCAGCTAGCCCTAGGGAGCCACTGTCTCCTCCAGAGCATTGGGATTACAGCCACAGTGGCATGCCTGCCTAGCATTCAAGTGTGCTGGTGATCTGAGCTCAGGTCCTCATGTTTGTGTGGCAAACACTACCCACTGAGACATCTCCCCAAACCCCATAAAGACTGCTTTTTAAATCAAATAAATTTTTATTGTTTTATAGCCTATGCTCACTATTAGTTTATTTTCATGCTAATATTATTTTATTATTACTATCATTAGCTAATTAACAAACATTATCACCATGAGCTTCTTCATGCTACATAACTAAAATGTCAAAGTCTGAAAATGTACCCAGTGTCCAGTTATTGCTTTCTAAATATTATTCTCCAATAAAAGGAACCAGGACTCCTTAGAAAAGTGGTTGATTTTAGAGTTAGGCTAAGGAATATTCAAACTGAATCTTGTGGCACCAGAAAGTAGGGAACTCATCAAAAATGCAAAGGATAGATGCTAGGGAGATGGATCAGCAGTCAAGAACACTTGCTACACAATCATGAGGACCTGAGAGCTTGAGACCACCAAAGTTTGATTTCCCAGCACCCATGTAAAAAGTTGGGCAGGACCATGTATGTCTGTAAACCAAATCCTCAGCAGAGATGGAGGGTAGACACCCAGGAAGAACTGGAGATTGCTGAATAGAATAAAAAAGGAGGGGGCTAGAGAGATAGCTTAGCAGTTAAGGCACTTGCTTGTAAAGCCAAAGGACCCAGGTTCAATTTCCCAGGACCCACATAAGTCATTTAAGCCAGATGCATCTGGAGTTCATTTACAGTGGTTAGAGGCTCTGGCCCACCCATCTCTCTCTCTCTCTCTCTCTACTAAATAAAAATATCTTAAAAACCCAGCAGATCTGAGTTAAGAGAGAAACTCTCAAGGATAACAACAAACGAATGAAAAGAGGAGAATGCCTGATACTCTCCATTGGCCTGCACATATGTGTAAACAGCATTCACACATTTGCACACACACATGTATACCCTATACCACACATAGTCTACACATGTTTGTACCAAAAATCAAGGATAAAATCTATCAAGAAGTAAATGGAGGGCTGGAGAGACAGTATAGTGGATAAGGCACTTGCCTACAGAGCCTAAAGACCCAAGTTCAATTCCCCAGTACCCATGTAAAGCCAGATGTGCAAAGTGGCACATGTATGTGGAGTTCATTTGCAGTGCTAGAGGCCCTAGTGAGCCTATTCTCCCTCTCTCTCTCCAGTCTTGCAAATAAATAAATATCTTATAAAATAAATAAATGAAAGAAGAGGCTAGAGATATAGCTCATGGTAGAGTGCTTTTCTAGCATGTATTAGGCTCTGGGTTTAATCCCAGAACTTTTCTACCATCACCATCACCACCCCCACCCCACATTGCTGAAAGAACTTCTAATAACTAAAACTTGAATAAATGTAGAAATAATTGTAACAATAAATAACGTGATTAGATTATAGCCCATAAGAGAATTCGTTCTTAGCTCTGAGTCTTTTCTAATAACTTAAATAAGTGATCATTGAATGACGACTATAAATAGAAGAAAAGACAATTCAGTTGAATATTTTGACCAAAAAATAATAGATCCCAGGTTTCTGTCCAATGATTAATATTAGATCTGTGGTACAATAGCTAACTGGTTCTTTACTGATAAACTACACAGGAACTAACTACCTTTGACAAACTAACCTCTGCTTTCAGGATTATTTATGAGATCATAAAATCAGTACTCACTATTCATTTTTGCCCTCCTATTTTTTCTCCAAGAAAAACAAACCCTGATTCATGAAGTATAACACTATGACAGGGGACGTCTGGATTTCATTTATTCTAGGCCCTCTACATTTCATTGCACGAGAGATCCTGAACACAACTTAGCAAATGACTTTAAAAGGGGAACTTATTGAGCTTATGTCCATTGACATGAAAGCCGTGATTGCCTGTCCACAAAAGTAGCTACAGATGACACCTCAGCAATGACATATCCTAGAATGACACCTCACTGATGACCTATCCTACAGATCCACAACAGATGCACCTCACTGATGACAGATACAGATGCACCTCAGCGATGAATGACAGATGTATCACTGATGAATACAGATGCACCTCACTGATGACCTATCCTACAGATGCACCTCACTGATGACCTATCCTACAGATGCAACTCCTGATGACCTATTCTAGTTTAAAATGAGCTAAATTTGCTGATAAGACAGGATCTTTAGAATATCTGTGGTCCATGCTCATGTCATTTTCCTGTGTATCAATACTGAAGGATCAATTATAGCATGTGACTTTGTACCATGTTTCTGAGAATATATAATCAATATATTTATTATAAGCAATGCAATGGCAAGAATATCTCAAAATAACTGGATAATTTACTATTTGAACTGAAGATGATAAATGTTTTTCATTTACTGTATTCATCACTGTGAGTAATCATCAAGTACTAATTGTGAATAAGTAAATTGTGTTAGTGAAATAAAAAAAAATCATTGCAGATAAGCAATGAATGGTGTCTACAGAGGAAAAGTTAAAAGGCATGTATTTACATGCCTTCTGTGAGTTACCTGATCACAACAATCAAATTAGGACCCTTCGTAAAAGTGAAGAGCATTTTAGGAGTGTCTGATTCTGACTCTGGATTATATATGTTTAACAAGTATCACTGGTGATTTTATGGCTAAGGAAGTTTGGCAAACAGTTCTAGAGTACAAGGTTTATTTACTTGTTAATTTCTTATATGGCTACTTTTCCACTTTGTGTCTTCCTGTTGCTCACACTGCCTAGGTCTGCTGGGCTGAACACCTAGAATCACTTACACCTAGAATCTCCACTTGAGCTTATGCCAGAAGCACTTGACATTTTGAAGGATTAAAATAACCTCCAGACTAATAATCTTTTCTCTAGGTTTTCATGCAAATGTCAGACTAATCTTCCAAAAACATTTCCTTAATTATGCTAATCCCTTGACAAAGGAAATCTTGGAGAGCACAACCAGTAAGAGTGTATATAGGCTGTGGGTGGGCTTACTGGGTTTAAGTATTAGCATCCCCACTGACCTCTATGAGCCTAGCAAGATGTTCAGCTCTTGGATTTCTGCTGCCTCTGCCTATAAAATGTACATATTAACAAACCTCACCTCTTAAAACTATACTGAGGCATTTTTTAAGCTTCAGGGAGTGGTCATGTGACAGTTTACACTTAAGCTCTCCCAGACTTCCTGACCTCCAGAAGCCCTCCCGCCAGGAGAGGTATTTCTTTTTCTTTTGTTTGTTTATTTTTATTTATTTATTTGAGAGTGACAGACAGAAAAGAGAAAGAGGCAGAGAGAGAGAGAGAGAGAGAATGGGCGAACCAGGGCCTCCAGCCACTGCAAAAGAACTTCAGGTGCATGTGCCCCCTTGTGCATCTGGCTTAGGTGGGTACCGGGGAGCCTTGAACCGGGGTCCTGAGGCTTCACAAGCAGGCGCTTAACCTCTAAGCCATCCCTCCAGCCCCATGAGGCTTTTAAATAATATCACCTAAGAGCATTCACTGACCAAGCTTCTAACACAAAGTGTCCATCAAGTTGACTAATGTTATTATGTAGTGAGATAAGAGCTTGAAATATTGCCCTTTTATTTTATTGCCTTAATGTGACTCATCAGTCATTTAGAGATATCTATTTTGTCTTAATGAGATTAGATGGTAAAGTAGGAATAAGAATTAAAAGAAACTGCCAAGAGCTGGGAAGATTGCTCAATGGTTAGAGACACTGCTTGCAAAGCCTTCTGGCCAGGCTTCAATTCTCAAGCCACCCATGTAAGCTGGATACGAAAAGTGATGGAAGCATGTGGCATTGATTTACAGTGGCAAACACACATGTACACAAACACACACACACACAGGCACAAACATATACACACAAGCAAATACATAAAAATTTAAAATATACTGCCAATCTGGGCTGGCGAGATGGCTGAGCAGTTAAGCTGCTTGCCTGTGAATCCTAAGGACTCAGGTTCGATTCCCCAGTCTACACGTAAGCCAGATGCACAAGGTGGCACATGTGTCTGGAGTTCATTTGCAGTGACTAGAGGTCCTGGCACACCCATTTTCTCCCTCCTTCCCTCTCTCTCTCTCTCTCTCAAATAAATAAATATAAAAAATAAAAATATACTACCAATGTTTAATTTTTGTTCTTATTGCTGTTTACTTAATAAATGAGGCTCTTGAACTCATATCATACCAAAAAAATGTTTTTAACTTTCAAGAATCAAGATTATTGAGAGAGAAAAAAGATCTAAGAAGAGAATAGCCAGAATGAAAGAGAGCAGAGTTCATGCAATAAATGCAGAACAAAAGAGACAAGAGAAACCTTGACACCTGTCCCCAGGCTGAATAAGAATTAACCTAGACAAAGAAGGAACAATTTGATGGGATAAGAATTTGTAGGTTATTTATGGAGCCTAGAATGAGATACCAAAACCTAAGGATTTTAGGAAGACAAGAGGAATTGCATTCAGGGACTTTCAGCATGTTCAGACCAGCAATGGGGTTAGAGATACTTTCCCAGGATGAGTGCTTTGAAGACAAAATTCATTTGGCTACATTTCTCCTGATCATCTTAGTTAAAGTACTTATGTTGATCACTGTGCTTACAACAGGTGTTTTTAATCAAGATCATTGTTCAGTGCATGGTTCCCTCATGACACTTTTAATAATTCCATTTATGGAGAACATAGCTGCCTTGATATATGTTTTAGTTTTCTCATAAAAATGTGAGCATGGCTCAGAGCAAAAAAAGTATAATTTTCCCCAGAGGGGTTTATGGAATAAAGGTTGAATTCCTTTATTAGAAGTCTAATGAAAATCTGCTTACAGAACACATACCACAACACCACCCCTCATTCACAAATAGCTTTATGTAAATAGCTAGTGATTATAACAAATAGCCCTCTGCAGAATTTCTTCTCTGTCATGTGAGGAATTTGTACTATCTTTCTGAGCACTGCAATCTAGTTTCTGTTAAGATAACCATTTCCTAACACAAAAGGGAAATTTAGGAGCAGGTAATATAAAGAATAAGATGAGCTAGACTGAAAACAGAAAGGCACTCTCTCTGCTTCAAATTGTGCATGAGATAACTAAATGTAAATGTATATGTACCTGTGATTTTCTGAGAATATATGTATTTACAGAAGATGCTGAGAGGAAACAGGCAGTCCAAGAAGCTTAATATTGTGAAAGCATGGAAAGGATAATGATAGGAGAAAGTAGATTTGATACCATAAGAGGAAAACGAGGAGGAAGAATGGGTAGGAAAAACATTAGACTCTAGGGCAGGTGGGACAGTTCAGATAAATTCCTGGGAGCTTTTTATCAGACCTTTGATAGTGGGATCTGTAATTAAGGTAGAAATGAATAGGTACTGATGTGCATCAAAGCAATAGGGGGAAGAGTGTTTCCTTTGATCAAACCTGAAGTGGATAGTGATGACACTAAATGCTGAAAGCTGTCAGTAATAGCTTTCCATAATGGCCATTGTGTGTGTGTGTGTGTGTGTGTGTGTGTGTGTGTGTGTGTGTGTGTAAATAAAAGAAAAATAAAAGGAAGTTAGCAGAACACATTTTGGAATTGATGGTTTGTCCTTGTTCAGAAGTAGGAAACTGAAAAGAAGGCTCTAGAAAGAACTGGTATGTTATCACCTTTATTTTCTTGATCACTGACTTTCCACACCAATAATGTGTATTATTAAGTGGAACCATATGTCAGTCCTAGAAGAAACTGTGGTATCATCATTTCCCCCATAATATTCTTTAAATTAATAGAGCATTCTCATGTCCACTTAATAGTTCATTTTTATGTGCATTTCTCATTATATGTTTCACTTATAACTTATTAACTTGTTTTGTTTTGTCACTACTAATTAAAATTAATATAGTCCTGACAAATAATAGGCACTCAACAAATAATGAATAAAAATATATGGGCTGGGGACTTCCAGTTAAGATGGCAGTGTAGGAACCATGCCAAAGCAGCCTAGGGGAAAAAAAAAAAAAAAGCAAAATACACACTTCTACTAAAAAGTGAAGCTGTATAAGAAATTATCAACTGCAGCAGAGAAGTAGAAGAGATCTAGAACATCTAGAGACCACAGAAGCAGGCAGAAGCAGCTCCAGCAGCAGCAGCAACAGTGCCAGGCCCACTCAGATGCAGTCCCCAGGCTCTGCCTGAGCCACAGGAAAAGCCAGGTGAGTGGATTTTCCACTAACACCAACCTCGTTGCAAACTCAAGAAACTTGAAAGGGAGGCCAGCAGGGACCAGCAGGGCAGCTAGTGAGGAAGAGGATCTTGGGGACCAGCAGCATAACTTCAGCCAACATCCACAGCCTCTTCTTCCCCCACCACCAGTGAAAATGCCAAGGGCCACCAGAGACCTGGGGAAGGGAACTCACCTACACAGCTCACAGCACCAGGGATCAGAGAAGCAACTCACCGACCCAGCCCACTTCACAGCAAAGCTAACATAGGGGCTACTAATTTCATCAAACAAACACTATTAGACTTAAGATAACAGATAACACCAAGAAAAATTGTGGTGGGTGATTGCAATACCCTACTCTTGTCTACTGACAGAGCATCCTGGCAAAAAATAATCAGAGAGACATCAATGTCATATAAAAATGGACCTAACAGATTTCTACAAAACATTATACTCAAATGCTATAGTATACCCACTTTTCTCAGAAGCACATGGAACATTCTCTAAAGTAGATCATATATTAGGACACAAAGAAAATCTTAATAAATACAGGAAAATTAAAATAGTCCTTGTACCCTATCTGATCGCAGTGGGATTAAACTACAAATGAGCAACAAGAAAAACTTCAGAGCATATACAAAATCATGGAGACTAAGCAGTACACTCCTGAATGATGAATGGGTCATTGAAGAAATCAAACAGGAAATCAAAACATCCATTGAAACAAATGATAATGAGAATACAACATACCAAAACTTTTGGGGCACAATGAAGGCAGTCTTAAGTGGAAAATTTATACCTTTACGTGCCTATATTAAGAAATTAGAAAGGCCACAAGTAAACAGATTAAAGCTTCACCTTAAGGTCTTGGAAAAAGAAGAACAAGGCAAACCAAAAATCAGGGGAAGAAGTAATAAAGATTGGGGCAGAAATTAATGAAATAGAGACAAAACTATCCAAAGAATGAATGAAAGAGTTGGCTCTTTGAAACAATAAACCCTTATCAAATCTGACCAAAAGAGAAAGCAAGACAAAGATTAAGAAAATTAGAAATGAAAAAGGCACCATTACAGCAGGTACCAAAGAAATTCAGAAAATTATAAGGACATGCTTTAAGAACATATACTTCACTAAGTTTGAAGATCTAAAAGAAATGGATGATTTCCTTGATTCATATGATCTACCAAAATTAAATCAAGATGAGATAAACCATGTAAACAGATGTATAACAAGTACAGAGATCCAGGCAGTTATAAAAATCTCCTAACTGAAAAAAAGCCCAGGCCCAGATGGATTCACTGGTGAATTTTACCAGACCTTCATGAAAGAACTAACATCAATGCTTCTTAAACTTTTCCATAAAATAGAAAAGGAAGGAATCCTATCAAACTCCTTCTATGAACTCAGCATCACCCTAATACCAAAACCAGACAAAAACAGGACAAAAAAAAGAAAATTACAGACCAATCTTCCTCATGAATATAGATGCAAAAATTCTCAACAAAATATTGGCAAAGAGAATATAAGAATATATCAGAAAGATTATTCACCCCGACCAGGTAGGCTTTATCCCAGAGATGCAGGGATGGTTCAACATATACAAATCGATAAATGTAATATACTGTATAAATGGACTGAAGGACAAAAAAAAAAAAAAATCACATGATCATCTCAATAGATGCAGAAAAGACATTCTACAAAATCCAACATCCTTTCATGGTGAAAGCCCTACAGAAACTGGGAATAGAAGGAACATATCTGAACATAATAAAAGCTATTTATGACAATCTACAGCCAACATAATACTAAATGGGGAAAAACTTGAAGCTTTTCCACTAAATTCAGGAACAAGACAAAGCTGTCCACTGTCCCACTTTTATTTAATATAGTACTGGAAGTCCCAGCTATAGCAATAAGGCAAGATACACTCATAAAAGGGATAGAAATTGGAAAGGAAGAGATCAAATTATCATTATTTGCAAATGATATGATTGTATACATAAAGGGTCCTAAAGACTATCAACAAACTGTAAGAGCTGATAAACACTTTTAGAAATGCAGCAGGGTACAAAATAAACACACAGAAATCAGTAGCCTTCCTATATGCTAACAGCAAGCATGTGGATGACGAAATCAGAGAATCACTCCCATTCACAATTGCCTCAAAATATAAAAATAAAAATAAAGTACCTGGGAATAAACCTAACAGAGGAAGTGAAGGATCTCTACAATGAAATCTTTAAAAAATACTCAAACAAGAAATTGCAAAGGACACTTCCATTTCCTAATGGAAGGATATGCCATGTTCTTGGATTGGAAGAATTCATATTGTGAAAATGTAAATCTTACCAAAAGCAATCTATACATTTAATGTAATCCATTTTAAAACTCCAGTAGCATTTTTCATGGAAATAGAAAAAAAAATCCTAAAATTCATTTGGAAGCACAAAAGACCTTGAATAGCCAAAACAATTTGAGCAACAAAAAGAAGGCTGGCAGTATCACTATACCTGATTTTAAGCTATATTACAAAGCCATAGTAACAAAAACAGCATGGTACTGGCACAAAGACAGACATGTAGATCAATGGAACATAATAGAGGATCCAGTTGGTAATCCAGGCAACTACAGCCATCTGCCAAAAATGTTCAATGGAGAAAAGACAGCCTCTTCAACAAGTGGTGCTGGGAAAACTGGACATCTATATGTAGAAGGATGAAAATGGATCCTTGTCTTTCTCCATGCACAAGAATCAAGTCCAAATGGACCAGGGACCTTAATATCAGACCTAAAATTGTGAAATTGCTAGAGGAAAAAGTAAGGGAAACCCTTCACCATATTTGCCTAGGCAATGACTTTCTGAATATAACCCCAGTTGCTCAGAAAACAAAACCATTAATCAACCACTGGGATCTTATGAAATCACAAAGTTTTTGTATAACAAAGGACACTGTGAATAGAGCAAAGAGACAACTTACAGAAATGGAGAAAATCTTTGCCAGCTATACATCCAACAGAGGATTAATATCCAGAATACACAAAGAACTCAAAAAAAAAATAAGAAATCAAACAACCCAATTTAAAAATGGGCTATGGAACTAAATAGAGAATTCTCAAAAGAAGAAATATGGATGGCATATTACCATTGAAAAAAGTGTTCTACATCCTTAACAATTAAGGAAATGTAAATTAAAACTACTTTGAGATTCCATCTCAATCATGACAGAATGATGCACCCATTGCTCATTTGGCATGTCTGTTATGGGGAAAACCAACTGCTTTCTAATTTGACTGGAGACCAGCTCTGTGGGAGGGAATAAATGCCTGGTACTGAAAATCTAATCAAAAGCCTATGGTGGGGTTGGTCGTGAGCATCAGGAGTGTAATGCTTGTTCTTGTTTGGCTAAATGCATACATTATGCTCACCAAACTGCCCTTTAAGCACTTCACTTAATGTTCATACCAATATATTAATGCTACTCTCATTTTTGGTTTGAGAAGCTTCTCTTTTTAGATGGTCATGACCACTGGGATGACCCAAAAGGCACCACAGTGCTGAGAAGAAGGGACAGAGGAGTGCTCGGTGCTGAAACATCTCTATTACATCTTCCAAGGCTCAGGGTCCATTGTGCAAGAGGTGGCAGAAAGAATGTAAGAGCCAAAGGAAGGGTAGGACTGCTTACAATGCGATCAACCAGACAAAAAATGACCTTGATATGCATGACCGTGCAGTGCCTAGCACTATCTTTGCAAGACCTGCATAATAGGAGGAAAGATGATGACATCAAAATAAAAGAGACTAATGGAGAGAAGGAAGAGATATGATGGAATGTAGATTTGTGAAGGCGAAAGTAGAGGAGGGGAAGGAATTATCATGGTTTATTGTCTGTATGTATGGAGGCTGTCAATAAAAAAGAAAAAAAAACAAATAAAAGAGAGACTAACACAGAGAGGAAGGGGATATGATAGAGAGTGGAGTTCTGAAAGAGAAGAAATTATGGGGTTTTTGTCTGTAAGTATAGAAGTTGTCAATAAAAAATATATATTAGAAAATATATATAGGGGCTTTCCCCTTTCTGACAACCCTGTCCCTACCCCCCCCCTTGGGCAGGAGATCTGTATTTTTTCCTTCTCTTAAACTCTAAAAGACCCCAATCTGGGTTGTGGAGATGGCTCATAGATTAAGGGTGCTGGTTTGAAAATCCTGCCAGCCTGGGTGTAATTTGTAATTACATAAAGCCAGATGCACAAAGTGGCACATACATAGGCATAGATGTGCCCATTCTCTAGCTCTTCCTTTCTTTCCCGTCTCTCTCTTTCATTGCAAATCAATACATAAATACAAATATTTTAAAAAGTAAAAAATGCAGGAATAATAATAATGCAATATTGCAATAATGCAAGAAACATAGTGCAATCAAGAAAAAAGAGTGAAGAATCTTAGAACTGTTAAAGAAAATGTATTAGAAACATGTAAACAGTTAAGTAATTAACAAAATTTAGTGATTTTAAAAGCCCACAGGGAAGCCGGGCATGGTGGCGCATGCCTTTAATCCCAGCACTCGGGAGGCAGAGGTAGGAGGATTGCCGAGAGTTTGAGGCCACCCTGAGACTACATAGTTAATTCCAGGTCAGCCTGGACCAGAGTAAGACCCTACCTTGCAAAACCAAAAAAAAAAAAAAAAAAAAAAAAAAAAAAAAGCTCACAGGGGCTGGAGAGATGGCTTAGTGGTTAAGGTGCTTGCCTGTGAAAATTAAGGACCCAAGTTCAATTCCCAGGTACCCACATAAGCCAAATGGCACATGCATCTGGAATTTGTTTGCAGTGACTAGAGCATCTGCAACTTTCTCTCTCATTCTCTCTGTCTCTGTCTCTCCCTGTTTCTCTCTGTCTCTCATCTCTATCACAAATAAATAAATAAAATATTTTTTAAAATAACCATTTCTCTAAACCAACTTCAATTTCTTCAAAGACATTTTAACTGATTTAGCTGAAGAGCCTTGGTGTTTTTGTAAACAGCTATGAAATCTGTATATGTTGTAATAAAACATCTTATGCTAGTTTGTTGAAAGTGTTTAAGTAATAAAGAAAATTCAACTTGTACATTGATAAAAATACTCCGGCTTGGGCCAGAGAAGGTAGCATTTTTTAATGTTATCCAGGAAACGCTGGCTTCTTTGTCCAACCTAGTGAAGGTAAAGTCAGCTAGCAGAGCTAATGATGGAGAGCCACATGAATGGCCCTGGAGCTGTGTGCCTTGTTCCTGTGGCCAGAAGGATGGTGACTGAATCGTTCACACAGGACTCTTTGATGGACTTGTAAAAGCTCTTGAGCTTCCTCAGGGAGTCAGCTGAATTGTTGAATATTAACTTTTTTTTTAATGTACAAGTTTTGAATAATAATGAAGAGCTCCTTATTTTGTATTCCATCTAGTGCTTCAAGGATTGGTCCTGGAAAGCTGATTTCTCCTAGAGAAGATGGAATCTGGAAAACATTCCAAGAATGCCTTGGCAGCATGAAAAGCCTCTAAAAGATTGGGTCTGCAGTATTTTTATGGAAGATTGATCTGTTTTGTTGTAAAGTTTAGATTGCTCCAGCTGTGACTTTTTAACCAGGAATGTTTTATTTTCCTGAGCTTTTCATGGAGGTGGCACTGAAAAGTATGTTGAGTGTTTGTTCTGGTGACTGTAGCAAACATCATCTTGCTAAATTAATGTTTTGTACAATTACTAAATTGTATACATTTTGTTATAAAATATTTTTCCAGTTCCAGCAAATTATGAAAAGGTAGTTAAAATAGATAAATAAATACATAAGTGGCATACAGAAAAGAGGTTACAAAGGAAAGCTCCAATGCACTGAGTTTTAACCATTGTATGATAAAAATAAGGCAGCTTAAAATGAAAGATAATATTTCAAACACATGGAAGTTTTAGCTGGGCCTAAATCCATGTTCTATCACTTACTGACTAAATGAACTCAACCGTGTTCTTCAATTTCTCTTGACTTTCACCAATTTATGTATAAGATAATGTGGTTATTTACTTTGTTCATAATTAATATGTCTAGAAAACAAAAATCCAATTGCATTTTAAAATACTTAAGTTTCAGTACAGCATAATCATTTACAAAGCCATTCAATCTCATCAATACTTTTATTAATAAAAATATTTAGTTTCCCACTTAGCTACTCCATTTCTTTCTATATGTCTAAGTTGACAACTCAAAGTATGGGGAAAGAATATCTGTCTGGCATGTCCTTCTGCTAATGCAAACACATATGTCCAGATGCTGTTTCATGGAATTGTGTCCTCTGTGCACTGGTCACTGTTATTCTAATGGTTTCTGAGAATCCAGGGTCCTGCTGAAAACTATATGCCTGGCTCATAGATCACCGGCCCTGGTGAGATCCAGCCTCCTGGCCTGAAATTTTCTACCTGCCTCTGCCTTGGAATCTCCTGACCTTACTAGAACCAGGACAGATGCTTGACACAAAGGAATGCCAACTAGTCTCTCATATCAGATTGTACCACTATGCTTTCAAGTTAGTTGGCTATATCTTTGTGGTGCAAAGTAGATTGACCACACATATTGGTTTATGTACAAATTCCTGGTTTCTACCAGTTAGTTCAGTATAATCTCTTTCCCTCTCAAAAATTTTGTACTCTGTACAACAAACTAATATGTTAACGTTGCAGCAACCTTTTCATTGCTGAGACACCCAACCAGAAGCAACTTATGAGAGGGAAAGATTTATTTTAGGCATCCAGATTCCAGGGGAAGGTTTCATCATGGTGGAAGAAGCTATCTTATTCCCTCATACTTCCGTAGCAGACAGAAAACCAACACCAACATGCACAAACAGCTAAAGCTCAAAGTGGTTCTAAACACACCAAGTAGGGATGCACTCAAGATCAGCCCCCAGTGACAAACCTCCAGCAGGGCTCTGCCTACTAGAGACTTAAGTAAGAAGCTTAATCTTAATCAAAACTACCTGAGTATATGATGCCATTTACATTAAACCACCACAGTCACCCTACAAGAGGATATGAAGTTAAATGGCCTTGCTCTTGCCAGCCCACTTATTTAACCAAGATGTCTTTGCTTGCCCCACACTTTACAAACCAAAGCCCAGAGAAAGAGGTCAGGATGCAGATGACCTTGCCTGACTGGTTCATCTTCCTCAAGTCCTTCCTCTTCTCCCCTTTTTGTCTCCTTCCTCTTTCAGACTCTTACCTCTGGCTGAGCTTTTACAAAGGGACAAAGACTATGTATAGAGTTCTCCCTGCCTGTTTACTGGTACAAAAGCCAGTAGATTAAAAACTCTGTTTAATTCCTTCTTAAAACAATAGACTTGCAATTTCTACACTGATGTACAATCCCATTTTTTTGCATGTGAAAAACTGAACATTTGGTCTGGACAGCCTGCTTTGCCAGAAGGTCATATTGCAGAAGCTAAAACTATAATGTGTACATTACTCACCTTAGAGTTTTATTTGATTCGTTTTTTAATGAAATTTTTAATCTTATATTAATCCAACTGAGATCTCCTTCAAAGAGATTAACTTCAATTACTTAAATACTGAAGGCACCAAGGAGAGCTCCTTACCTTACAAATGACTATGTCTTTTTCTGAAGATAAAATTGGAGCTGAGCAGACTGAAATTGTAGCAAAGATAACATTTTGCCTTTCCCTCAGCATTCCTCAACATTTCCCCTCAGCATCCTCTTTCCTGCTAATGCACAATCAACTCCACACATCTTCCTCCCACTCTTTTTTTTTTTTTTTTTTTGGAGAGAGAGACAGAGAGAGACAGAGAGAGAGGGAGAGGATGACAGATAGAGATGGGTGTGCCAGCAGATTCTCAGCTGCTATGAACGAAATCCAGATGTGTGCATCCCCTTGTGGTCAAGTGTGGCATTGCGCCCTTGCATCACTGCATCTAGCTAAACGTGAGACCTGGAGACCTGGAGATTGGAACCGCTGGAGATTGGAACCAGCGTTCTTTAGGCTTAGGAGGCAGGCACCTTAACTGCTAAGCTATCTCTCCAGTGCCGCACTTACCCACAAGGGGGCGCACACATCTGGATTTCGTTCACAGCAGCTGAGAGACTGCTGGAGTGCCCATCTCTATCTGTCTCCCTCTCCCTCTCTGTCTGTTTGTCTCTCTCTGTGTGTCTCTCTCCAAAAATAAATAATAAAAATAATTTAAAAAATTTTTTTAAAATACAATTGAAATCATCTTATCTTTTCTTCATGCCTGATCTCCACAGGTAAGCAATTAAGAGAGCTCTAATAGAATAATACAGATTACATGAGATATTCCTCAGGGTTACATCCTGATAAATCCATCATAAATCGAAAATATCATAATGAAAGATACATTTGTAAAGACTACCTTTTCACTCGTGACAGCTCATTAACACAGAACACTGTTTAGCATCAGGTGTTTACCTGTGATCGCTGAGCTGACAGGGAGCTGCTACCCATTCCTAGCTTGCAAGAGCACATTTTATTGATAACCCAAGAAAAGATGACAATGCAAAATCTGAAGTATTGTTTCTACTGAGTATCACTTTATTACATTCATAATGAAGTTAAAAGATCAAGTCAAATGAGTATAATCCAGGGACCATATGGATATTCAGTATCAGGAGAAATAGGTTTAATGAGACAACATGGAGCTTTTTGAATTTGTTTTTTAAATTTTTAGAAAACTATTCCAAACACAGTTTTAAAAGTTCTTGAGTAATATTTCTCAAAGACAGATGTCTGAGGACTTTGAGACATTTTTCTCAAAGGACTAGCCACAGCCCACCTCAAAAAAACACATAAACACATTTAAATGCATTAGTTGAGTACAATGAAGGAGCTATAAAGAAAATCTAAACTGAGTCCTATGTGCCAAGAATGATGACTATGTGCATTGATGAGATATAGTGCTGTTCAACTGATAATAAATAAAGAATATTCAATTAGCATTCTTCAAGTAGTTAGTGATGACTAAGTCCTCCTGTAGCATTGTCATTTTTTAAAAAATATTTTATTTATTTATTTATTCACTTATTTATTTAAGAGAAAGAAAGGGAGAGAGAGTGAATGAGAGAGCAGGCCCCAGAGCCTCTAGCCACTGCAAATGAACTCCATATGCTTACGCAGGCAAATGCTTTAACTGCTAAGCCATCTCTCCAGCCCAGCATTGTCATTTAATTTCTATATCACTTGAAAAATTCCATGAAGACTTAAGGTACCTTCTCCCTGATCTATATTCCTTACCACTAAACTATACTGCCTATAGAAAAGGGAAAAGGAACCAGAAGCAGTCAGTTCAGGAAACAAATATGGTGGGCAAAGCCAAGATGAACAAAAGACAATATAGAATAATATTCTCAATGAAATTCCAGGTTGGGATGTTAAGATGCTTTTCCAGTGGTTATGAAGTTCTCAGCTCTCTTGTTCTTAGAGCCCAGGCCCCTGAATCACTGAGAGTGGAATAAAATGGTAATGGATAGTTTTCTTTGATCAACTCAAAAGTCATTTACAAAGTTAACTTTTCATTGCTGCCTTCTGTACAGTCCAGGAGCTAGATGCTTTCTACCAGACTCACATAACAATTCTAGGAGACAGTTTGGGGGAAAGGTTTTATATACTGATATAAACAAAAATAGAAAATTAAGGGAGGGGTTAGGGGAAAAGCAATAAAGTGCCTGTTTTTCTTGTCTTTGCATATGGACAAAAGCCAGGCAGTCAGCAGCCATCTTGAGCCCTGAAGTCTTAAACTTGAAATTTAAAAGAAAGTGTGAAAGATAAGAGGCACAGAGCAGAGATGGATCCAGTGGATACAGAGGACACCTGAGAGAAGCTAACTCAACACTGCCTCGATCTACCAAGGGACATGTTGTGAGAGAAAGTAAACTATTTAGTTAAGCCTATCTTCAGTTCAGTGATTTCCTAACAGACATGAAGCCTTCATAAATGGATCAATTTTTATGGCACTCTGTTCAAGCTGAATCAGCAGTGTTTCAACTACATGATTAATGGATTATTTATGACATCTTCTAGGTATAGCATTTTATGAGTTTAAATAGATGTCAGTGAGCATAGAACTTTTAGTAGATTACAGATTCTCTTCTATTTTAGAAGTCAATCTTGCCCATATTTTAGGACTTATTTGTATTTCCATTCCTCTAGCCCATTTGATGTTTTATTTTTCATCATTTTAAAACTGATTAACTGCTTCATGTTACATTTTCAAAAATGAACAGTAGAAAGTGGTGCCATAGGGAGTAAGCATGTAGCACAGTAGTAAAACGTGCTTAGTACCCAAAAGACGCTCGCATGTTCTTAGCATACTCAACACCATAGCATGTGCATAGCATACACAAGACTCTTACATGTGCTTAGTATACCCAGCTCCACAGAATCCTCCCAACTCCTTTTATGAAGCTAGTATCACCCTAATGCCAAAACCAGACACAGATAAAACAAGAAAAGAAAACTATAGGCCTACATCCCTGATGAACTTAGATGCAAAGTTCCTGAACAAAATCATCACAAACTAAATTCAACAACACATCAAAAGCATTATCCACCTTGATCAAGTTGGCTTCATCCCAGGGATGCAGAGATAAATCAACATATAGAAATTGCTCCACAGAATACACCATATACATACACTTAATGAAAAGAACCAAATGATCATTTCAATAGATGCAAAGAAGGCCTTTGACAAAATACAATATCACTACATAATCAAAATTCTGGAGAGAATAGGTATAAATGGTTTATATCTCAACACAATAAAGGTTGTATATAAAGCACATAAAGCCCAAGTAATACTTAGTTGAGGAAAGACTCAAGGAGTTCCCACTGATATCAAGAACAAGATAGGGGTGCCCACTCTGACTACTGCTCTTCAACATTGTACTAGAAGTACTAGCCCAAGCAATAAGACAGGAGAAAGAAATGAAAGGGATTCAATTTGGAAATGAAGAAGTCAAGATAGCCCTATTTGCAGGTGACATGATCCTATAAATAAGTGACCAGAAAGTATCCATCTGAAAACTTATAAAGGTGATCAATTCTTCAGTAAAGTGACAGGATACAAAATCAATGCACAAAAATCAGTAGCCTTTCTATATGCAAAATACAAACATACAGAGAAAGAAATCAGTGGTGCTGACCCATTTTCAATAGCAACAAAAAAAAAAAATTAAGTACCTTGGAATAACACTAACCAAGGATGTGAAAGACCTATATAATGAAAACATAAAACCATTCAAGAAAGAAACTTAGGAGAACTTGAGAAGATGGAAAGACCTCCTATGCTCCTGGATAGGTAGTATTAATATTATGAAAATAGCAAGTCTACCAAAAGCAGCATACATACTTAATGCAAAACAAGTAAAAATCCCAGCATCATTCTTCACAGAGATAGAAAAAAATGATCTCAAATTTCATATGGAACACACCCAACACAGCTCAGTGAATTTTGTGGAAGAGAGGGCAGAAAGATTATAATAACCACAGGTCAGGACATCATGGATTGCCTCCCCCAAATAACTTCTACTCCCACTACACATAACTCATAACCCTACCTGCAACCCCACTGAGGAGAGCCTCCAGCAGAATGGGGGCTGGGACAAGGGAATGGATGATACTAACACATGATATGATATAGCCATACTAAGTATGTCCATTAACAAAAGAAGAAGAAGAAGAAGAAGAAGGAGGAGGAAGGAAGAAGGAGGAGGAAGAAGAGGAAGAAGAAGAAGAAGAAGGAGGAAGAAGAAGGAGGAGGAGGAGGAGCAGGAGCAGAAGAAGAAGCAGCAGCAGCAGCAGCAGCAGCAGCAGCAGCAGCAGCAGCAGCCAGGTGTGGTGGTGCATGCATTTATTCCCAGCACTCAGGAGGCTAGGAGGATTGCTGTGAGTTCAAGGCCACCCTGAGAATACAGAGTGAATTCCAGATCAGCCTGGGCTAGAGTGAGACCCTACCTTGAAAAACCAAAAAGAAAAAGAAAGAAAGAAAGAAAGAAAGAAAGAAAGAAAGAAAGAAAGAAAGAAGAGGGCGTTGAAAATTCCAAATGAAAAAATTGTCATGGTAAGTATTGTTCTAATCCATATATATATATATATATATATATATATATATATATATATATATATATATGGGAGAGAGAGAGAGAGAAAGAGAGAGAGTTTTGAACAAATAAAGCACAATATAAGTAATATGAAACAAAATTGCTGGGAGATATTTTCATACTCTATATTATCATACTTCACTACTACTAAAATGTATTATTCATAATAGAAATTTTAACAGAATTTAGAAATGTTGCAACCTATTTTTGATATATATAGAAAATGTTGATCCTTATTGATAATTATTTGTAATGCTGATTTTGCCATAGTGACATTATAGACAATATCTCTATTTTGATTCTACACAGTCAATTTTATTAATCTCCTTCCAGCATTCTCTCATGTAAAAGTTATTTTGGTAGAGTTTGTGGTGTGAAATTCAGAGTTTGAATTTCCAGAACAGTGGCAGATCATGATCATCCTTAATCTTTTTTATATCAAGAGTTTACATTTCTGAATATAGATCATTTTGCTTTTGGTATCTGTGGTAGTTTGAATAGATATCCCCCAACATATTCTGTGTGTTATTAGTTTGTAGTTTGCATCTAAAGCCACCTGGCTGGAGGCAGTGTCACTGGATGGATCTTAAGGTGTGGTGGTGGGTTTGAGATATCAGTCTAAAGACATGCAAAGTGTACCTGGCTGGAATTCCTGAAGTGTGCTGTGCTGTATGGCTTTTGGCTTTTTGGCTCTCTCTCTCTCTCTCTCTCTCTCTCTCTCTCTCTCTCTCTCTGTGTCTCTCTTGCATGGTCCTGTAAAAATCAGGGCAGCTTCTTTTGTCATTATAGAATTTCCCCTGGACTTGTAAGCTTCAATAAACCCCTTCTTCCATAACTGTGCCTGGTCTGGAATTTCATCTCAGTGAACCTGAAGCTGTCTGCTACACTATCTTTATTCAATTATACATCTCTTTTCATTCCTTTTCTGTGAGTTGTTGTGCTGTTGTGTTCTACCATAGAGTTAAAAGTAAACTATTTTTGATTGGAAAATCCATCTCATCATAAAAAGAAATAAAGAAAATTTTTCCACATGATGGAAAATGCATGATGTTTCTAACATGTAGAGGGCATCTATAATCATTATTCATAATTATATGTAATTCTAGTTTCATTAAATTGTCTCCATTGTAAGCAATAATTATACACTTTCAATTAATGGTATAGTTTTATTTAATCTCATTCTATCATTCATAAATGTCAAAGGCAGGCTGAACAGAACAGGAATGATAATAAGGATTATGAACATTAACCCAGGGCCAAAAAGCCAAATATCACATGTTCTCTCTCATATGTAGGTCCTAGTAACAAATGTTTAGACTTGTGTGTGAGTTGAAACCAAAATTAGTAGCAAAGGCCAGTAAGCTAGAAAAAGGTTATAATGGAGGGAGGAGAGGGAAGGACTTTAGGGGATGGTATTGTGTGTGTGTATATGTATATATATATATATATATAGAACTGATTACATGTGTGTGTGTGTGTGTGTGTGTGTGTGTGTGTGTGTGTGTGTAGAACTGATTACAGGGAGTGGAATGGCCTAAGTGAGGCTAGGGGAAGAGATTGAGTAAGAGAAGAGGGGAGGCCATCAAAATTCAAGAAATGCTGAATAAGACAGATGAAAGCCTTCTTTTTTGGATAATGGCACATCCAGAAGCCATAAATAGATACTAGAAAATTTTCAGTGACCAGAATGGGATACCTTCCAGTGAGTTGTTAGCCAGGGAGGTCCCTGTTGCCTCCAAAACATTACAGTATTGCTGAAGACTTCACATGCTTGGGCAGCAATGTCTCTGAGAAATCAAGCTGGTGCTGAGCAGAAAACCTTCTCTATGTAGACTAACCAACTGAAATCTGGAAAAAGCTGCACCGCATGCATCCCTATGGGAGACAGAAGTCATCAGCAGTGAAAACAGTAGACACTGGAAACCTCCAGGCCAAATGACCAAACAAGTGTAATAGTGGCATGTCTGCTCTGGGGGAAACCAACTGCTCTCTAATTGGACTGGAGACCCACTCTATGGGAGGGAATACATGCCTGGTACTGAAAACCTAATCAAAAGCCTATGGCAAGGGAGGTCATGAGCCTTAGAGGTATAAAGCCTGCTCTTGTCTAGCTAAACGTATATATTCTTCCCACCAAACTGCCCTGAAAGTACTACACTTAATGTTCATATATATGTATTAATGTTACTCTCACTTCTGGTTAGAGAAGCTTCTCTTTTCAGATGGCAATGACCACTGGGATGACCCAAAAGTCAACATAGTGCTGAGCAGAAGTGACAGAAGTGTCCAGAACTGAAACATCCCTATTGTACCCTTCAAGGCTCAGGGTCCATTCAAGAAGAGGTGGCAGAAAGAATGTAAGAGCCAAAGGAAGGGTACCATTCCTTACAATACAACTGTCCAGACAGAAATTGGCCTTGATATCCATGACTTTGCAGTGCCTAACAATACCTTCACAAGACCCTCATAATAGGAGAAAAAGACAATGGCATCAAATTAAAAGAGAGACTAATGGAGAGAGGGAGGGGATATGATGGAGAGTGGAGTTCTGAAGGGGAATGGGAGGAGGGGAGGGAAATATCATGGTTTATTGTCTATAAGTATAGAAGTTGTTGATAAAATAATTGATTTGGGTAAGTATCATGATGATGGAAACATGGTGACCATGGGAAATGAGTTAAGGGAAAGGCATCTTTGTAGGGTGATGGGACACTTCTAAATTTAAAATGTTTGTTGCTTTTCTCAGCCTAAATGACACATTTATTCAACAGTATTTAAAATAGATGAATAATAGAATAAAAACCACATATGATATTAAAAAAGAAAGAGACTATCAGAGAGAGGGTGGGGATATGATGGAGTGTGGAGTTGTGAAAGGGAAAGTGGGGGGGGGAGGGAATTGCTGTTATTTATTGTCTATAATATAGAAGTTGTTAATAAAAAAATTAAAAGAAAAGAATTATGAACTTTTCAGTGAAATATACACTAACATAATCACCATAAACATGTCTTGGTGGTCTGTGGAACTAAATAGTTCCACTTGCCTTTTTGTCTTTTTTAAATAGCATTTAATAGGTTTCTAACTTTTGTAAACCATTTTGCACATAGCTTTATCAACTTGTAAACATCAATAAACTGATTTTTTAAAGATTCCTTTGTGAAGAGCATTTTTGAAAGTCATTATTGAGATACTCACTTTGGTTGGCTCTTTGGAATGAAAGTTAAGGATAGGTTTCTGTTCTCCCTTACAGCATTTTACCTTGATAAGCCAGGATCTATAAAACAACTATGGTCTGTTTAGAAACCAGTCTGTCTTTTTTACGAAGAGAAACTTCAATAAAGTAACATCAAGTTCTTATGAAAAATGAGATAAAAACCACCAGTCTTATATTTACACAATGGAATTCTACTCAGCAGTAAGGAAAAATGATATAAAATGTGTAGGAAAAATGATATACTTGGAACAGATCATACACAAGTGCAGAAGACAAATATCGTGTGTTCTTCCTGATCTGTGATTCTAACCTGGAGCAGCTTGAATTACAGGCATACTTAATGGGTAACTCAAGAGACAGATAATAGGGATAGAAGGGTTTGGGGGAGGGGAGATATCACAAAACTAAATCCAAAATAAATTGGCAGCATAAAAGCTTCTTCCTGGATAGTAAACTAAAAGATATAACCCTCAATAGGAGTATGAGGGAGGACTGTCTGGTAAGAGGGGCTCTAGAGAGGGTGGGATGAAGCCTAACCCTAAAACATTTGGCTCTGGCTTTTAACTCCCAGTATCAAAAATCAATTACAGGGCTGGAGAGATGGCTTAGTGGCTAAGGCGCCTGCCTCCTAAGCCTAAGAACGCTGGTTCCAATCTCCAGCGGTTCCAATCTCCAGGTCCCACGTTTAGCCAGATGCAAAATGACGCAAGGGCGCAATGCCGCACTTGCCCACAAGGGGGCACACACATCTGGATTTCATTCACAGCAGCTGAGAGACTGCTGGCGCGCCCATTTCTGTCTCCCTCTCCCTCTTTGTCTATCTCTCTCTGTATCTCTCTCCAAAAATAAATAAAAAATAACCAAAGACATCAATTACAAACCACATTGAGCTGTTGATTGGAGAGACTTATAGGGTCCCCAGAACAAGACTGGCTTTTGTCAAAGCACTTGATTACCTACCTGAGGTAAAAAGTAAGACCCTATTGCTGAAGACACCACATGCTGCCAGTGCAGAACATTGAGAGATCCACCTGGAACCTGGAAGGAAGCCACTTCCCAGATGGTTCAGCCACATAGTGCTGAAAAGCACCACATGATTTGCTGGAGGAAAATGACCAACAATGTTGTGAGCAAGCAGGGGACACTGCTATATGAAAGCAACCAGCCTGACAAGACATACCCACCTGTGCAATGGTGGCACCAAGCCTAGGTGGCTAAGAGATTCCCTCAGGGGAAAAGAACCCATAGCTGGAATTGGGAACCAAGCCAGAATCCTATAGAGACCAAGATTAGGGTCTCCAACAAGAAGCTCCCACTAGTTTGTGGACAAAAGGAAGGCAACACCCATCAAAATCTCTCTAAATTAACAAAGTTTATCCCCTTACGCCTATGCTGATCTCACTCTGTATTGAAGAATCTGTTTTTCTTTTCAGAAGGCAGCAAGAACTGAGGAAAACCAAAATCTATCAATGAGTCAAGAAAAGATAGCTGACTCCGTGACAGGAGATGAACCACCCCACACACTTCAGCCAGAGCCCAGGTGAAACCACAGAGGAATTGGCAAGATGATCAAGAGTGTGGTTTCCATGGCGAGCCTGACAACCTGTGCCAGGGTGATGAAGACAGACACTGAGGATACTCAAAACAAACCCACCACAGCTCAGGGAATTTGCATAAGAGGAGGCAGAAAGATTATAAGAGCCACAGGGTAGGAGGGAATATCCAGAGGCATTGCCCCTCTCCACAATGACTGACTGCTGTTGGCACATCTCATAACCCACAACCCCATGTAGAATACCAGCAATCCCATTAAGAGGGACCTTCAGTGGAGTTTGGGCAGGGAGGAGGGAAATGATGGTACTAACACATGATATATCCATACAAAGTTTCTCCCCCAAAAGGCAATCTTTTGAATACCTCATTGGCAAGTAACTTGTTGTTGTTTTGTTGTTGTTGTTTGTTTTCTGAAATAAAGTCTCACTCTAGCCCAGGCTGACCTGGAATTTACTATGTAGTCTCAGGCTGGGCTCAAATTCACAGGGATCGCCCTACTTTGGCCTCCTGAGTGCTAGGATTCAAGGTATATGCTACCATGTTTGTCAGATGGCAAGTACATTTTTTAAAATCAGCATTCCTCCCCTAATTTCATTACCTCTTCACCTTACCTCATAGGAACCTGGCTGCCTGACCTCCCCAAGCTGCTCCCTCTACTTCCATTGTCCATCTCATTTGCCCTCTCAGCTGATTATATTCCAAAGTACTGATATGAATGTCCTCAAACATTACTTACCTGCCTTTGTAGCTCCAGTCTGCTGTCCATCATATAACTCTCCCTCTCTTTACCTCATGGATTTGCTGTAATCATTTATGCTACCTATACAGAAGAGGTAAGGAATATGAGATGGACACCTGAAGACTCAGGAATAAGGGACAATGACATATTTCTAAAGATCTGGTGATTTCAAAAATGAGTGTGCAAAACTGCATGATTATTGGTTAAAACCTATACTCCAAACCAGAAATACCAACTTGTCAGAAAGTAATAGTGAAATTTTTAAGTTCATGATTGAAATAGAGGAAATTTGGAGGGAGTCTGAGGCCCTACAAGTGAAGTCCAAGGAGATTAAGCACTGTGTTAGGCTTTTCATCACTGACAAAATACTTGAGAGAAGCAATTTTGAGGGAGGAAGTGTTTACTTTGGCACAACGCTTCAGCCCATCACAGGGAGGCAGAGTGCTGAAGCACATCAAGGCAGCCATAAAACAGAGAGGAATTGCCTATGTCAGTGGGAGTTTTCCTTTTCCACTTTATTCTGGATCACCAGGCCACAAGATGGTAGCCTCAAGATTGGTCTTCCTCCTTATTTAAACCTCTCTGGAAACACTCTTACAGAAATGTATTTCACCACTCAGCATTTCCAAGTCTAGTCAAGTTGAAGATCTAGATTATCCATGACAGTTATCTAACAGTACATGTTAAGCTTCCATTTTTTTAATTAAAAATATAAACCAAGCTGGGCATGGTGGTGCATGCCTTTAATCCCAGCACTTGGGAGGCAGAGGTAGGTGGATTGCCATGAGTGTGAGGCCATCCTGAGACTACATAGTGAATTCTAGGTCAGCCTGGACTAGGGTGAGACCCTACCTTGAAAAACTAAAAAAAACAAACAAACAAACAAACAGCTTTTTTTTAAACAGCTTAACTTTTTGTGCTGCCTCAGTATTAAACATCTTGCTTTTCTCAAGTGTTGTATGGTATTTTCCTGAGTAGACATGAACAAGCACCTACTCAATCCAGATAGGTAGGGCACCAATGACAAAATGAGGTAATGATTCTACTTGTATTTATCCCTTAAGAAAGGAAAGGGTTTATTTCAGTTTATACTTCAAAAGAATATTTTCCATTAAGGGGAGGAAAACAGGTGGCAGGAGCAGGAAGCCTGCAGGTCACATTGCACCCAGAGTCAGGAAGAGTAAATGGCTATAAAACCTCAAGGCCTGCCCCCAGTGACCCACTTCCTCCAATAAGGTTCTACTTCCTAAAGGTTCACAACCTGCTCAAGCAGCGCCACCAGCCAGGGACCAAGTGTTCAAACATATGAACCTAATGGAGACATTTTACATTGAATCACAATACCACCTAAATCTCCATTGGGGAAATCAATGAATTTACTGGACTTACTTACAGAAACACAGGTAAAGGGTTACTTGCAGGAACACAGGTCCCCCCAAAACAGCTACATCACTGAAAAGTCTCATCCCCAACAAGGATAGCTGCATAATTTCAGCTAACATTTTCCCTTCTATATAATCTAGCATTTCCTAAGACCTTGTGGAGCTGGGACAGAATTTCATATGACTGGAAGGGAGGTGCAGAAGAGAGTGGCTAGGCTATTAATTGAGATTCTAATGACCCACCACATCCTCTTTTTCTACAAAGGAATGTCAACAGGCCTAAACTTGTCAAGGAGCTTTTATGGGTAAATCTCAGCTACTCTAATTAACATGGTGTGGTAATTTGAATATATGGCCCCCAATATATTCAGTGTTTTATTAGTTTGTTGTTTGCATCTGCATCCACCTGGCTAAAGGCAATGTCACTGGGTGGATCTTAAGGTGTGATGGTGGGTCTGAGATTTCAATCTAAAGATATGCAAAGTGTGACTAGCTGGAGTTCCTGAGATGTGCTATGCTGTGTGGCTTTTGGCTTTTGGCTTGTGGCTTCTCTCTCTCTGCTTGGACCTATGAAAGCAGGCCAGCTTTTTCTGCCATTATGGAACTTCTCCTGGATCTTTAAGCTTTAATAAATATCTCTTCCTCCATAACCATGCCTGGTCTGGAAGTTCATCTCAGGAACCTGAAGCTGTCGGTTACACATGGTAATGGTTGTTGTGTTTGGAAGATATTGTTCCATGCCACCATGTCTCACAAGAAACCTTAGTTATAAAATGGTTAATTAGGTATATAATAAAAAGAAAATAATGTAATTACTCCAATATATTCTGAATTTAAGCCTATGCAAAAATGTATTTTTAAAAAACAGGGCCCATATCAAAGGATACATAGTAGAGCATGATGTTACATTATAAAATTGATGATAGGAGGTTGAAGTCAAAATGAGCTGGTTGTGAAGACAGCTCAAGGCCATATAAACAAAGATTCTTAAACACTCAGCACCAGTAAAAAAGAAGGGGAGCAGAGCTGTGCTTTGAGAATGAAAGGGTGTCCTGCTTATGGATGGTAGTGGAAAGGCAAGACTTCTCAGCTTTATGCATTTTTTTCTCTCGGTCAATAAGAAAGATCACAAAACTAAAGTAGCCAGTGTACTGACATTCAAAGATCAAAGCCTAGAATAAAATGCAAGCAAGCATTTGGCTCCCTGAACTAAATGTCTGGATTCTGGTTGCAGAAATTATATTTCAGAGCTGAGAAAATTTGAAGACATTGTCATGAACTCTTTCTCATCTTATTTAGCACATTAGTCATATAACATACTGTGGTAGTTTGAATATATGTCCCCCAATATATTCAGTGTTTTATTAGTTTATAATTTGCATCTGTAGTCACCTTGCTAGAGGCAATGTCACTGGGGGCAGATCTTAAGGTGTGGTGATGGTTTAAGATTCCATTGTAAAGATATGTAAAGTGTGCCCAGTAGGCGTTCCTGAAGTGTGCTGTGGCTTTTGGCTGTAGCTTTGCTCTGTGTGCTGTGTGCCTGGTTGGCTTTTTTTTTTTTTCTCTCTTGCCTGGTCCTGTGAAAGCAGGCTGCTTTTTCTGCCACTGTGGAACTTCCCCTGGATCTGTAAGCTTCAATAAATAATATCCCGTCCTCCATAACTGCCTGGTCGGGAAGTTCATCTCAGCGAACCTGAAGCTGTCTGCTACACATACCTTTATGCAACTTTAGAGAAACAGGATGAACACAGATTTTTCTGTGATTGCCAAGACAAAAGAAAGCATAAGGTGAAATTTAAAATAGAGAGTAACTCACTCATAATTGTCAGATAAAGTATCTCTGCCAGTCTCCGTATGAATTCTCCATGGAGGACTGTGGTAAAATGAACTTCTAAAAATAATTAGACCACCTTCCTAGACTCAATCAAAACCCATGCAGAGCCCTTCACAGAGCTCCTCCCCTTCCCTCCCCTTCCCCTGTAGGATATTTGGAATTGACATTCTCTATTGTAATTTTGTTTTATTTTTAAATTTTCTTTGTGATACTGCTCAGTTTTAAACGTTAAGTGTACCAGTTGCTTTGTTACAATAAAACTAAGTATCTACAAAAAAAAAAAAAAAAAAAACACCCATGCAGAAAGAAGTGACATTGACATTAAGTGCAAAAGGCCACATCAACCCCTGTTAGCTTTTGCTGTGAGTCAGACCTGCAGAACTGACTGCTGAGGCATGGGAGGACCAGAGATTCTCTCAGGGCAAAGCAAAAAGGAGCTCGTGCAACAGTATACTGATTCTAAAAGAGTTTTAATTTATTTTCCATCATTGATTGAACACTCATTGACAAATCTCTTCTTTTATTTAACTATATTTTAGGTATTTGACACATCTTCAGACACTTTTGGGCACACAGACTTTAGTCAATCCCTTTTAAAATTAAAGAGGCATAGGCAAATGCACACTCTCCCTCTCCTACTGTGAAAATAGGTCTTGAGCTATAAGGCTATGTGGAAAGATGAGGGTTGCCTGTTCCTAACATCCCTCACTCTCCTCATTCCCAGGTTCTCATGCACTCCTTCTTGGGGCAGATGGATGAATCCTGGATGAAGTTATGTACCTTCCTATATATCCTGCATATCCTGAGCCACTATTGCTCCTCTTCCCTGTGTGACAGCTGTCCTCACCCAGACTCTCAAGACCACATGTTAATACTTCAAAACAAACCTCCACAGAGACTTGCCACTGCAGAATTCTCTGAATAACATGGTTCTCCTTCAATTTTTCCCATTATCCCTCAGTCTTGCACTCAGTCACCCACACCTAGAATGGCCATATGCTGTTTGGGATGCAGTTTCAGTGAGCCAGCTTGAGAAAGTCTTAATTCAATCAACTAGTGACCTTGTAATAGATATTCGGATATGGACACATGCAGAGGGAAGATGTGGAGAAGACCACCGTCAATCTCTTCTAATGGTCTCTTTTCTTTTTTTATTTCTTTTCAGAGAGAGAGAGAGGGAGAGAATAGAAATGCCAGGGCCTCAGCCACTGCAATTGAACTCCAGGTGCTTGTGTCACCTAGTGGGCATGTGTGACCCTGTGTTTGCCTCACCTTTGTGCACCTGGCTTACATGGGATCTGAAGAGTGGCACATGGGTTCTTAGGCTTCTCAGGCAAGCACCTTAACCACTAAGACATCTCTCCAGCCCATTCTTTATTTCTTTCTACAGAACATACCAGCCTTGATGACATCTCACCTCAAATGTCAAAACTCAAGACTTGTGCATTAAGAAACTAAATTTTGATTGTGTAAGCTACTCGGGGTATGGTATTTTCAGAAAACTAATATAACCATGTGTAGCAGACAGCTTCAGGTTCGCTGAGATGAACTTCCAGACCAGGCACAGTTATGGAGGAAGGGATATTATTTATTGAAGCTTACAGATCCAGGGGAAGTTCCATAAAGGCAGGAGAAGCAGCCTGCTCTTCACAGGACCAGGCAAGAGAGAGAAAGCCAACCAGCCACCACAGCACACAGAGCAAAACTACAGCCAAAAGGTCACACAGCACATCAAGTGCAGGACTTTGATCATCTTTTATCAAGGTGATTGCAGATGCAAACTATAACTAATAAAACATTGAATATATTGGGGGCCACATATTCAAACTACCACACCATGTGCAGGACTTTGATCTTTACCCTGATGGTAACTTGAAAGCTCTGACAGGTTCAGCCTAAAAGAGCAATGGGTCATAATTAGAACTCATGTATATTTCAAAGACATGTTTTAGACTGCAGTGTGAAAAACCTATAGGAGAATTCTAGACTGAGTTTCGTAGACTAAATAAAAACTATGACAATAACAGTGAAGGTGATTAGTATACATATACCATTTTTCTTGTGAGATTATACTTAGAAACATTTCTTGAAAATATTTACTACTTACCTTTTCTAAAGTTCAGTTATGCATTAGAATTGACTGAATATAACTCATATATATTTTCTTCACTTTAATAGGCAAAGCACATCAGTAAAAATACACAACTTTAATAATGCATACACTAAGTGATAGATGCAACATTGTGAATAATAGAAACATAAACTCAGCAGGTTAGTTGTAATAAACATTTCCAGTTGTCTCCCATGAGCTCCTTCCTTACTTCCCATTTCCACAGGGCATACTATGTTTCTCAGCTTAAAGGAGTTGCTGTAAATAACAAACATGACACGTGTGGGTCCCTAAATGCTCTAAACCTATCTGTATTAGCTCTATCTTCCTTACTTAATGGTAGCTTGTTAATAAAGTTGGTAATGGGGGTAATCATTTATCTTGTAAGTTGGGATGTACAGGTGTGCAGTCCCAAATTCCTGGGCCCATTCTCTAATGCTATGGAGGCTAAAGCCCACACAGAGCCACCTGTGAGAACAAATGCAGCCTGGTGTCTGAGCAAATCACTCCTGAAGGCTGCCTCACACTTACAGTTTTCAGTCACAGGAGCCCATTCATTCCTATGTTTGTGTTTTCATTATTTTTGTTTCAGGTTTTGTTACTGGCAGGTGAAAAAAAATCCTAAGCAGTGCTTTCTTCTAATGTTCCCTTTTCCCAGATAAACAAATATTCATTCCTTAGCATCGAGGGGTCCCAATCACAACCTTGGCATTCTTCTGTTGGCTCCTTCATCATGGCTGATCCTGTAGCTCTTCCATTTCTGTGAAAATGCTCAAGAAATACACTAGGGTTTGATGTTCTAAAGTGACACACAATAATTGTCCATAATTGGGGACAATGTAATAATTACATACAGATATGCAATGTGTGATGAAGAATAATTGGCAGGTTCATCACTTTAAACACTGACCACTTCTTTTTGTCTCTGGCCTTTGAGGTCTTCTCATCCCATGCTTTATAAAATGTACAAAAGTTGGTGTGGGGCTGGAGAGATGGCTTAGCTGTTAAGGTGCCTGCCTCCTAAGCCTAAGAACGCTGGTCCCAATCTCCAGGTCTCACGTTTAGCCAGATGCAAAGTGATGCAAGGGTACAATGCTGCACTTGACCACAAGTGGGCAAACGCATCTGGATTTCGTTCACAGCAGCTGAGAGGCTGCTGGTGGGACCATCTCTATCTGTCTTCCTCTCCCTCTCTCTCTGTGTCTCTCTCAAAAAAAAAAAAAAAAAAAGTTGGTGTGAACTACACCTAAAGCTACTGTGAGTTCAAACACTAAAACTTATTCCTCCTAGCTAAGGAATTTTGGTACCTGTTACACAACCTCTCTACCCCTGCCTCCTCACTCTTTCCAGCTTCTGTTATTATTCTAATCTCTCCTTTTATGAAAAAAAGAGAGATTTTAGGTTCAGCATGAGTGGAAACAAGAACACTTTTTGTGCCTGGCTTATTAAACTTAGCACAATATGCTTCATTTTATCCATTTCATTCTATTTTCATAGATTTCATTCTATTTTATGACTATTTTGTATTTTATTTATATATGTGAAATTTTAAACTTGTTAATAGTAACTTTCATACATGCACATAATATATTTTTTATCATAATCCCATCCCATTACCTTCTCTTGCCTCCTTCCCTCATCTCCCTTCCACTGAATACTTTTTGTTTAACTTGTCCCTCTTCTATTTTGATTCCTTTTTCTTTTTTTGCCCTTCTCCATCAACCATGACAAAATGTTGAAGGACCCATTGTTATACCATTGTTATGCAGGTAATAAAAGCCACTGTGATGTCATAAAAGCAATGGGCACTTCATGCCCAGAAGACAGCAGTGCAAAGCATCCCTCCCTATCCTTTGGCTCTTGCATTCTTTCCAACCCTACTCCACAATGTTCCTTGAGCTTTGAAAGGTGGGTTAGAGGTACATCATTTTGCACTGAGAAATCAAAAGTCACTTATTCTAGGGCTGGAGAGATGGCTTAGCAGTTAAGACACTTGCCTGCAAAGCCAAAGGACCTCGGTTAGATTCCCTAGGACCCACACAAGCAAATGCACAAGGTGGAACATGCATCTGGAGTTCTTTTTCAGGGTAGGAAGCCCTGGCATGCCCATTCTCTCTCTTTCTCAAATAAATAAATAAAGTCACTTATTCTCATCATTTGATGAGTTTTTAGTCTCGAAAATAGTTATTGCTATCTGCAAAAGCTTCTCTGGGCAAAGGTGAGAGTAGCACTAATATATGAACATAAACAGAAATATTTAGATGGCAATTTGATGGGCACAACATATACATTTAGCCAAATAACCACAGTAATTCCCCCCTAGAGCCTGAAACCTGTGTGTGTGTATTAATTTAGTCATCTTCCCACAGATAACTCACTTGATTCCATGACTTGTAAATAGTGTTGTAATAAAGTACATGTTTATCTTTGATAAGCTGACTTCATTTTTTTTGACTATGTAGCCGGGAGTAGACAGCAGAATCACACAACAGATCAATCTACAGGAAGGAAGGAGAAGCAGGAAAGAGGATAAAAGAATACATGTGGCATGAAATCAAAAGGAGACTTCTTGTGGGGGAAGAGAAGGACCAGCAAGAGATGGGAAAAGCCACAGGGAAAAGCAATGATGAGTGATGGAAGGGGGTTAATAAAAACAAAGTGAGAGTGGGAGCAGAAATAATTTAAAAGCCACAAGGTAGGAAGATGTATTCCAAGGGATTACCCTCCCCATATACAAAGACCAACTGGCACATTTATGATCCCAGAGTGATTACCAATAACCTCACTGAAGAGGGCCCTCAGTGGAATGGAGGTGGGCGAGAAGGAACATGCAGTATAATGTGATGGGACTATGACCAAACTGAAATACATCCATATGTTAAAGCTCTCAATTAAAAATGTAAAAACAAGAGTTATATCTACTTAGACTCAATGAAAATTTTGCATAATAGGTCAAATTTTATATCTATTAAAACAAGTTTTTTGATTATTTTGTGATTTAGCAGAAATGTCCCATGATCTTTAATCTATTAGGTTGGTAATTAAATAAATCAAACTAATTGTCAAAAAAGTATATATGAAAGTGACACAGTGAAGCCCACTACTTTATACCCCAAAAAAGTTAGTTTTGGAGAAAACTTTATATTGTTTCCCATTATGATTCTGTTCATTTGCATTCTCACTGATAAGAGTTAACTTTTCCCTATATCCTTAGCATCAGTTGTTAATGCTTTTTGATAGTAGTCATTCTAGCTGGGGTAAGATATCTTATTGTGGTTTTTATTGTGCATTTCCATAATAACAAGTGATATTTATGGCTTTTTTTCTTATACATGTGACCATTTCTCTTAAGAAATAGCTAGTCCTCCATTTGCCCATTATTAATCAGATTATTAATTTTGTCACTATTGAATGTATGGTTCCTCAATATGTATTCTGGATAATAATCAATTACCAAATAAATAGCTTACAAATATTTTCTTTCACTCTATAAATTTCCTCTGCTTTATAGACTATTCCTTTGCCATAACAAAGCTTCTTAGTTTAACATAATCCTCTCTATTGATTTCTGCTTTTGTTGTCTATATTTCTGGAGTCTTTTCCAAAACAAACAAACAAAAAAAAAAAATCTTTGCTTTTTAGTTCCAGGTTTTACATTTAAGTCTTTGATCCGTTTTAGTTGATTCTGGCATATGGTGTGAAATATAAGTCTAGTTCCATCCTTCTGTACTGGATATCATTTCCCCAGTACTGTAATTGAAGAGGCTGTTCTTTCTCCAGTGGTTGTTTATAAAGCCTTTGCCAAACATAAGCTGGGTTTACTTCTGGCCTCTCTATTATGTTCCATTGCATGTAAGTTCCGTGCTATTAGTGTTTCTGTACCTTTGCAGAAAGTATATCTTGAGATCAGATCAGATACTATGGTACCTCAAAGTTTGTCCTTTGAGCTTATGATTCTTGGCCTATTTGTGGGCTTTTGTAAATCCAGTGAATTTCAGGACTTTTTCTGCAAAGAAATCAATTGGTATTTTGATAAGATTAACTTATTCTTTAGATCTCTTTTGGCTAAAATTAAAGAAGAAATAGTCCATTTAAAGTAATACAACTTTTTTCTCCTTTTCATCAGTCAACTAAAATTTCCACAAAGGAATAACAACATAAAAGCCACAACTGCAGTGAGAATGAGAAAGCAAGATAACAGTAAAAATATATCACCCAAATTTTGGAAGCTAAAAATAGAGACTTTTTGAAAGACAACAGTTTTATTAATAGAAGAGAAAACCATAACCTTCAGAGGGACAGTTAGAACTGTCTTTCCATCCACACTTTCTACTTCACAGAATCAAACTACCTCTCCTCAAAAATGTCTTTCAGGAAAAAAAAAAAAGAGAGAGAGAGAAGAGAAGTATGTGGAGGATTTTGTAAAAAATGAGAAAGCACTTACTCTTAAGATTATACAGAACACAATCAGAGATGTCTGTTGGAGCCATTATATTTGAATTACATGAGTATATCCTACAAATAACATGATCTCTCCACAATCTGGAACATCCTCAAGTGGCAGCAGCTGGCTCAGCCCATCCTTTCTGGCCCCATTAATTCAACATTACTAATGAGAGCTGGGAAACTTCCTATGCCCTATATTTACAATGAAGAATAAGAGGCATTTCTTTACAATCAATACTCAGTGATAAACACAGACGTATGAGTCAAGAAGTAACTATCATATTGCAGGCTAATTTTTAATAGACAGAGAAGAGCTGAATGAGCAAAAGCAAGCAAAAAAATAAGTAGGTGGAAAGTGGTGGCTTATCGTAGAAGTATATTATACAAAATCAAGTTCAAGGTTTAAGAAGACTATGTTGCATTCAGGAATTGCCAGAAGATCAGTGTGGTGGAGGTATAAAACAAGAGGAGAAAGCTGAGACAAATGAAGAGGCTGCATAATGGAAGACCTCAAGGATCATACTAGAAATTATGGACTTTAGGTGATTTGGGTTTTTATATGAAGAAGCCATGATTTAGATTGTGGTTTATACCACAAGAATCTTGACTTGACACTGCTCCATCTCCTCTGGCTGCAGGTAACACAAGCACAAATATTAGTATTCCAACATGTACTCTTAGGAATTTGCCTCATAATTCATAAAAATAAAGCATCAAATGCTATCACAGTGACTAAGCAACAGTAAATTCTATTTAGTTTTGTACTAGTTGACTTTCAAGGTGAATTATAAGGTGTTTACTTAATCTCTAAGCAATTAGAAGAATGCACATGTAAGGAAATTGAAGAATGAGCAGATGAAGATTATTTAATGGTTAGGATGTTTGCTTGATAAGATTCTGGTTATTTTTTAAAGTAATTCTTAAAAAATAGGAATGGAGAGATGGCCCAGCTGATAAGGTGCTTGCTTATAAAATCTAACCACCTGAGTTTGATTCCCCAGTATTCACTTAAAGCCAGATACAGAAAGAGAAACATGCATCTAGAGTTTGTTTGCAGTGGCTTAGAGGCCCTGTTGTGCCCATTCTCTCTCTCTCTCTCTCTCTCTCTCTCTCTCTGCTTGGAAATAAATAAAAATATTTTTAAAGAAAAAAAAAGAATAGTTCTTTATTGTTTTTTTTTTTTATATTTATTTATTTATTTATTTATTTATTTTATTTATTTTTGGTTTTGCAAGGTAGAGTCTCACTCTGGTCCCGGCTGACCTGGAATTAACTATGTAGTCTCAGGGTGGCCTCGAACTCTCGGCGATCCTCCTACCTCTGCCTCCCGAGTGCTGGGATTAAAGGCATGCGCCACCACGCCCAGCTGCTTTTATATTTTTATTCATTAATACCTATGAAATTATCATCCATAAAATTATAAGTAGGGATATAGTAAAAATGACTAAAATTTTGACTTATAGCACTCTAATTTTATTGTTTTTCTTGATATATGTAATATCTCAAAATTATCTACCACAATATGATTTGCTAACACCATAGTCTTGAAAGGAGAAGGTGAAGCTTAGAGTCCAAGGAAAACAAGACTCATGTGTTTATTTGGAAGAGCCAGCATGAGTAGGCAATAGCAAATGGATAGAGAGCCAGGTGGAGAAACTGAGCATGCAGTAGTGGGTGAGAACACAGTTCAAAATTCAAATTTTAATTAAACCAATGCAAATTTACATTTAAGATTGTTATTTGTGGGGAAAGAGCGTATGTGTGTGCGTGTGTGTATACATTAAAAAGGTAAGACCAATACTACATTCCTACTATTTTGCTGTTCATGGATTCTTGCCACAGATCTTTGACAGGTGGGGACATGTTACATTCCCTTTTCTCAGGATCATCTTCCTTTCTTGGATGTGTTTGCAAGTTGGTATGTATTAAACTATATAATGAACTAAGTTTAAACTTAAAATAAATTATGATCATTTATAATTTTAAAAATTATCATTGTATCACTTACTAATATTTTTCAATAAATATTTCTTCAAATGAGTTTACAGACTCTTCATTAGCAAGAACCATTCTTAACTATATGCATATTTATAGATGTCAATAAAAGTGTTTTTATCTAAGTAGTTTCTATAGCATTCCAGCAGAGTACTAGGAAATTTTGCTTTGAAACTGAGTATCTCTAGAAAAGTAGTTTTGGAAAGTTATGATCACACACCATCAATTTCTGACTAACCTAGCCTCTGTCCCAGGAGACTCCTTTTCACATTGTCGATGACGCCCTACCTCCTGCATCACCCACTGTTTTCCGTGGCTCACAAACTGTTCCAAAACCTGATCTCTGTCTACTAGGCCTTGGATCTGATACCATATTCCCTAACAAGCCTTCCACTCTAATAATGAGCTCTATACTTTATTCCTATTAATATGCATTATTCTTTCTTACATGGTGGATGATTGTCACTGTATAATAAAAGCAGTAAGTGCCTGCATAGAAAACATTCAATGCAGAGATAAAGCTTGAAATAAATCAAGGAGGTAGATGGCAGCTAGATTCAACCTATCTGAGCTTGACGCCTCTGATAAGGATGAATAGCTAGCTCACTTGAAGGTCTATTATGGAAATTATACTGTAACAAAATAATACTAATGAAGGAAAATAGAATTCAAGAGAAACAAACATCAACAACAAAGTGGTTTAAGCTTGTGAGATTCAAGTTAAGGTTGTCACATAACAGATGTGCAATTAAATTCCAATTCAGATGAGCAATTCAAATGGAAATTATATTTTTGTTTGCTAAATCTAGCAACTACAACTCAAATGAAATTTTAATACTCTTCCCAAGAAGAATTCAAAGTCATTTCCCCTCTATTTTATTGTTAGGTGTGCAGGGTTAAGTCAAAGAACAGACACTGAAGAAAGAAAAAATGAGCCAACATTCAGCTACCATTGCATTATGGGATTATATCAAAAAGTAAAACTTATAAAACTGTCTTATATCAATAATTTGTTTTGACCAGATTTAATTTATGAATCACCATAATTACACAAGAATAATAAAATTGTTGTTTTCTGCAAGAGTCCAATATAGCCTATATAAATGTGTCAAGCTTATCTAACATCTAACAAACTGAGTTAAATAGATCGGGATATAAATCTGACTTTCACTTCATCATGGTGACCTTGAAAAATTCATGAAATTTGCCTCAGATTTCCACATTTGTATGATAAAAATGATTACACTGTGTTTATGTACATATATGTAAATACATGCTATAGGAATATTAGCAGTACTTAATAGTAAGAGATTTCCAAAGGAATTGTCAAGGAGTTGGCCCCTTTAGGTAATCAGTAAATATTGGTTATTAACTCAGTTTACATTTATATTCAAGAATGTGCATGTTGCATAAAACAACTATTTGCAACAATGTTCTTAAGTGTTTTTCTTCCTACTGAATATCTGTAAGATTAGAGAATCCCAGTAATCATTCCATTGTTCAAGTCAGTACCTTTACTAAAATAATCTGAACAACTGGAAAAACATGGCATGAATTCTTGATTCCTGATAATCTTTTGTGCTTAGGAAGAGCTCTCCTCTCCTAAATCAGCCACTAATCAGATCTCTCTGCTTCGTTTCCTCTACAATTTATGCAGTGACATTTTCTAATGATAATTGCTTTATAAGCTGTGAATTGCTTCAATGCTGAAGACTCTTTGCTGAAGCAGGACAGACAAGAGAAGGTGCCTAGCAATGCCATGAATACCCAAGCCCTCCATAATGTTTTGTGTAGGTAAGATGCTTTGGCCATTGCCACTGTAGTCAAAATTACCTCTTTCATTTCCAAATATCACAGTTATCCTGCTCTTAACAGCAATACTTTTAAATGTACTAGAAGAAAGGCTTCCAAAAGTCATGTGTAAGCTATATAAGAAACAATTATTCTGAGTCAGGTGCTTTCAAAACTATATCATAATTATTTAGACATACATTTTGAAAATTCATTTACCAATTACTTTGAGAATATTCGTTTACCAAAATTTTGAGAAATTCAACACTGAATACATTCAGTACCATTGAGTAAGAATCTGGAGCTATTGTTTCTAAGTATTTGATCCCAATATGGCTAGCAGCTTTAGTCTGTTTTCTGCCTACATACTCCTGATTATAACATCTCACTATACATTCATCCACACAGCACATACTGATGACCTAAACTGACCCAATACAGGGAAATCAGTCATGCTGTGAAATTGTGTCTATGAATGTTGTGATAATTAATCTCTGGTTGTTGACTTAAAAGGATTTAAAATTACCATGGAAAAAAATATCTGGGGATGTCCATCAGATATTTTCTAGATTAGGTTAACTGCGGTGGAAAGACCATTACATACACTGGTGTTTCAAAATGAACCAAAAGGAAAAGGAAGCTGAGCAGCATTAATCATCTCTGCTTCCTAATTATGGACTGAAGCTGACTAGCTATCTCAAGCTCCTGCTGCCATACCTTCCCCATCATGATAGACAGTAACTAGAACCTAGAAATAAGCCCTTCCTTCCATAAGTTGCTTCTTATCAGACTTTTGATCACAGTAATGAAAAAGCTAAAACAGACAATTGGTACAAAGAAATTGATGTGATAAACCTGACCATATTGTTTGTAGGACTTTGGAACTGGTTTATAGGAAAAATGTAGAAGAGGTTGGAACTTCCAGTTAGAAAAGCCCTTAAAGAGCAAAGCAGAAGTCATGTTCTTCAGTGGTATAGCCACTGGTAAGTATCCCATACTCCACTAACTTTGGATGTGATACTCTGTGAACCAATGTCTGACTTCCATCCATGCTCATGCAAGCAATCCTACTTTAACTTAGTGAGTAACAAAAAAAAAGTCAAAATACATTATATTTGTATAAAAATATATGAAGTGAGAAAAGCAAAACACATAACATCATAGCTCAAAGTGATTAAATAATGCAATGTATGTATTATATTTTATTTTTTATTAAGAACATACTTTGTATGACACATCATGTGTTGGTATCATCTTTTCCCTCCTTCTTACCCCCATTCCACTGGGGTCCCCTCCTCAGTGGGGTTGCTGGCATTCCCCATGGGGTTGTGGGTTATGTGTTGTGGGAACAGCAGTTATGGGGGAAGGTAATGCCTCTGGGTATAACATCCTAACCTGTGGCTCTTACAATCTTTCTGGCCCCTTTTCCACAAAATTCCCTGAGCCTTGGTGGCTGTATTTTAAGTCTACTTCAGGATGAGCTCTTAGGAGCTTCTGGATTTCTGCTTGGGTATCTGTTGAGTGTCCTCAGAGTCTTTCTACTTCACCCTGGTGCTGATTATCAGGTTCAGCATGGAAGCAGAACTCTTGCTCATCTCCTTAGTTCCTCTGTGGTTTCACCTGGACCTTGCCTGAGATGCAAGGGGTGGTTTATCTCCTTGGGTCTCGCTACCTTCTGAAAAAGAAAAACAGATTCTCCAACAGAGAGTGAAGTCAGCATAGGTTAAATAGGATAAGCATTATTAATTTAGGGATATTTTGATGGATGTAGCCCCCTTTTAACCAAAGACTAGAGGAACTTGACATTGGACAACATAATCTTTGTCTCCATAGAATTATGACTTGGTTTCCAGTTCCAGATATAGGTTATTTAAACAGAGTGTATCTCTTAGCTAATCAGAAAGCTACTTGTTACCCACCAAGGCTATGTGCCTCCATTGCACTGGTATGTACTTCTTGTCAGGCTGGTTGCTTCTGAGTAGCTTAGACCCCTGCTTGCTCATGCCCGTTGTTGGCCACTTTACCCCAATTAGTTAATGAAGTGTTTTCCAGTACTAGATGAGCTAACTGGTGAGTGACTCTCTTCCAGATTCCAGCTCCATGTTCTGTGTGGCAGCATATGTTGTCTTCAGCAATAGAGTCTTACCTTTTATCTCAGGCAGATAGTCAAGAATGCAATGTATTTTTTTAAAACTAAATGAACAAATAATGTGTTTAAAAATGAAAATACTGGGGCTGGAGAGATGGCTTAGCGGTTAAGGTGCCTGCCTGCTAAGCCTAAGAACCTGGTTCCAATCTCCAGGTCCCACCTTTAGCCAGATGCAAAGTGACACAAGGGCGCAATGCCACACCTGACCACAAGGGGGTGCACACATCTGGATTTCTTTCACAGCAGCTGAGAGACTGCTGGTGCGCCCATCTCTATCTGTCTCCCTCTCCCTCTCTGTCTGTCTCTCTCTGTGTCTCTCTCCAAAAATAAATTTAAAAACTTTTAAAAATTTAAAAAATGGAAATACTTTGTACTGTAAGCAGAGCTTAACAAACCATTGTTGTGGGAGCTTGGAAGACAAGAATGCGGATATACAAACATAGAAAGTAAAGAACCATCCCATGAGGTTTCAAAAGGAGAGAAAAGACTTTATAAGGAACTAGGCTACAATCAGTTCATGTTATATGCTGTCAAAGAAACTGGATGTATTCTCCCCATGTCCTGAGAACTTGAATAATGCTGAACTCAAAAATAGTGGACTAATCTGTTTGAAGAAGGAAATCTCAAGACATGACAACATTCAGGCTGCTGCTGAGAAAACAGCTATAATTACGAAAGAGCTCAACATCATTTAAGAGAAACCTTGGCTCTCTCACTGGGACTAATAAAACTGTCCTGGGGGCAAACCCTCATCCATGAGAGGCTCTATCTTGTGAAAATCCAAATTACTTGAAAGAAGAAAGCTTAATCTGAGAGGGTTCACTACTCAAATATCTGCCTAAGGGAATGTTTAACCAAAGTCAGTTTGGAAGGTATACAAAGGCTTCAATAGCTGTGATCCAAGGGGGTCAGGCTTAATAATGTTTTTGGAGGGATGAAAGATGCAATATTGAGAGGGTCATGGGCTATTGTACATTGTTTCTTCAGAAAGCTGCTTAGGCAGGGTCAACCTGAGAGGCAACTGTGTGGTGCTATGGAGGTGAAGCCTGAGTTACACTGGAGACCTTACAGTGTTGGAAATGCCAAAAGCATAGGATACCTGTCAAGGAAAGCTGCAAGCTCAAAGTAGAACAAGCCCAAGAGAGAGGCTAGGGACACTACAGGCAGAAGAGCTATAGGAGCAGGGCTACCCAAATCCTTTGGCACCCAGAGGATTATAACAGGAGCCTCAGATAAAGGCCATGGAGCTGGAGGATTTGTTGTTTGCCATGCTGTGATTCAGTACACCACCATTCCTTCTTTGGGGTAGGAAATGTTTATGATGTGTATCCATTACGTTCTTGTCACTGTGGAAAAACTACCTGACCAGAAGCAAGTTATAGGAGAGATTTTATTTTGGCTTACAGCCCCAGAGGTTAGTCTATTATGGTGGAAGGCATGGAAGGCCGAAGCAACTCAGCATACTGTATTTGCAGTCAGGAAGAAGACTGCAAAGGAATTGGGGCAAGGCCACAAAATCTTAAGACCCATGCCCAGTGACCCACTTTCTACAATATGACTCCACCTCCTAAAGGTTCCACAACCTTCTCAAACAGCACCGACATCTGGACATCAAGTGTTCAAACATAAGTGTGAGAGGAAATGTTTCACATTCAAACCACAACACTCTGTGTCATTCTGTTGTAAGCCTGTAAGGTGCTTTTTGATATTATAGAAGCTCAGACCTAAGATTGTTAAAGTCTCAGAAGAGACTCTGCACTTAAATTTTTGAACAGCATTGGGACTGTTTAAGACTATGGGGATTTTTTAAATGTTTTATTTTTATTTATTTATTTATTTGTTTGACAGAGAAAGAGGGGAGAGAGAGAGAGAGAGAATGGGCATATCAGGGCCTCCAGCCACTGCAAACGAACTCCAGATGTGTGTGCCACCTTGTGCATCTGGTTAACATGGGTCTTGGTGAATCGAACCTGGGTCCATTTGGCTTTGCAGGCAAGTACCTAACTGCTAAGCCATCTCTCCACCCTATGGGGACTTTTAAGTTGGACTAAGCACATTCTACATTATGAGATGACCATGAGGGTTATGTATTAAAAGTTTTTCCTTTAATATATTTCTTCATTTACTTGAGAGAGAGAGAAAGAGAGAAAGAAAGAGAGAGAGAGAAAGTATGGGTGTACCATGCATCCTAACACTGCAAATGAACTCCAGACATATGCACCACTTTGTGCATCTGGCTTTACATGGGATACTGGGGAATGGAACTTCAGACCTCTAGCTTTGCAAACAAGTGCTTTTAATCACTTAGCCATCTCTCCAGTCCCAGCTTAAAAGTCTTATGAAGCATTCATCACTCTCTGCTTCATTATTGTAGACTTAATGTGATCAGCTGCCTCAAGCTTTTGCCACCATGCTTTCCCCACCATGATGGGCTATAACTTGCAATCAGTTTGTATGTCATATACTTTGAGCAGATAAATAAATTGATCCTTTTACTCAAGGGCTGAGATATGAACCTATTGGTATTACTATCTTTGTTTACTTAAAAATAGCAGATTTGTGGCCATTTGAGGAAGATCTGTGAGACAGAAGGTTCTGGGGAAAAAGGAAAGTAGAAACTGTGGTTTTATCATTAGTGTCTGATGGACTTAATGCTCAAATTTGAATGGCTCCTGAACAAGTGGTATGTGACATGAACTTATGTCTTGCATATGACAGTGCCTGATTTTGAACCCTGAAGGACACTTTGCTTATCTACCATGGACATGAACATCAGGAATCCCCTGGCCTGAGTTCTTTGAAGCTGTCAATGAGGCCTTCTGGCTAGGAAAAGATTGTTCTCTACGTAGTCAGCCTTTGGCTCCAGCACCTCCATGGTCTTGAAATAAAAACGACCCTACATCTTTTTGAAAAGCTGATCTCCAGTGAGAGAAACTGATTGAGAAGGGCAGAGTGTAGCATGAAAGATTCATTGCTGCACAGTGTCTTAGTGCAGTCACTGATGGCTCAGAAGACCCAGCATGAGACTACTGTGTTGTGCTCCAGAGGAAACCTCATGTCTACTGCATTAGAGCTGGATTCTGAGAATAATTAAAGTGTGATGGTCTGTGTCACTTGTGTTTTATATGAAAAACTGTTAATGATATTTCTATCTCTTGGGACTACCCAGAATGAGCCTGGAAAGTATATAGCTACCAAAAACAAAAGATAAAAATGTTGCATGAAGTGTAATGACCTCCCCAAACATTCTTCAGCATTTCAGACATTTCAGAGGCCTGACATCTTCTGCTAAGACTATGAATAATAAGAAAATAGTTTAATGACCCTTTAATTCCAAGTGAATTGTGTGTGTATGTGTGTATTTGATTTCTGGAATAAAAATAAGTTTTCAAGCCTGAAAATGGTCTGACATTCAAGTGACAAATTGACAAGTAGTGGGCCTGTCATGGTTAATCTCTAATTGTCAACTTTACAGAATTTATAATCACTGTGGAAACAAACCTCTGATAATGTTTGTGAGTGATTTTCTAGATTAGATTAGTTGAAGTGGGAAGAAACTCTTTAACTACTAAGTCCAAGACTTAGTAAAAGGGAGAAAGTGAGCTGAGCAGCTGCACTCATTGCTCTCTGCTTCCTCACTGTGGACTGAATGTGACCAGCTGCCTCAATTTCCTGCTACCATGCCTTCCCCACTATGAGGGACTGTGACACTGAACCATAAGCTTAATAAACTCTTCCTTCCTTAAGTTGCTTTTTGTGAAATATTTGAGAAAGTAGTGAATACACGTGCCATTTCTTTCCTCAGTCATGAGCTTGAATGACACCAGCCTAGACATCTCTGTGGCTTCATTAACATTTTCCTCACCATGTAGAGAAAAAACTACTATTTATAGGAAATAAAAGAATAAAAACAACCAAGTAGTGGAGGAAAGACAGACTGAAGAGACCAAGCAAGAAAAATTATCTAAGTCCATGGTGTTTTGACAAACTATCCTGCCCTGTTGGACATGGTTACATACATTATCCAATAAATTCCCCTTTAAACAAGTTTAAACTGTCATTTTCTACAGAATACTGTCTTGATCATACAACTTGATCTACCTTAAAAAATAATTCTCCTTTTTAAAGGAAGTCTTAAAAACTGTTTTGATTCAGTCATATTGACATATGTTCTTAGTAGCATAAGCATATTTCAAAGATCTTTTTACAGAAAACAGAATTCAACTAGAAAGTTGTAATTACAGATGTTTCTTCATCACAAGATTGATACAAACATTCCTTGCTATTGTGCACTGTATTATTATATGTCAAATATTATGAAACATCAGAAAATGAGCATGTATTATTTAATCAAATAGTATTGCACATTGATTACTAACACCACTACCTCCAAAGTATATTCACATGGAAAATTCAGAATGTAGACTTATATATTTATAAGTATCTTTGCAGAAACAATTAAGAATCTAAAGATGAACTCATCCTAGGGCCATGGATGATAACTCAAATGATGGGTGTTTTTATGAACAGAAGAGGGGGAAGGATGGAGGTGAACATGTATCTGAAGCCATCAATGGAGACTAGGTGCTGCATCTGTAAGCCAAGTACCACAAACAATTGGGAAAACAGTTGGGAAAAGTCAGAGCAAGGATGAGGTGAGAAAGGATTCTTTCCTAATATCTTCAGAGGGAGCTTGACCTTGTCCACACCTTGACTTCAAACTTCCAGCCTCCAACATCATGGGAGAATACATGTCACTTTAAGTCAACAAATCTATGGTGATTTGTGATGACTGCCCAAGGAAAATGGTACATATAGAAATGTGTACTTCCTGTAATTAACCTGAATGTCCTTTTGTTGGTTTCCTGGTGGCTATCACAGTTAAGCTGTCAACACTATTCTTAGAAACCTCGCATCACACCTATTGCTGTGTGTGAAAGTTTCTGGGAGTTTTGACCTATTTTTCCCTCAGTAATGTTGTTTTTTTTTTTTTTTTACCACATCATTTCCCTGTGAGAATATATTATTATACTAGCATTTTTGTTGTTGTTACTGGATTTCTCAAGCTTTATTTTGAACAATATGTCACCTAAATTTCAATTTATATGCTCATTCAGAAAACGTCTATTAAATCTTATATTTAACAGTTCACAAACAATTTTTTCTTTTTTAAATTAGATTTGTTTGGGGGTCTATGTGAGTTTGGAAATTCTGTTTCCTGCACTAAAATCTCATGGATTCTTTGCTCACATCAAAGTAGAATGAAAATGACATTGCAAGAAAATTTACAATGTTGTTAATATAATTCTATCTTCTTAACATCTGGTTCTTAAATAAATAATGAACTAAATAATATATATCTGATTACATTGTGCCCTACCTATATCCCCAATGTTGTCTATAGAATAGAAACCTAATAAATTGTTATTAAAATGGATAGATAATAGAGAAATAGAGAAATAGCTGCCTCCCACCCACACCACCACACTGTCTGCTACATGTCACAGTGACAAAAGTGTTGTGGATGGTTCAGACCTTTAAAAAAATCATAAGCCATGATGGAGAATTGAGATACTTAATGCCTAATTTCACCCATAAGCACACTATTCTTATGATAGTAACTGAGGACAGAGTTTCCTAACCTGGACTCTATAAATGTGCTTCAAGTGTAGAATCTAAAGGAAATTTTATATAAGGATTTGTACACAGTCCTGAAGTGAGACTGTCCAGCTTTCATCAGATCAGATTCTTAAAGGAATGTTTTCTTTAAAAACAAGTTCAGAATTACTGATTCATGGGTTCTGTGATACAAATCAAAGAGATAAATACATGTCCAAGACTTATTTTAATTGCTGCAAGAAAAGCAGGTATCTATGTAGCTGGCTAGAATAGCCTGAGAATTCTAGTCATACTCTGACATTACTTTGTTAATAGATGAGTATCCTCTTGTAACTCAGGATCAGTTACCTGTCATTTCTGCTATCAGTCTCATGGCAGGAAATTTACATGGCAAGTAAATACACATACAAGAAGCTTGAAGGCTGGAGAGATGGTTCAGTGGTCAATGTGCCTGCCTGCAATGCCAACAGACCCAGGTTTGATTCCCCAGTACCCACATAAAGCCAGATGCACAAAGTGGCACTTGCATCTGGAGTTCATTTGCAATGGTTAGAGGCCCTGATGTGCCCATTCTCTCTCTCTATCTGCCTCTTTCTCTCTCTCTCCCTCTGTGTCAAATAAATTTATTAATTAATTATTGTTGGCTAATTCATTTGGTTAACATACAGCTAAAGTAATTTTAGGACTGGAGAGATGGCTTAGTAGTTAAGGCACTTACTATGAAGCCTAAGGATTCAGGTTAGATTTCCCAGTACCCACATAAACCAGATGACGCACAAGGTGGCATGTGCATCTGGAGTTCATCTGCAGTGGCTAGAGGCCCTGATGTGCCCATTCTCTCTCATTCTCTCTCTCTTCTCTCTCTCTGTCTCTCAAATAAATAAATAAATAAATTTTGAAGTAGTTTTATATTCAGATGCATCATGGTGGAACTTTCTGTTTACTACCACATTTGTCACTGTATCTTAGCCAACCAGCTGGTTTAAGCCAACAAGTTTATGGATTTTTTTATTTTCATTTATATGTAACTAACACAATAAAAAAGTAAGTATTCATCTCTTCTCATAAGTCATATAAAGTTCAGACTCTCCTACCAGACTTGGATTAGCACTTTTTTATTTCTACTTGTTTGCATATGATAACATAATTTTGATAACATGATTTTTTAAAGGAGGGCCTTTGAAATATTTTTATTAGTTCATTAATTGTTCTAACGAGTAGGTTTTTCAGTGACATTTTCATACTTGCATATAATTACATTAATTATATTCACCCACCATTGCCCTCCCTGGTCCCCTTCCACTTCCCTAAGTCTTTCCCATGCACCCATGCTTTTGATCCCATATATGAGAAAGCATATGATACTTGTCTTTCTGAGACTGGCTCATTTTACTTAACATGGTAATCTCAAGTTCCATCATTTTCCAGCAAATAACATGATTTTATTTTTTCTATGGCTAAATGAAACACTATTGTGCAGGTGTAACACATTTTTGTTATGTATTCATCTATTGATGGGTACCTAGGCTGATTCCATAACTTTTCTATTGTAAGTAGTGGTGCAATAAACATGACTTGAATGAGCTGGGTAGATGACTCAGCAGTTGAGTGCACTTTCTGCTCCAGCATGGATGCCTGAGGGGACCTGAGACCTTCGGACTTCAAATCTACAGATCCCATGTAAATAGATGGATGTGACCATGTGTACCTCTAACCCCAGTCACACAGGGGAACAAACACCCAAAAATCTTGGAGCCCAGGAGCTCCAGAATCAGTAAAGAAACTCCAGCTCAAAACAAGACTGGGCAAGACTGGACATTCAGCTTGGGTCATCCTAGGTGAGTGTGCCCCCTACTGCAGGTGAGCATAGGGGAGCCACAAGGGCATATACCCACGCATACATACAGTACACAAACAACACATACAGAGAGAGAGAGAGAGAGAGAGAGAGAGAGAGAAAAGAAAAAAAGAAAAGAAAAAAAAAAAGAAAAGAAAAAAAAAAAGAAAAGAAAAGAAAAGAAAAGAAAAGAAAAGAAAAGAAAAGAAAAGAAAAGAAAAGAAAAGAAAAAAAACATGGAGTCTAGGTATCTGTACTGTATGTTGACTTAGATTCCTTTGTGTACATATACCAGAAGTGGTATAGCTAGATCATATGGTAGCTCCATTTGGGGGTTTCTGAGGAACCTCCACACTGAGTTCCATAGTGGATTAACAAATTTCTATTTCAAACCAGTTTACTAAGACTTCTGTTTCCCAGCAATTTTTAAATTAAATTTTATTTCTTCATATCTTATATTCCCTGTATTCTTACCATTGCATTATTTTTGTTGTTATTTTCTTAATATTTCCAGTATTTTTGCCATTGCAGTATTTTTTTGTTTTCTTAATAATAGCCATTCTAACTGAGGTGAAAAGAAATCTCAAGATAATTATGATTTCCATTCCTCTGATAGCTAAAGATGTTGAACATTTTTCTATATATCTAATGATCAATTATGCATCCTTCCTTCAAAGTTTATATTCAATTCATTTGCCTATTTATAGCTTGAATTAGTGTTTTGGCGCTTAATTTTTTTAAATTCTTTATAATATACATCTGGATTTTAATGCCCTACTGGATTAACACTATAAGGTTGGTGAACAACCAAAGACCAGGCAGGACCACTCTGAGGCAGGGAAAAAGCTGTTCATTGGGGCCTGAGCTGCCCAGCTGTCTCAGGGGAGGAGAGAGAGAACAGCAGGTATGATTGGATAGTTTGGGTTTTATAGAGTTTTTCTTTTGGGGAGGTGGATACAGAAGACAAAGGATGGGGAATGCAGGGAACAGCAAGGGCCAAACAGAGAAGCTAGATAGCCATCAGGAGAAGAGCCAGGCTGTCTATGAGATAAGATCGGCAGGAAACTATGGCCCAGGGCATTGTTAAGTCAGGGGAGTAGGGGTTAGGCAATATGAACATCTAAAGTTGTATCAGTCAGGCTGCTGTTGTTCTCTTCCTTCATTTCGACTCCATCTTGAAACTCTTGTCCTACAGAACAAATACATGGCAAATAGTTTCTCTCATTTGTAGTCTATCTCTTCATTCTAGCAGTTACTTCCTTTGCTATGCAGATGGTTTTTAATTTAATGTAATCCCATTTGTTCATTCCTGCTATTATTTCCTGACTTATTGGAGCCTTAAATATCTGGAAATGTTTTCTTCTAGTGGTTTCAAGGTTTCAGGTCTGACAGAAAGGTATTTGCTCTATTTTTAATTGATTTCTTTTTTGAACAAATAAAAGAAAAACTCATCTCAGTCTTCTTTCTACATGTATATTAGTACCTTTAATTAATATCTGACCCAAATTTATTTATTAAGTAGCACCCTATAGATATACTTAATCCTATAGATTTTTTTTTCTCATTTCCGGACTTCTTATTTCTTTTGGCTGGATGTGCTTCTGTGATATAGAATTTAGATGTAGACCTAAGACTCCCGTAGCTTCCTCCTGCAATGAGACAAGCACAGTTCCCTCAGAGGAAATGTGATCAGAAGTTGCAAGTATATTCTAACTACACTTTCAAGGTCTCTTACATATCCTACACAAAGCATACATATGTCAGATCACTTTCTGCTTCAGCTATATTATATGTAATAAGGAATAACCCACAAAAGACAATACCCACTCTGATCAATTAAACAACAAATTTTGTCCTGCACCTATGAAAATGGTGACATGACTCCTAGTATCACTGGGGTTATGTATTGCTTTATTTTGACAGTAAAAGTAAAATTTTTGAAAGAGAAGAAGCCAAGTGAAAAAAAGGATTCAAGGACACAATCTTAAAATTCTAAAACAAAAGAATTCTTCCACACTGTAGCTTTTCATTTAAATGTTAATTTGTTTACTATGTTTTTTTCACACTTGGTTTCTTCCTTAACCACTTCACATATGATGGTATTTGCTTTGTGTGAGACCTCAAGCTACACATCAAAAGCTCTTATTTTAACCTCTCAGGAGGCAAGGATACAATGAACATTAAATGTTTTAATTAAAATGAATATGTTGTTAAATCAAGTGTGAATGTCTCTTTGGGAAGCATAGAAACAAGTGGTTCAGGAAAGCACTTTGCATATAGTAAACACCTGATGCCCACAGACAAAAGGTGACAGTAATAAAAAGCATGATATGGTGATGTTTTCTAATTTCCTGTTTTCAAAACTATCAAATAAAACCTAAGATCAAAGACCAACATCTGTGGTACTGAAACACTATATAAGTAACTTTTAATTTAAAATATCTGGAAATAAGAGTACCAAGTGAGATAACCCAGGCTCAGAAAGTCAAATGCTACAGGTTCCCTCTCATATACTAATCCTAGCTTAAAAATTTTAGTTTTGCATGTGAGTTGGAACAATATTCAATAATAGAGACCACATAGCTAGAAAGGCCATAAGGGAGGGTGGAGAGGAAGGGCTTACGGGAAAACGATAATAGGTATGTATGTAAATGGATTGAATACTTAGGAAAGGATTGGTTTAAGTGGATCAGGAGAGGGGAATGGTGGAGAGGAGAGAGTGGAAGGAAGTTAATGAAAACTAAACATGTTATGAATATTTAGCTATATGGAAACATACTTCTTTGTTAGCTAATTAAAAACATACATATCTTTTAAAAAGAGGGAGAGTTTGGGCAGAAGTAACCTGTAGGGATGGATAACACTGAATTCAGGAGTGATAGGTTGTTACAGAAAGATTGTCAGTACCAGAGATGGAATACTTCCCAATGATTTGTTTGTCAGGAAGGCCCCTGATGCCCCAAAACAATACAGGCTATTGCCAAGGCATTTGGCTAACCACTAGAACTAGATGGTAACACCCTAACTGCTGAAAACACCACCTGCTTTGGTTCCAGGACACAGAAATCCAAGCTAGAACTGAGCAAGGCTCCTCCTCCCAGTTGACTAGTGGTCATAGTGCTGGAAAGTGCTATGCAGCCTGATGGAGAGAAAAGTCATTAATGGAGGCTGGAGAGATGGCTCACAAGTGAAAGACACTTGCTTGCAAAACCTGATAGCCTGGGTTCAATTTCCCAGTACACAAGTAAAACCAGATGCACAAAGTAGCACATGCTTCTGGAGATAAATTGCAGTGGTAAAATATCTTGGCTTGCCTATTCTCTTTCTCTCTCTCTCTCTCTCTCTCTCTCTCTCTCTCTCTGTCTTTCTCACTTTCTCCTTGCAGATAAATAATCAATAAAAACATTAAAAAAAAAAAACAAATGTCAGCAGTGATTTTAAACATCAGTGGACCCTGAAAGCTACACAATTATCCAGTTAGGCAAGCTGTGCCCACTAGTATAATAGTGGCATACTTGTTAGATGAGTAAACAACTATCAGATGGGATTTGATGCCCAAGCCACAGGAGGGAATTCATGCATGATACTGAAAACCTAACCAAATGCCTATGACCTGAAGGTCATAAGCCCTGGAGAGAAAACTACTATTGTTGCCTGGCTACATGGATAGGATATATTATGCCCATCAAACTGCCCTCTAAATATTTGTTTATGACCATACATTAGTGCTGCTGTCACTTTTGGCTAGAGATTGTTTCTCTTTTCAGATAGCATTGACTGCTGAGAAGATTCAAAACTCATCAAAGTGCTGAGAAGTGACAGTTGAATGTTCAGCACTAAATAAGTTACCTCTATCACATATTCCAATGGCTCAGGGACTATAATAGAAGAGATGGTGGAAAGAATATAAGAGCAAAGTCACAAAGTGGTGGCTGCATTTATGACCTCACAACAAGCTGCTGTTACCTGCGAAAGGCCTACATATTATAGGGCCCATTACCAACAGGTTATCAGGGATAATGGAGGAGGGCACCAAAAAAAAGTGCATTAAAATAGAAGAGGAAATAGTAGGGAAAAAAAAGGACTTTTGGTGGAGGGGAATGGGGATGGGGAGTAAAACAGGGTAGAGGGAAGGTATTATGTAAAATTTTAATAAGTTTTTATTCTAATTAAAGCAATAAGTAAAATATTTGAAAAATCAACAAAAGTTCCTAATGTACTTGCCACAAATGTGCTGTCAGAAGACTAGACAAATAGGTTTGTGTTTTTCCACAGCCAGAATTTAATTGAATAATAATAAATTCACAGGGTATATTGGTTTTCTTGACAGCAATTTGTCAAGTAGTCCTCATTACCATGATAGCAAGGCTAAAGAAATCACAGTTTCTGTTATTTCAAAATTAATAACTACAATGTTAACTCTTATATCACATATTGCACATCATACACACACATATGCACACATGTGCACACACGTTGGTAGTCCTTTGATTCACACACTAGGTGGTCAGAATACAGGTCAGTGGGGTAATCACCATCACAGTGTTAGGGGTCCGCTTTATGGGGTCCCAGTGAAGGAATTCTATCTTTTCTTTAGTCTGGTGTATCTGATAAGTTCTCAGGCCTTATCTTTCTGATATGATATTAATATACCCCTGTGTTCCTCTAGTCCCAATTTATTTTGACAAATTATAGGGTAGCACCCTTTCTACTTTTAAGAATGTTATTTATATGTCTGTACCTCATAAATGGTGCTGGGTAGGTGGTGCTGTTTACACATACAACAAATGCACAGTCATCATCCCTCCTCAAAGTGGAATGGAATGCTGCTTGCAAAATGGAGTCACTCAGGACAAAGCACAGCCCAAAAGATCACTGATTTACACAATATGGAGCAACATATTTTTATCTTCCCACATGCATCAGGGACAGTTACTACAAGATGCATGTCACTTTTTTGTATCTGGCTTTATATGGAAGCTGGGGAATTGAACTCAGGGCCACAGGGTTTGCAAGCAAGTACTTTAACCACTGACCCATCTTCCTAGCCCTAAGTAGATTTTAGCAGATCTTTCTAAACAAAGTTTTAATTTATGCTTAGTTGATATGGTAAAATATAATCTTTTATTTCTTTTTTTATTAGTTATATAGATAGTGTGTAAACAGTCATGCCGGTACCATTGTTAGCCTCCTCCCTGTCCACACACCCCCACACACACAAAGGGACTCTCCTCCTGTTGGGGAATGTGGGTTGTGCATTGTGGGGGAAGCCATCAGTTATGGGGAAGAGGCAATGTCTCTGTGCATAATGTCCCAACTTGTGGCTCTAACAATCTTTCCGCCCCCTCTTCTGTGAATTACCCTGAGCCATGTTGGAATCATTTAAGGTCTATTTCAGTGATGAGGTCTAGGGAGCCTCTGTGGATATCTGGTTTGGTAGGAGGTGAGTGTTCTCTGTGTCTATCTCCTTCAGCCTTGTGTTGGTACCAAGTTCATCAAGCAAGCAGTACTCTTGCTTACTTTCCCCATTAGTCTATGGTTTCAGCTGGGGCCCTGATGAGGTATGATGGACTGATTCCTCAGGTTCTGCGTCCATCTGAAAATAGAAGCAAGTTCTCTAATGGAAAGAGAGGTCAGCACCAGATAAAGAGGATAACCATTATTATCTTAGAGAGAATTTCATAGGTGTAGGCGCTCTTGTAGCCCACTATTGATGGGAGCTTAATATTGGAGAGTGGGCTCATTTTTTGGATATGGTTCTGGCTTATTTCCCAGTTCCAGCTATGGGTTCTATTCCATTAAGCAGATCTGTTAGCCAAATCAAGAGCAGTTGGTTACCCACCATGGCTGTGTGCCACTATTGCATGTGTGTGAGCATTGCATCAGGTTGTTTGCTGCTGAGTAGCTGAGATCGTGTGTTGCTTGGATAGTTGCTTAGTCACTTTCCCCAAGTCTCTCATGTAGCACCATCTGGCACTAGACAAGCTGTCTGGGGATTGACACTCTTCCAGATTCCAGCCAGGTCTCTCCATGTTCTATACCAAGAGCATATGGGTTCTTCAGCAGTAGAGTCTTACCATTAACCTTTGGTGGGTCATAAAGCACTCTGACAGAAATCTGTCTTCTTTTGGGAAACCTTGTAGGTTTCTGTGATCAACAGCACATTGTGGATGTTAACCGCATGCTGGTACTGGGAGTTACAAGCCAGTGCCAAGGGGAAAGAAGGAAGAAAAAGATAAGTAATACAAAAGAGAATGAGGGAAGAGAGAGAAGAGGGTGAGAGAGAGAGAGAATGAAGCAGGAGAAACTTAAGGTTAGTCTTCATCATACCCTATCCAGGGCCCTGTGAATCAGGTGTTCCCTCTAAGGACTTGATGAAGGTTCAAACTTTTAATCTGTCTTTCAGGATATAAGATGTTATGGTGCCATTTCCATTTGGGCCCAGTTTTGTGTCCCCCAACCAGAGCTTAACTTCCACTCCTGCCCCACCATCCCTATTATCCAGTTCTCAAGATGCTTATTAGGTATGTCAGCATCTCAGGCAGATTCAGGTTAGGAGCCACAGATGAGTGAAACCATGCTATGATTATCTTTCTGTGATTAGGTGAGTTCTGGTCCAGGTTAGACCATTTTTCTTTAAATTGCATTATGTCATTTTTCCTTACTACTGTGTAGAATTCCATCATGTAGATATACCACATCTTGGTTATCCATTCATTCATTGATGGAAATCTGGGTTGATTCCAGCTCTTCGCTATTATGAATTGAGCAACTATAAACATGGTCAAGCAAATCTGTCTGAACTGAGGCATGGAGCTTTTAGGGTAAATGCCCAGTAAGAGAAAAACTGGGTCTGTTGGTATCTCTATAGTTATCCTTTTTAGGAGTCTCCATATTGCTTTACATAGTGGTTGTACCATCTTAAATTCCAATCAACAGTGAATGGGGTTCTTATTTCTCCACAACCTCGCCAGCATTTGTTTTCATTAGATTTTTTAATGTTTGCTATCCTTACTGGGGTAAGATGGAATCTCATAGTTGTTTTAATTTGCATTTTCCTGATGATTAGGGATCGTATCAGATAGCTTCAGGTTTGCTGAGATGAACTTCCAGACCAGGCATAGTTATGGAGGAAGGGATTTATTTAAGGGAGGTCTTTCCATTTTTTCAAGTCCTCCTCAATTTCTTTCTTGATTGTTTTTATGTTTTCATTGTAAAGGTCTTTCACATCCTTGGTTAATGTTAGTTCAAGGTATTTTATTTTGTTGTTGTTGCTATTGAAAATGGAACGTGTGGGTCTCGTTCCGTTCCCCGGGGGTCGTTGTCCACCGATGTCCCAGACGAGGGAGAGAGGAGTTGGGAGGGAAGCAAGAGGGTCCTTTCTGGCTGAGCGGGTGAGTGTGACACATGAACACATGACGGGGCAATGAGCACCCAAGAGACTGATGGACAGCACTCATTTATTCAAAGGGGGGGGGGGTTATAAACACTTGGGGAAGGTTGAGATGGCACGAACAGACTATATGGCAATCGGATGCATAGTTTATGGGCTGTTATCTAGATTGCTGAAGGACTAGTAACTTCAAAGCTATGGGGAAAGGATAAGGGAAGGTAGGGGGAAGGGCAGAAGAGGAGATTAACCAAAGGCTGTGACTTCAAAACTGTGGGGGGGGGAAGGCTACCTGACTTTAGCCACATGAGGGTCTCTTGAGCAGCTAGCCACAGGTCAGGAACTGTGAGGGGCAAAGTCTGACTTATGGAATGGTCAGAGCCTTTTCGGGTCTGGGGGGAGCGCCTCGCCAGTTCTGCCCACTCTGGGCAATGACAGCTCACTACACCCTACAACATAGGGACTTCCTGACAGAGGGCCAGCTACAACCCCACAGCCCAGGTTCCCTGGCCATGTCCAATAGTTCAGGCCAGCCTCCTCACAGGTCCAGCCTGTTAGTAGCAAGACCCAACAATTCCCCCTTTGTTTTTTAAAATGGGGCAGTGTCATCTTGGGTAAGTTTTTTGTGGCTTAATGTGGGTCCAGTTAGAGCCAAATGGTGTATAAGGACCCGATTGTCAAGATTTGTTTATATTACAGGGGATTATGCATAAGAGTAGTAGCAGGGTTCCTGACACCAACAGTAGCCAAATGAATATCTGAGAAAGAAACTGTTTGGGAGATAATTTTTGCAATGTGCTCTGTAAGGCATCAAAAAAATCCTTTTGCTGCCTTAGCAGGATCACCAAAAGACAAGTGACTATGTGAAATAGCAGATATTTCCTTTTGTAAACTTTGTAAAACTATGCTAAGATTATTATGATTCCAAATACCCCTAATATGATTTTCAACCTTCCACCATTCAGTAGCAGTCCCATTGTAGGGTAAAGGAGTGATACATATGAATTGATAATTTGCATGACAGAACAATTGCATTTGAACTGCCAGATTGGCAACCTGTCTTCCTAAATACATAACAGCATCCTCTAGAGCATCTAACCTGACTAATACCTTTTTATCAATATCTATGTGTGATGAAAGAGCTTGAGAAAATTTTTAATCAGTCCATTAATAAGATCAGCTGTCTACATCAATTGTGCCAGGGATACTGATGCCGTGGTGGAAGAGGCGATGACGGTGATTGCAGCAATGAACCCCACAAATAGCCATTTTCTGAATCTTCTTTTCTGTGTCATCAGTCTGTTGAGCTGCTGGAACACTTGAGCTCTGAAGCTGGAGTACCAGAGCTCAGTCATTTTGACTGGCATAATTAAGTAAGGAGGCCGCATGACAATAAAGACTACATTGGAGGAGTAATCTGCAGCTGTGTCTCCCTTAGAATTGATACAATTGGTGATAATACACCAGTTACAATTATGATAGCAAATCCCATTTTGGTGATTGACCCACCTAGGTCCAACTACAAAAAGATAAGGGAGGGGCAGACACATATGAAACTTAAAATGATTTTCTTTTAGGGTAACTATTACTTTCCATAATTCTGGTTGTGGCCGCCCTTGGGGACTCAAGATGGGCAGTACCTCTGATTGTTTACTTTCCTGGGGACCCAACTGTAATTGTAAGTTATATTTATTTTGGTATTCACCATCCATAATTAATGGGTGGTTTGTATACATATTAAATAACATTACTCATGATACCTGTTACTTGAAAAGCAGATAGGTGGCTCTGCTGCGAGAGAGGTCCAGTTAATTGGTTTAGTCGCTTCTTGAAGGAATTCTAGATCATAATTGGCAGTGGTAAGGGAAGCATTGGAAAATATCTTAGGTAGGGGTTCTTCCCAAAGAGCAGCCCTGGCTAGAAGGGGGTCAGGTACATAAGCCCAGTATGCTTGTTGAGCCTGTGCTCTTTTAAGGTCAGGATAGCAAGTAAGGATAGAAACAGAGTCTCTGGAGATAGAGGCTATTGTGAATTTTGTATCAGCCTGACTCCTTGCTGGCAGAGGACCTCAATTTGGCCCCAGGCCGGCATGTTTTCCTCCTGGGGGGCCTGGAACATTTCCATTTCAGTGTCAGATGAGCCATCTCCTTGGATTTGGATATTTTTCAGCTGGGGCCCAGGCAGGCCTGGGCTGATCCTATGAAAATAGAAGCAGATCCTCTCCCCCTTGTGAGGAGGGGGTTAGGCCCCTACCATATTTCATCTAAAGGATTTTGTCATTGCACCAGAATAGAGAGGGCAGCTACTGGTGTGCCGATGGAGGGAGATAGGGGAGGTTAGGAGTTTTTTGTATATTAGCTATATTAACCATGTGAGAGAATTAAATACTAATGAGCCAATTTTAAACTTAAGATGTAGTTAAAATGTTGACAAACAGAGGAACTTAATTAACTTTGTTGGGTACTCTAAATTTAGTCTTTTGTAACCATTACCATGACCAGATTAACATCAACAAGTTAAAGTTTTAAGTTTACAAACTGAATACCATAGTAACCTGCTACCAGCTGGGGCCATGTTTTTGTTAGTCTGATGTAAGCCGTAAATTAATAATCATTTTATTGTATCTCAAAAGATCTGTAATCTGGTTAAGTGCTTTGTCTTTAACCTTCTGTTTACATTTACTTAATACATTCATTTACATACTTTTACCTTACAAACTATGTAATCACTCTGTAACAATCTTTTTCACCAAATAGTTACCAACATTGAAAGTTTTGCTCCAGTTTAACTTTTTTAGTCAGTTTATCTCATTACTACCAGCAAAAACTTTTATTGTCTTTACCATAAGGCTTTTAATAAAAGGCCTTTTGAAATAACTTTATAAAAGAGTAGATCAGACTTGACTTTTGAAACACATTTTTTTAAAGATGAAAGTAGATTTGAACATTATTAGAAATTTTCTAACAAATTTAGTATTGAGCACATATTTAAATTTAAATATAAATCTTGAGGCTGTTTTTGTTAGTAGTCCCAGAGAAGCATAGAGAGGCAAAGTGAACTTAAAACAGTTGTAAATACTTATAAGAAGTCCACATCTATTCACAGCAATTTGGCATTTACCCAGATTTCAATATTTTATGTGTTTGTAGTCCCTAGGCTCTGCAAGCCAGGGAAGCTAAGAAAGAGCCTCTCTCTCTCTCTTTTTTTTTCCAGGGCGGGTTTTGGACTTTTTCCCTCAGGCTGTAAGGCAGCTTTCTGATCTTGCCATATTTTTTCTTTTTTCTATTATCTCCTTGTTTACCCTGCTGGGCAAGTGTGGCTGGAGGGTATCAGGCCACCTGTGCCTGGGCCCACGTGGGGGTCAGCCAGGCCCCTGGAGCCTGGTCCCTGAACCCAGCTGTGAGCAGGGAGAGAGGTAGGGCATGGGGGGGGGCTTCCCCTCAGATGTTGCTATTGTCCCTCTGCTGCCTGTGGCATTTGAGCAACTCTGGCTCCAGAGTGGAGCGCAGTCCAGCAGCCGTTGCCCCTGTCAGCCTGCTGCGGCTTTGGGGCATGGGCCAGCGGCCATGGTGACTGAGATCTGGAGGACTTTTTCCCAGAATAAATTGTCCTCTTTTTGAGAGAGTTTTATGCCCCTAACTTTAAGTAATGTTCTTAATCCGCTGATTTGAGATTCCTTTTGATGGGAGCTAGTGTTCCCCATGATAGAGAAAGTCCAGAACCGCCAAGACCAGAGGGCACCATTCCTGGCTACAAAAAGCACAGGGGATTCCCCAAAGGGCTTGACGTAAACCTGTCTGCAAGTTTCAGAGTCCAGCGACCGCCCTAGAGGCCTTTACTGGTAGATGCGTTACCGGTTTGTCAATCGTGAAGAGAAATAGATGGTTGTTGCCAACACCCAAATGGGCTGTCAGGATTTGAACAGTTTGCTCGGGGCCTTCAGTCAATGCAGGAGTGTAGCCCCGGCCAAAAGACCTCAATTGCCCTGTCGCTTTGTTTCGAATATACGGGATGGCGCGAACCAAAAATAAAGAATGAAAAAAGAGGATAGTTTCTAAGAGAGAGATCCGCCTTTCTCTGATGGAGAAAGGGGAAGCCTGCCTTCCTTTGTACCGAGCCTTGCCAGCCCTCAATGGGGAGGCGGCCACTGGGGGCCGTTAGCCCCAGGGGGAGGATGTCCCCAAAGGGTCACTTGTAACTTGATAGGATTTTCTTTCAAGAGGGTGGGAAAGTTTTCTTCTATAATTTTGTTGAATAAGTTCTCCATGCCTTTGATCTGAATTTCTTCCCCTTCTGGTATTCCCATGATCTGAATGTTGGGATGTTTAAGGGTAGCTCCCAGTTCCCTCATGTTCTGTTCACAAAAATTTTGAACTTATTCAAACCTTTGGACTCGAACTGTTTCTTCTCTTTTGTCTTCTTGTTCTGAGTTTCTGTCCTCCACATGGCTTTCTCTATTCTTGAGAGCTTCTATAGAGTTTTGGGCTTATTCAATTTGGTTTGTATTTTCTACTGCTTTTTTATGTACAGTTTCCATCCCTCTGTCAAGTTCCCTTTTCATATTATTTTCTGATTTTCTTAATGTTTCTTGGAATTCATCCTTGTATTTATTTACGTCTTCATTGAGCATACCTAGCTGGTGATTGAGGTCCTCTCTTTTTTTCTCTCTCTCTTTCTTTTGGATCATTTAACTGTCTTAAGAGCCCTTCCTGGTTCTTTTCTTTTAGGTCTAATCTAGTGAGAATAGCATTCATACAATCATTGCTCCTTTGCTGATTTTCTGCAAATTCTGCTGTTTTCTTGGCCATGGTTGCATTGCTTGTGTCTTCATTTTGGGGTTCTGATCCAATTGTCTCTTCTATGTTTTCATTAGAGAAATACATTGTGGGACTGGGCAATCTTGTTGGATTTGCTTGCATTTGATTTTTCATGTTATTCCTTTTGTGTTGTTTGCCCATCACAGTGAAGGAATCTTAATTAAATTTAGGAGGAAGCTATAGTTTACCCTTGACCTGGGTCTGTGCATGGGGTCCAGGGGTTGGTGGCTAGTGGGATGGCTTTCATGTGTGGAGCTCAATGGGGACAGGAAGGCCTAGGTCTGGGCAGGGAGGGGTGAATGCTAGCCTGTTGGCCTTGGTCTGCGCAAGGGGGGGGCATGTGTGGAGCTCTGAGAGGGCAGGAAAGCCTATGTTGGAGCTGGGCAGGGTGAACACTATCTTGTTGGCCTGGGTCAGCCCACAGGAGTGGGTAGAGTGGGGGGAGCACAGCAGTGGCAGTGAATGGGATGGGGTTCTCTGTGGGGTTCTCTCTTGTGGAGCTCTGTAGGGTGGGAAAGCCTAGGTCAGGGCAGGGAGGGGTGAATGCTAGCCTGCTGGCCTGGGTCCACTCAGCCTGTGGTTAGTACAGGAGGAACCTGAGGCTGGGAGTGCGACTCAGAAGGCTTCTTCAGGGGACTGAGGGACTGGTGGGCTACCCGAGAGCATGGGAATCAGTGGGTAGCCTACTTTGCTCCTCCGTGCCCTCCCACTGGAGGTCTACTAGAATCTGCAGACCATTAAAAACCCCATTCAACCCTAAATGTCTTGCCTTTCCTTCTCCTTGAGGTGAGGTGTGGTTAGGGGGACACCATCTTGACCTGAAGTCTCTTATTCTTTTATTTGTAAGACAAGTCATTCAATTTTTTTTTTTTTTTTTTTTTTTTTTTGCTTAATACAAAAGGAACATAATGTTTCTCCTGGAAATGTTAGTATGGATTGGTGGAGAAGCAAAAAGAAATAGAAAATTAAAACTTTGAGTTAATTGACATGTTAATTAAATTTAATTTGGATCAGTTTGATTTAGTTTTTTACATTAAATATATATAATATTATTTGGTATCTTATAAGTATTTAAAATTATAATTTGTTAATTTACAATAAAATAAAATTATTTTTCAAGCTGGAGAGATGGCTCACCAGTTAAAAGCTCTTCCTGCACAAGCATGAGGGCCTGAGAAGGACTGAGACTGCAGAGTTTGATCCCCAAGAACCCACATAGACAGCTGAGTGTAGCCATCAATGTCTGTAATCCCTGCCTTATGAAAAGCAGAGATCAGAGAATAATTGGGATTTGCATAAAAGGCAAAGCTCACAGAATCAGTGAAAAGTCAACCTTTCAAAGAAAAAAAATGAAAAGCAATGGAGAGGGACACCCAACCATCATTCACCTGTGGACTCCATGCAAACACCCTATCTGCACACATTCAGAACACACACACACAAATATTTTTCAAATGCTCATATAACCCCATATACCGATGATAAATATAACTTTAATTGTTTTAAGCACTTTATAATATACTTGTATTTTTGGTGGAAATGATGGAAAGAAAATTTGCCTGCATGCAAGCAATCTTCCATACCCTGGCTTTCATTCTATATATACAATAGGTTTGCAACAGTAAGGCCACAGGAGGTAAGACAGTAATCCCTTAAATCGCCACAGGGGAAGTTACTCAGCAAACATCAGCTAAACTGAGAGGAGTTAGAAATAATATACTGTGACAAGGGCCTAAGCTGGAGAAGGACTCCATATTGTGAACTTATACAAAGAAGTTCAGCTTAGCTGGTACCTTAGGATATGGTCTCACCTGTACTTGAACTTTATGCTCAGTTTGCTTTAACACAATGGACCACCACAAGACAAGATGTTTTTCTCACTGTTGCTAAATGCAGTTGTTAGCTTCTATATTAACTGTTGCTTGTTTGCAGTTGTAGGAGAGGGAAAATGCATGGAGGGGAGACTCTGGAAAAGTTTCTGTTTTTTCTAAAATCAAGTAAAGTTTACTTTTGGTTTTGTATGACTGTGATTATTGACCTTCTGAACTGTAAAACTAAGGTGTGAAATCTTATGGATTTCTCCTATAAAAGGAGCCCTGAAGAGAAAAATGTAACAAATTAGCATTATAGAGTTGCTGAAGATTTGCTAGGGTGATAGTGTATTGCACAATAAAAAAGATAAATCCTTTTAGGAAAAATGTGTAAGCATCCAAAATGTATTTTAATAAAAGTGTTATTAAAAAAAAAAAAAAGGAGCCCTGAAGTACAGCCTGATACTGCATCCTGCTACAATTAACATATTATGCTTAATATAGGGATTTGTACTTTGAAATGAGATGTCATCTTAATGAATCCTAAAATACATGTTATTAGCTAAGCGGCTGAATGTTGGTTCATGAGCAGATAAGTCAGAGCTTGACAAACAAGGAGCCATGCATGTAATAAAGAGTGATTACAAAGAACAAAAGGTTTTGTGTGTTGGGTAATAACAACTGATAACTATTACAAGAAACACATAAGCTTAGGAAAGAATTTGTTGATTTGTCAAGAAATATGGGAACTTGAAGCCATTTCATTGTGAAGCTGTGACGGGGAGGAGATAAGGGAACTGTGGGCCTATGCCATGCCTTTTTGTGACATTCAGAAGAGGCTGGGCGTTAACCTTGATAATCACTTTACAATCCAAAATTCTGAACAGCCTTTCAAGATTTCTTCTGGATTCCAGGCTTTTGAAAACGAATGAATAGAATGTGCACATGGGATTGGTGGTACCTGGGCTAAGAAAGAGTGTAAGCTGGAGTATGAGGATCTCACAGAATTTCTGCTTCAATACAAAACAATAAAGCATATGGATACAATCAAGAGGCAGCAGAAAAAGCTGATGAAGGAGGGGAAGTACACCCCTCCATTTCACTACTTGGACAAGGGGTTGTCGTGGCCCTGAGAGCAGTTGCTGGTGGCTGCTTTTCTTGTTCTCCATTCTCCCCTGGGAAGCTTGCTTCATGAACACCTCATAATTAAACTATGTAAAAATAAAGGATTACTCCATCAAAAATAAAGAAGAAAGAAAGAAAGAAAGAAAGAAAGAAAGAAAGAAAGAAAGAAAGAGAGAGAGAAAGAGACAGGAACTTGAAGAACTGGAAAATCTGATCACTTCTAGAAACCAGAGTAAGACAGAGTTGAAGAACTAATACCCATTAAGACCCAGCTTTTGAAGGAAGTTGAATAAGTATATTGATTTTTTTAATAGAACTTAAGATTGCCTATACTGGAAAGATGTGAGGTAATAAAATGCATATTTAGTGGCTGAAGAAATGACTATGATAGATAACACATATGTTCATCAAACAATGTTGTTCTCTTCTAAACACAGATAAGCCATATTTCAAGTCTTAAATGGGGTATCTGCTAGCACATTCCTATAATTCCAGTACTTGAAAGGCTCAGGCAAGATTACCAAGAGTTCAAGGCCAGCCTGAACTACATAGCAAGTGCCAAGCCAACCAGTGCTACACAGCAAAAATAAATTCAAGTCTTTTTGTATCAAAATGGGACCTTTAACTATTTCTCTTTGAAGAAAGTGAGCAGAAATTATGTTTCCAGCACCTAAGAGTGAATGTGTCTTCTCCACGCTTCCTTTCTCTCTGCTGACTTGATGTAACTTCCAAGCTGGTTCTGAACTTGAACTAGCTTCATTATAATACAACCCTAGGATTCTGAATGTCTATGTGGACTCAGGACACATCTCATTCACTACCCAAACCCCTGATACACAAACTGAGCCAAACTGAATTGTAAAATGAGGAATGACATTGTGATTTAGTACCTATGATGCTAAGCTTGTAAGGGGAATTAACATCACTTTCCTGACTAAGATAAATAGATCATGTAATGTGTATATAACCGAATATTAGAAATAATGTAAATAAATGAGTTAATGAATTGTTGGTACATACACTGAGGTATAAACAAGTAAATAATAAGTAAGTAAAATCTAAATTCATTGTGATAATTATCTCTTGGGGCAAAAAATGGTTAGGGGATCAGGAAAGCAGATTGGTTTTTGTACAAAGGTACTGATTATGATTTATGATTACTAGCTGCTCTTTAGAATGTTTTTAATATATTGTGTTTTGTAAAACAATTATCATTCAGTCAATATTTTATTAACACTTAAAATCAGTAAAGTTAGTATTACTTTTTAAAATCACATATAAAATGCCTACACGGTAAACAACTGTCCTAATAATATAGAAATGTATATTTCATACTTTAGAAAAACTAGGCAGACTTTAAACCAATATTTATGCTTAAAATAGACATATATTATATAACCTATCAGTCAAAATGATATACCTCTGGGAAGTTATGGTACCAACATACGATGTGTTCATACAAAATTTCTACTTAATAAAAAGATCAAGGGAAGCTTCCGGTTAAGATGGCGACATAGGAACCTCGCCAAAAGAGGGAAGCGAACAAAAGCAAAACAAATCCCAGCAAAATACACTTTTCTACTAAAAAGTGAGATACATAGTAAACTTGCAAGCCCAGCAGAGAAGTAGGAGAGTTCCAGAGCGTCTGGAGCCCACAGAAGCGGCTCCACAGCCGCCGCCTGCGGCGGAGCGGCTAGGCGCCGCCTGAGACAGCTGATCCGCAGAACTTTTAAAGGCGGGCGAGGAGAATTTTCCACTCACACCGCCTCCTCACAATCTCAAGAAGCGTGGAAGGAGGACAGTAGAGACCAACAAAGAGGCTAGTGAGGAAGAGGATCGCGTAGAGGAATAGACGGACTTCAGCCGCCACTCACAGCCTCCCCTCCCCCCACCACGGCTGCAAGTACGGCACAGAGACTTGGGAAAGAGCTCGCTGGCAGCATCGGGCGCAGGGAAAGCAGAGTCCCACAAACGCAGCTGACCTGAATCCACGTCACAGCAAAGGAACCAAGCAGCCGGGCAGCATAGCTGTGATCAAACCCGTTCCAAAAGGTAATTTGGTTTTATTCATTGGGGAAGGGTCTCTCTTGATCACAAGCTGACCTTGGAACTCTCTACAGATCAGAAATCTTAGCCTCCCAGCTGACAGGATTAAGGGCGTGGGCTAACACATATCCTTAGGAACTGTGACTTTGTCATAATACCTGCTTTTGCACAAATACTCTGTGCTGTATTTCATTGAAGGGGTACATTGTTGAGTTAAATTTTTGGATCTTGACTGTATTCTGTTCCATTCACCCCACTTGATAATCTCATAGCAGGCAAGGGTCACTTCTGTGATTACTTTGAGAGCCTTAAGAACCACACTTAACACCTTAAACTCCTACACTGAAGACATATAATATCAGATTGATTGATACATCTAACATTACTGCAGATATTTAGAAAACCCAAGCATTAAATTAATTCAAGATGCAAAGATCTCTACATTACAATACAAGAAACACAAAACATCCAGACAATATAAATCCACCAAAAAGTATTAATATATCTGAAATGACCTTCAGTGAGGCTGACTTAGAGGACATCCCCGAGAAAGATTTCAAAAGAATGATTATAATTATGTTCAAAGAACTCAAAGAGGAAATGAAAGGGTTCAAAGACCTCAAAGAAGAAATCAAAGGATTCAAAGAAAACACAGAAAACCAATTTAATGAAATAAGGAAGTCAATACTAGACATAAATACGGAAATAGAAAGAATAAAGAAAACCCACTCAGAAATGCTAGCAATAAAGAACATAGTCAGTGAAATTAAAACCTCTGTAGAAAATCTCTAGTAGAATGGATGAAGGAGAGAACAGGATATCGAAGCTAGAAGACCAAGTAGCTGATCTAATACAGTCCAACAGAGAGAAAGACAAAATAATAGGAAGGTATGAATGGGAATTACAGGATATTCGGGACACTATGAAAAGATCAAACATAAGAATTCAAGGGATAGTAGAAGGAGAAGAATTTCACTCCAAAGGCATAGTAGGTGTTTTCAACAAAATCATAGAGGAAAACTTCCCCAAATTGGGAAAGAGTTGCCAATGCAGATACAGGAAGCCTTTAGAACACCAAACAGACAAAACCTGGAAAGAACCTCTCCCCGCCATATTATAATTAAACTACCAAACATACAAACCAAAGAAAATATATTGAAAGCAGCTAGAGAGAAAAAGCAAGTGACCTACAAAGGGAAGCCCATCAGACTCACAGCAGATTACTCAACACAAACTTTAAAGGCCAGAAGGGCCTGGAGTAATGTATTCCAAGTTCTGAAAGATAAAAACTGTCAACCGAGATTACTTTATCCTGCAAAACTATCTATCCAAATAGATGGAGAAATAAGGACATTCCACAACAAAGACAGGCTAAAGGAATTTTTGGCAACTAAACCAGCTCTACAGAAAATACTTGCAGGAATCATTCATGCTGAGGAGAAAGCAAAGCACACACATCAGGAAATAGAAAAAAATAAACCATACTCAAATAACAGTTAAAACAAGTGAGTAGAGGGAAAACAGGAAAAACTAAAAAATAAGAATGGTGAGAATAAACACATATATGTCAATAATAACTCTTAATATCAATGGTCTCAATGCCCCTATCAAAAGACACAGACTTGCAGACTGGATTAAAAAGCAGGATCCTACCATCTGTTGCCTCCAGGAAACTCATCTCTCAATAAAAATAGAAACCTTCTTAGGGTGAAAGGTTGAAAAAGGTATTTCAAGCAAATGGGCCTAGAAAACAGGCAGGGGTTGCTATTTTAATTTCTGACAAGATAGACTTCAATCCAACATTTGTGAGGAAAGATAAAGAAGGTCACTTTATACTGATTAAAGGAACACTCCAACAGGAGGACATTACAATCCTAAACATATATGCCCCTAACATGGGGCTCCCAATTTCATCAAACAAACACTATTAGAATTAAGGTCAGAGATATCTCCTAACACAATAGTAGTGGGGACTTCAATACCCCACTCTCATCACTTGACAGGTCTACCCAGCAAAAAATAAACAGAGAGACATCTGCATTAAATGATACCATGGAACAAATGGACCTAACAGATATTTACAGAACATTCCATCCAAATGCTGCAGAATATACATTTTTCTCAGCAGCACACGGGACATTTTCTAAAATAGACCATATACTAGGACACAAATCAAATCTTAACAAATACAGGAAAATTGAAATAATCCCTTGTACATTGTCTGACCACAATGGGATTAAACTGCAAATCAGCAACAAGAAAATATTCAGAGCATACAGAAACTCATGGAGACTAAACAGCACTTTATTGAATGATGTATGGGTCATTGAAGAAATTAAAAAGGAAATCAAGAAATTGTAGAATCAAATGATGATGAGAATACAACATACCAAAACCTTTGGGACACAATGAAGGCAGTCCTACGAGGGAAATTTATAGCCATAAGTGCATATATTAAGAAATTGAGAGTTCACAACTAAACAATTTAATGCTTCACCTTAAGGCCTTGGAAAAAGAAGAACAAGGCAAACCAAAAATTAGTAGACGGGAAGAAATAATAAAGGTTAGGGCAGAAATTAATGAAATGGAAACCAAAAAAACAATCAAAAGATCAATGAAACAAAGAGTTGGTTCTTTGAAAGGATAAACAAGATTGACAAACCCTTAGCAAATCTGACCAAAAGAAAGAGAGAAGAGACAAAAATTGATAAAATTAGAGATGAAAAAGGCAACATCACAACAGATACCAAAGAAATTCAGAAAATCATACGGACATACTTTAAGAATATATATGCTTCTAAGTTTGAAAACCTGAAAGAAATGGATGAATTCCTTGATTCATATGACCTACCAAAATTAAATCAAGAAGAGATAAACCATTTAAATAGAACTATAACAACCACAGAGATTCAAGCAGTTATAAAAAGTCTCCCAACTAAAAAAAGCCCAGGCCCAGATGGATTCACTGCTGAATTTTACCAGACATTCCTGGAGGATCTAACGCCAATGCTTCTCAAACTTTTCCATAAAATAGAAAAGGAAGGAACTCTACCAAAATCCTTCTATGAAGCCAGCATCACCCTGATACCCAAACCGACAAAGACAGATCAAAAAAGAAAATTATAGACCAATCTCCTCATGAACATGGATGCAAAAATTCTCAACAAAATACTGGCAAACAGAATACAAGAATTTATCAGAAAGATTATTCACCCTGACCAAGTAGGCTTTATCCCAGAGATGCAGGGATGGTTCAACATACGCAAATCCATAAATGTAATACACCATATAAATGGTCTGAAGGACAAAAATCATATGGTCATCTCAATAGATGCAGAAAAGGCATTTGACAAAATCCAACACCCCTTCATGGTGAAAGTATTACAGAAACTGGGAATAGAAGGAGCATATCTCAACTTAATAAAAGCTATTTATGACAAACCTACAGCCAACATAATACTAAATGGGGAAAAACTTGAAGCTTTTCCTCTAAATTCAGAACAAGACAAGGGTGTCCACTTTCCCCACTACTATTTAATATAGTACTGGAAGTCTTAGCCATAGCAATAAGGCAAGAGACACTCATAAAGGGGATACAAATCGGAAGGGAAGAGATCAAATTATCATTATTTGCAGACGATATGATTCTATACCTAACAGACCCTAAAGTCTCTACCTGCAAACTGTTAGAGCTGATAAACACTTTTAGCAATGTAGCAGGATACAAAATAAACACACAGAAATCAGTAGCCTTTCTATATACTAACAACAAACGTGCAGAGGATGAAATCAGGGAATCTCTCCCATTCACAATTGCTTCAAAAAAAATAAAATACCTTGGAATAAACTTAACCAAGGAAGTGAAGGATCTCTACAATGAGAACTTTAAAAACTCGAGCGACAAATTACAGAAGACACAAGGAAATGGAAAGACATCCCATGCTCCTGGATTGAAGAATCAATATTGTGAAAATGTCAATCTTACCAAAAGCAATCTATACATTTAATGCGATCCCTATTAAAATCCCAATAGCTTTCTTCACGGAAATAGAGAAAACAATCTTAAAATTCATCTGGAAACACAAAAACCTCGAATAGCCAAAACAATTTTATAAACAAAAATCAGGCAGGTGGTATAACCATACCCGATTTTAAGTTATATTACAAAGCCATAGTAACAAAAACAGCGTGGTACTGGCACAAGGACAGACAGGTAGATCAATGGAACAGAATAGAAGACCCAAATATTAATCCAAGCAGCTACAGCCACCTGATTTTTGACAAAAATGCCAAAAATATTATTTGAGAAAAGATAGTCTCTTTAACAAGTGGTGTTGGGAAAACTGGACATCGGTATGTAAAAGAATAAACATAGATCCTTGTCTTTCTCCATGCACAAGAGTCAAATCCAAATGGATCAGGGACCTTGATATCAGACCTGAAACTCTGAACCTGCTAGAGGAAAAAGTAGGGGAAACCCTTCAACATATTGGCATAGGTAGGACTTTCTGAATATAACCCCAATTGCTCAGCTAATAAAATCACTAATCAACCAATGGGACCTTATGAAATTACAAAGCTTTTGTACAGCAAAGGACACTGTGAGTAGAGCAAAAAGACAACCTACAGAATGGGAGAAAATCTTTGCCAGCTATACATCTGACAGAGGATTAATATCCAGAATATACAAAGAACTCAAAAAAACAGAATAATAAGAATTCAAACAACCCAGTTAAAAATGGGCTATGGAACTAAATAGAGAATTCACAGAAGATGAAATTCAGATGGCATATAAACATCTGAAAAAATGCTCCACATCCTTAGCCATCAGGGAAATGCAAATTAAAACCACTTTGAGATTCCATTTCACTCCTGTCAGAATGGCTTCCATCAAGAAAACAAAGGACAATAAGTGTTGGCGTGGATGCGGAAAAAGAGGAACACTTCTACACTGTTGGTGGAATGTAACCTAGTCCAACCATTGTGGAAATCAGTGTGGAGGTTTTTTGAGACAGCTAGAAATAGATTTACCATATGATCCAGCTATAGCACTCCTAGGCATATATCCAGAAGACTCTTCTCACTTCCTTAGAGATACTTGCAAAACCATGTTTATTGCCGCCTATTCACAATAGCTAGGAAATGGAAGCAGCCTAGATGTCCCACCACAAATGAATGGATAATAAAGATGTGGTACATTTACACAATGGAGTTCTACTCAGCAGTAAAGAAAATGAAATTATGAAATTTGCAGGGAAATGGATGGATCTGGAAAGGATTATACTAAGTGAGGTAACCCAGGCTCAGAAAGCCAAACGTCACATGTTCTCTCTCATATGTGGATCCTAGCTACAAATAGACAGACTTGTGTGTGAACTGGAACCAAAAATTGGTGCCAGAAACCAGTAAGCTGGTAAAAGGCTATAAGGGACGGAGGAAAGGGAAGGACTGAAGTGTATGGTATTGCACATATGTAAGTGGAAGGACTGATTACAAGGAGGGGAAATGGCCTAACCAAGGCCATGGGTAGAGAATGCATAAAAGAAGGGCAAGGGGAGGGTCAATCTAATTTCAAAAGATTGTGAATAAGACTTATGTAAAACTACTTTTTTGAATAATGGTACATCTAGAAACTGTAGACTGTTACTAGAAAATTTTCAGTACCTGGGATGGGATACCTTCCAGTGAGTTGTTGGCCAAGGAGGTCCCGGTAGCCTCCAAAACATTAAAGGCTTTTGCCAAAGCCCTTGGTTTTCCCTGAGAAACAGATAGTAAGACCCTATTGCTGAAGACATCACTTGCCTGAGAGGCAAGGTCACTGAGAAAGCAAGCTGGTGCTGAGCAGAAAACCTTCTCCCTGTAGACCAGCCAACTGAAAGCTGGAAAAGCTGCACTGCATGCAGAGTATGGGAGACAGAAGTCATCAGCAGTGAAAACAGTGGACGCTGAATATTCAAATTTGGCCAGACAGGCCCAAAGACTGAACGGGTGCAATAGTGGCATGTCTACTCGTGGGGTAACCAACTGCTCTATAATTGACTAAAGGCCCTCTCAACGGGAGGGAATACATACCTGGTACTGAAAAACTAAGTAAAGTCTATGGTAGGTAAGGTCATAAGCCTTAGGGGTATAAAGCATGCCCTTATCTAAATGTATATACTATTCCCACCAAGCTGCCCGGAAAATACTACACTTAATGCTCATATTCACATATTAATGCTACTCTCACTTCTGGTTAGAGAAGCTTCTCTTTTCAGATGGCGATGACCACTGGGATGATCCAAAAGGCAACATAGTGCTGAGAAGAAGGGATGGAGAAGTGCCCAACACTGAAACATCTCTGTCACACCTCCAAGGCTCAGGGATCATTATGAAGAGGGGCGGATAGAATGGAAGAGCCAAAGGAAGGGTACGACTCCCTACAATGCAACTGCCCAGACAGAAATTGGCCTTGATATCCATGACCTTGCTGTGCCTAACAATACCTCCGCAAGACCCTCATAGTAGAAGTAAAAGAGGATGACATCATATTAAAAAAAAAAAAAAAAAAGAGACAATAATAATTAAAGAAAGTATATTGCCTGTTAGGCAACTCAAAATCATATTTGCATGTATAATATATACTACATATATGTAACTAAAGAGGGAATAAAACTTGTACCTAAAATGTAGGAGAGGCTTATTTATTATATATCTAAAGATAGATAGATAGGGGAGGAGGAAAAATACTTTTGTGCTATTTAGTACTATTTAAAACATCATTGTCACTCTAAAAATTTGTCCACTGCAATCCACCGTCCATCCTCAGGGCTCCATCAGGTTTCCATACAGGCAATCAATCAAACCTGCTTCGCACTGCCCATGGCCATTTCCAAAACAAAATACCATGCTGAAAATTCAATGACCCTCTCTTTCCTGCATTTCTCATACTCCACAATACAAGATGGAATGTCAATTTGTTAACCCAGGGGGGAATAAAGCAGATTTTGAAGAACAGGACACTCCTTTAGCATTCAGCCCCTTCAAAAGACACTGCATTTTTCCTATTGTCCCATCTGGCCCAATCTCAATGTTTGTAATCTCTCATTCAATTGCAGCAGAAGTTTCAGCCCCAAAATTTCATTTTTTCTGTGCCATATCCCTCTGTTCATACCAGTCCATTTCTATGCTATGCAACCCTGCACAAGTTCTCAGGACACGGGCATAACAGCAAGCCTGTCACACAAACTGCTTCTAGCTCAGTACAAGTAAAGCTCTTTCTCACCCTCATAAGCCAAACCTCACAGTCTATAGTTCTTATTGCATTCAGGTCTTTTAACTCTGACCAAAATAGTCCATGAAGCTGTACTTACAGCACTGCAACGCATCTCTTAGGCCATGATTTCAAATTTGTCCACATCCTCCTGCAAAGCAGTTCCAAAAGGCCAAAGCCACAAAGTCAGGTTTCTAACAGAAATAACCACACTCTGATACTAACTTTACTGTTGAAGTCAGGTTTGCATTGCTGACAGAAAATACCCAACCAAAAGTAGTTTGTGGGGGAAAAAAAGGTTGATTTTGGCTTATAGACTTGAGGGGAAGCTCCATAATGGTAGAGAAAAATGATGACATGAGCAGAGGGTGGACATCACTTCCTTACAAACATCAGATGAAAAACAGCAATAGAAGAGTGTGCCCAGCACTGGCAAGAGGATGCTGGATATAATAACCCATAAGCCTGCCCCCAACAATATGCAGCCCCTAGAAGGCTATAATTCCTAAATTGCCATTAGCTGGGGACTTAGCATTCAGAAAACCTAACTTTATAGGGGATACCTTAATCAAACCACCAAAGGGAGCAAGCTTCTTCCACCATTACGGAACTTCCACTGGATCTGTAAGCTTCAAATAAATACCTTCCTCCCCTAAACTGTAACTGGTTTAGAAGTTCATCCCAGCAATGTGGAGACGAATACAACACCCTTCCAATGCTGTTCTTCCATCAGATGCAAATACACCTCTCTTTTTTCTTTCTTTCCTCAAATTCAATTATCTTTGCAGCTATGGTGTTTCTAGCAGATTCATGTCCCATGCAGCCTAGAAGAAAGACTGAGTTTCTTTTCCAACTTAGACCCTGCAGAAGCCTCCTTGTTACTTGCATCTATATGGCTCACACAAGGAAGGCTGGCAAGGAAAAGAAGGGCCATTCTGCCATCAGCAAGGCAGTGACCTGAGAGTACATCATCAACAGTCACAGAACAGGAATGGAGTAAGCTTTAAGATGAGCGCCCCTCGGGTAGTCAAAGAGACCAGAAATATGCCATGAAGGAGATGGAGAATCCAGATGTGCACACAAGGCTCAACAGAGTTGTCTGCTCCCAAGGAATATTGTATTCCTTTGTGTCCCATATTGTATCCATGTATAGTTGTCCTCAAAATGAAATGAGGATGACGATTCAGCAAACAAGCTTTATACATTGGTGACTATGGTGGTTTGATTCAGGTGTTCCCCATAAACTTGGGTGTTCTGAATGCTAGGTTCCCAACTGATGGAGATTTGGGACTCAAAGCCTCCTGGAGGCAGTGTATTGTTGGGGGTGGGCTTATGGGTATTATAGCCAGTATCCCTTTGCCAGTGTTTGGTGCAGCCTCCTGTTGCTATAGTCCACCTTATGTTGGGGGTGATGTCCACCCTCTGCTCATGCTATCATTTTCCCCTGCCATCATGAAGCTTTCCCCTTGAGCCTGTAAGCCAAAATAAACCTCTTTTTTCCCACAAGCTGCTCTTGGTTGGGTGATTCTGCCAGCAATGCAAACCTGACTGCAACAGTAATGTTGGTACCAAGAGTGGCAATGCTGCTAGACATCTAATTGTGTGGCATTTGCCTTTTGGAGCTGATTTTCAAGAGGAATGTGGAAAGATTTGAAACCTTGGCCTAAGAGATGCTGTGGTGGTTTGATTCAGGTGTCCCCCATAAACTTCAAGTGTTCTGAATGCTAGGTTCCCAGCTGATGGCAACTTGGGAATTAACACCTCCTGGAGGCAGAGTATTGTTGGGGGCGGGCTTATGGGTATTATAGCCAGCTTCCCCTTGCCAGTGTTTGGCACACTCTCCTGTTGCTGTTGTCCACCTTATGTTGACGAGAGAGTGATGTCTACCCTCTGCTCATGCCATCGTTTTTCCTGCCATCATGGAGCTTCCCCCTCAAGCCTGTAAGCCAAAATAAACCTCTTTTTTCCCACAAGCTGCTCTTAGTCTGGTGATTTCTGCCAGCAATGCGAACCTGACTGCAACAGATGCCTTGCACTGCTGAAAGTACAGATTAATGGCCTATTCTGGTCAGAGTTGAAAGACCTGAACGCAGCAAGAACTATGGACTGTGAGATTTGGCTTATGGGGGGGGAGAAAGAGGTTTGCTTGGACAGGGCTAGAAGCAGTTTGTGTGAGAGTTGCTGTTATGCCCATATTCTGAGAATTTGTGCAGGGTTGCTTTGCAAAGAAATGAACTAGTGTGAGCAGAGGGATATGGCACAGAAAAAAAAAAAATATATATATATGGGTGAACTGCTGCCCATTCAGCTGCAATTGAGAAATTATAACCTTTGAGATAGGGCCAGCTCACCTGCACTGGGGCAACAGGAAAAATGTTAATGTAGACTCTTTTGAAGGGGCCTGAGTGCTCAAGGAGTGTCCTGTTCTTCATAATGGGCTTTATTCCCCCATTGATTAACAAATTGGCACCCTACCTGGTATTGTGGGGTATAAGAAATACAGGAAAGAGAGGGTCATTGAATTTGCAGCATGGTCTTGTGTTTTGGAAACGACCATGGGCATTGTGAAGCAGGTTTGCTAGATGCCTGCATGCAGACCCATTGGAGCTGTGAGGATAAACCATGGATTGCAGTGGAGACCCAGTGGAGATGCCCAGACCATAAGATGGCTGCTAAGGAGAGCTTCTGGCCCTGGATGAAGTTTTCCAGGACTGTGAGTAGCCTAGCTGGAGGGGCAGAATTAGAACTGCAGAGATTTGTTGCTGGTTAGAATTATCAGACTTGAGACTTGTCACTAGCTAAAGTTATAGGACTTGGAGCTACAGACTTTGATGTTTGCCCTGTTTTTGTTTTTGTTTTAATTTATTTTTGGTTTTTTCAAGGTAGGGTCTCAGGTTGACCTGGAATTCACTATTTAGTCTCAGGGTGGCCTCAAACTCATGGAGATCCTCCTACCTCTGCCTCCCGAGTGCTGGGATTAATGGCATGAGCCACCACGCCCGGCTCAATGTTTGCCTTGTTTAAGTCTTGCATTGTTTGAATATTTCCTTGCTATTCCCAGCGCCATCTTTTGCAGTGAGAAAGTTTATTCTGTGCCCATTATAGGTGTTTTGGGGATTTTTTTTTTTTTTTTGTATTATGGCTCATTTAAAAGATCTTGGTCTATGGGAATGTTTGAACATCATTAGGATAGATAAAAACTATGGGGACTTTTAAAGATGGAATGAATGCATTGCATTTTACATCATGGATGGTTATCAGTTTATGGAAGCCAGGGGCAGAATGTGGTGGTTTGATTCAGGTGTCCCCCATAAACTTAGGTGTTTTGGGTGCTAGACTCCTAGCTGATGGAGATTTGGGAACTGACGCCTCCTGGAAGCAGTGTATTGTTGGGGGTGGGCTTATGGGTATTATAGCCATTGCTATTACCCATGTTCAAAATGTGTAGGCAGTCTGTGGATGTAAACTAACTTCTGAATGCCAAATAAAGTTATATTTTAAGTTTCCTGGGGCTGGGGAGATGGCTCAGCAGTTAAAAGTGCTTGTTTGCAAAGCCCTGCCAGCCCAGGGTTCAATTCTACAGACACCCATGTAAAGACAGAGGGACATTAATTTGTAGCATCAGGAAACCCTGGCATGTACATATGCACACATACATGCATGCACACATGCACACACCTGTGCACACAAATAAATAAATAAAATTTAAAGTGACTGGGTCATAAAAGATACTGAGCACAGTTGATAAGTAACTGAATGATGCTGATGGGGAGGATGGAGGCAGCTTTCTAACAACTGCTCAGAAACAAAATTTCAAAAACAAAATTTCAAGGCAAGCTCAATGACAGGAGGAAGGCGATGGAGCACGTACCTGGGGCCTGAGAGACCAGAGCTCTATAAGTATGCTGACCCAAGTACTGTAGATTAGAGAAGAGATGAGCAAAAACCAAGACACGGGTTCCAGTTACCAGGCAGATACCCCCAGTGCTGCCCCGGATCCAGCAGACCCTCAGGAAGAAGAATCTCTTCATGGAGCTACTGGATATGAGAAATGTTTGCATTACAGACCACTTCAGGCAGCTGTCAACCTGGCAGATGCATATGAAGACCATCAGCAGCAGGAAGACCCAATAGGCCACTTAATGTGCCAAATAGTCAACCTCATACAGTCTGAGGCTGTCTGTGGTCTGGGTTTCAAAGATCCTCTTTTCCCTACAGACTCTACAGGTGATGTCACAAGTGTGCAGTGGGCCCTGTCATCAAAACATCCTGAGCAGCTAGTCTCCCAATGGAGTGATTTTAAAATTGCATTTGTCAGCTGTATCCTGTCCAAACATGGGTTGACATCTCTGACTCTTACCGCTTCAGCTTCCAAAACTATATATATCCTACCTAAAAGACCAATACCACAAGGACAAGAACCCTTTGTGCTTCCTCAAGCTTACTATCTGTGAGAATAAGCTCTGCCTTGGACTGATGACCAAAAGGGTATGTCTGCATGACATGAACTTCACTGAGGAGGTCCTGGGGCAATAGTCCACCTGTGGAGGGCATTCATTCCTACAGGAAGAGGTGATGCAGTTCCTGACCTACTATTGCAAAGTGCCTGTCCAGCTTGATCCAGAAAGTGTGGTGGTACTAGATGGCTGCTGCTCAATCTTCTCTGCACTGCTCATGGTTCTCTGTGACCCAGGTGAGGCCCTGCTGGTCCCCATGCCCTGCTACGGTGACTTCACCTTTACTCCCACCTGTATGTGAAAGTTGAGCTTATTCCCATCCATCTGAAGGGTGGGGTCACTGAGGCCAATACACATCCTATTAAGCAGCTCACTGTGGACAAGTTGGAGCTTACCCTGCTTGCAGCTAGGATTAGGGAAAAATGGTCAGAGGCCTTACGCTCATCAGCCCCCAGAATCCTCTAGGTGACATTTACTTCCTAGTCTCACTTAGGGAAAACCTGGCATTTGCCAAGAGGCATAACCTATCTATGACCATAGATGAGATTTTCCTGCTATACATATTCGAGTCCATCATGTTCCACCATGTCCTGAGAAGACATGTGCCTGACCCCAATAAGATGCATGTGATCTAGGGAATCAAGGAGGGTCTGGCCATCTCTGGCTTCCACTTTGGTATTCTCTACACCTACAAGGAGGTGGCTTCTGTCACAAGGTCCTTTGGTTACCTCCAAAGTATCTCAAGCATCACTCAGTACAAGCTCTAACAACCCCTCCAGGATTGAATCCAATCCATAATGGATTGACAGGATGCACCTGCCTACTAACCACAGCCAGCTCCAGGAAGCTCACAGGTATATCAGTAAGAAAGTGGGGGAGCTGACAATCCCTTTTCTCAGTTGTGGCTCTGCCCTCTGCGCCTGGATCAGCTGGGAAAGGATATCTGAATTCAGGATTACCTGAAGAGGAACTGAACCTCCATCACCACTTTCTGGACGACAAGCTGGTGTTATCTAATGGTAAACCCTACACATGTAAGTTGCTGGATGATTCTGGCTCACACTGCAGGAAGTCAGCTTCAACTATAGATGGCCTTGTATGGGTTCCATCAGATGCTAAAGGAGCAGAAGAGCTAGAAAGATGGCTTAGCAGTTAAACGCTTGCCTGTGATGCCTAAGGACCCCGGTTCAAGGCTCAGTTCTCCAGGACCCATATAAGCCAGATGCACAAGGGGGCACACACATCTGGAGTTCATTTTCAGTGGCTGGAGGCCATATGGTGTGAACATTCTCTCTTTCTCTACCTGTCTATTTCTGTATCTCTCTCTCAAATAAATAAATGAAAATAAGATATTTTTAAAGGAGCAGAAGTAAGATTGGATGGAGAAGCAGCTAAAAGATGCACTGATAATATGGGCTATTGGCCTCCAGCAGCAGTTCCAGCCAGGCCTACCACATGCTCAGAGTCCCCTCATAACAACCTCTGATCCAGTAGGGTGGAGGATTTCACTGGTGCTGCAGTTGAACCAAGAGTGATTCCTCTAATTATAGTCTCCTTCAACCCACTCATCAACCTCCCTAAGCCAAAGCACTTGTCATTTTTGGAAGCTTTGCCTCCTTTTAGTCTTTGCTAACTATTGTGTATGTTAAATGGTGTTGTTATTGGGACTGGAGTGGGAAGGCTTTCAGACACCTGGAATAAAAGGAGCTATCTGGGTTCCTTTTTAGGTGGTTTTATTTCTGTATTCAATATCTAATAACTTTCATACTCTGTTCTCTTCAAAAAATAAGTACAATAAAAAAGAAAATTGCACACCAGCATAAGCTGAATCAGGATGCCTGGGGAGCTCTGCACTGAAATTTTAGAAAGGGCTAAGGAAATAAATTCTCATATTAAACACATCATCAAAAAAAGAACTCTTACTATCAGCAAAGCTTCCAAGGGAGAGGTAAAACATGACTATCTTCCTACTCTGATCCACAGGCTCATGCAAAGCCTATGAAGGAAACCCACAGCTCTCTAACAATGTCACCTCCCTGGCTTACTTGATGCCTCCAGTGCAGAAGGGCAAGAGACAGAATGGCAGGGAAATAAGAGCTCTAAAACAGCCAGTGTAAGCACAAAACAATGAACTCAATTTGTAAAACTCAAGCAATGAAGTATTTCTCACTTAAATCCCTATGAAGTACCCAGTATCCCCCATGCTACCCGACATTGCTTTTCTGTCAAATATTCTAGAAATTCTACCTTTTCATAATGGCTCCATCCATGACACATTTATTGTTTAATTGAGGCTTTGATGAGGTTCCAATTCCGCAGCTAGGAAAGACTAAAATTCGGATGCAGAGAGGGATGTAAGCAATACTGGATCTTTCCTAATCTAGGATGCACATTTATAAAGATGCACCAAAGGGTCTTAAGACACTAACTTGTCTTTGCATCATTTGTTTTTTCTTCTTATCTCATTAAATCATAGGTGATCTTATAACTACCAGTGTGAGACTCAATGTTTTTGTCAAATTTAGAATGATCAACCAGGGTTGGGGCCTGTTGAATGCTCACCCAGCCCAAACCAGTGTTATTACCAAGGCAGAAGCTGTTTGCTCGGGCCAAGTAGAGGCCACCTCCTTCATCATGGAAAGTAAGTGAAATTCCCCAAGGGTTTTGCATACTTATTAGCCTGAGACCAAAATTGGGGTCCTGGCCCAAGGTCTTTGACACACTCTAGGTTTGATGACAATAAACACATAAATCTTCAGCATATTGATATCATCTTATTTCCTTCTCATCATGCACACTCACACCTTAAAAATATGATTTACTCAATGCTTCATTAATATCCGAAGTTGCATTCATTACCTACTATTTTTTTTATATATATATATATATATATATATATCATATTCACCCCATCCCCTCCTAGTCCTGCTTACCTCCTTCCTCTTAAAAAAAAATACTCTTCTTCCCACTTTCATGTTTGTTTTTTGAGTTTGTTTTGCTTTGTTTTTTTGGTGACTCAATGAGTTAAATAAGGGTTGCTTGCATGTAAGTAAGAGTGGAGCATTACTGGAACACCGGCAGCTTACCAGTGCCTATACCACTGAAGAACATGATTCCTCTTTCCCCAGCAACCAACTGCCAATAGCTCCTCAGGGAAAAGTGATGCCTCATAAGCTCCTTCCCCATCCAAGATGGAAGGTTACCAGGCCTAGTTTTATGTAGGTCTTGTGCAAGTACCCACAGCTGCTGTGATGAGTCATGTCTATAAGTCAGTATTCTACAGCAGTCCTCCCAGGATCTGGCTCTCACACTCTTTCCACCCCTTTACCAAGGTCTTTAAAAGACTACAGAAATGCATTCAAGAGAGCTTAAGTAATACAAAAAGAGCTTTCTGTTGCTTATTGTTTCTGTGCAGAAACACTGATTTGAACAACTATTCTCATACTGAAATGCCTTTTTAAGAGCTAGGAAAACTACAGTAGTATAGAAAAAAAATGTATACAGGGGAAAATATCTTTTATACATAGAATCCTTCATATTTATTTTCTGTATTTAGTATATCCTGAGCTGCTGGTGTGGTGGCATGCACCTTTAATTCCAGCACTCAGAAGGCTCCATAGAAAGTACAATAAACAAATGTACATGCAAAGTGTATTGCATATGGCTTTGTTTTAACATACACATTCTATTTGACTGACCATCCCTTCAATTCAAAGTTGGAGGATGGATGTAAGGTCAAGGCCAGCCTGAGACTACACAGTGAATTCCAGGACAGCCTGGGATAGAGTAAGACCCTACCAAAAAAAAAAAAAAGAAAGAAAGAAAGAAAGAAAGAAAGAAAGAAAGAAAGAAAGAAAGAAAGAAAAGAAAAAGAATATCCTGAGCTATAAATTTAGTTTTATCTTTCATATTAATTAGCAAAGTACTACCTCTTAAAAGCAAATGGACTATTAAAGCAATTTCTGCTTTAAATAAGATGTTGAGATACCATCTTATACATAGTGGTATTTGCTTTCAGAAAACATCAATTTTATGATTGGAAAAAACTCATTTTATTTTCATATCATTCAAAAGTAAAGAAACAACCATGAAAGCTCATGAATTTGGGCACACTGCAGCAGAAACCAGAGGAAACTGTCATCTCTCAGGCTCAACGCTGCTCATCTATGTTTTGGCACAGTGCGCACACAGATGATTCAAGAAGCTGGATTTAGCACTTACATCCTGGGCACTAAAAGTGGGCACAGCTGGTGCCATGACTGGAACTAGAGTTCATAGTGCGGAAACAGGATCCTGCAGGATGGTCAGGACGTGCTTGTACTATGCCAATGTGCTCTTAGTGGAAAAAAATGACAGCTTCATCTCTCAACAAAGGCTATCATTGCAAAAGAATCTTGAAATTATAATGCCTTTACATTGTCCAGTGGTGTTCAACAGCCATGTAGTTAAAAAGAATTAACCTTGTATTTTGTATTACAATTGTATCTAAGACTAAAGAACAAATCAAAGAAACATCATGACTGCTAAGGGGGAAATGCTCATGAATAAACAAACATCTACAAAGAAAAGCATGTTTTTATTTGATACTAATTCTACAGTGTTTTCAAAATAGTTTACCACCAAATCAATCTGTTCCATTTAAGAATGAATAAGGAAAACAATTCTTCTTTGGTAAGTTAAAAATGAAAAAAGTGGGAATTACTAATATTTCTTTTTCTTATTCCCTTTCCACAACCTCTCCTGCCTTATTGGAAAGACTCATAACTTGGGCAGGCTTTCTAATCATTTGGCCTTCATTTGATGATCCACATCTTTCTCCCATTTCATTCCTTTTGAAATTGTTATAAGAAAGCAATTTCTTACTACTCACTCAAGGAAATTAGTTTTGAATCAAAACAGTCATGATGTCTGACTAAGAAGTTTAGGTTTTCGATCTGAGCCTTTTAAGATAATTCCCATGGATGTCACTGAATTGCTTCCCAGAAAAAGCCATACTGACTCACGAGTTACTGAGCTGCCCCTTGAACCTCAATGATGCAGAAAAACATGTGGTATTTAACATGACACTTCTACCAACATTTGACTCATGCTATTTCTAAAGTTTCCTATGTGGAAAAATAAGACTGCCTTCGAAACAAATTCTTTCTCAAAGCCTTCAACATTCCAATTAAGAAATAATACAGTAGAACATTTCTACCAACATCCATGTCTAGTACTTCATTTTTTCTATCGTCTCAGCACTTCACTCCCATTTTTAAACTCACATGTAGGCTACAATTAGACTGCTGGCTGGAGACCATGCAGTTTGGGCTACAAAGAAACTATAATAATCAAATGTACAAGTAAAGTGCATTGTATATGGCTATGCTCTTTAATGTATGCATTCTATTTGACCAGTCCTTAAGTTCATTATTTAGAAAATAGAAATTAATTAGAGTTTGTATAAGGAATCATATTCCATAAGGTTTACAATATTCAACTATCATCAATAGACATCATTCAAGCAGAAAATCAACAAGGAAATAATAGAGTTCAACACACCATATATAAACTAGACCTAACAGACATCTACAGAACTTTCCACCCAATTCGACAGAATACATATTGAGCAGCCCATGGAAAAAGACAGGAGTTCACTGTCACCTTATTAGACCTGGTCACCCATAATGTAGACTGGAAAAAAAGATAGCATCTTCAACAAATGATACTGGACAAATTGGCCATCCATATGTAGAAAAATGAAACTCAATCCACACATCTCCCCATGCACAAAAATCAAGTCCAAATGAACCAAAGACATCAGTGTAAGCCTGGAAATGCTGCTACTACTGGAGGAAAAAATAGGAGGAACTTCCATGATATACAAGTTGGAAAAGACTTCCTGAACAAAACCCCAGTAGCTCAGGAAATTAAACAATCACTCAACCATTGGGATCTCATGAAGCTGAAAAGTTTTTTCACAGACAAACATAAAATAAGCAGAGCCATCAGATTATCCACAGAATGGTAGAAAATTTTTGCCAGCTATGCAACTGACAGAGGCCTAATTTCTAGAATCCACAAAGAACTCCAAAACCTAAACAATAAAAAGTCAAACAATCCACTCACAAAATGGGGCAGAGAACTGTACAGGGAATTCTCAGAGGAAGAAATTCAAATGGCAAACACACACTTAAGAAAATGTTCAACATCCCTAATCATCAGGGAAATGCAAATTAAAACAACTATGAGATTCCACCTAACCCCAGTAAGGATGGAAAACATTAAAACAATCTAATGAAAATAGTGCTGGAGAGGTTGTGGAAAAACAGGAACCCTCATTCACTGTTGGTGGGAATGTAAGATGGTACAACCACTATGGAAAGCAATATGGAGACTCCTAAAAAGGAAGGCTAGAGAGCTACCAACAGATCCAATTTTTCCCTTTCTGGGCATTTACCCTAAAAGCTCCATACCTCAGTTCAGAGAGATTTGCTCGACCATGTTTATAGCTGCTCAATTCATAAGAGCTAAGATCTAGAATCAACCCAGGTGTCCATCATTATACAAATGGATAGCCAAAATGTGGCATATCTACACTATGGAATTCTACACAGCAGTAAGGAAAAATGATGCAATGAAATATGAAGAAAATGGTCAAACTTGGAAGAAATCAGTCTTAGCAAACTCACCCAATCACAGAAAAATAATTGTCACATGGTCTCACTCATCTGTGGCTCCTAACCTGAATCTGCCTGAGGTGCTGACATACCTAATAAGCATCTTGAGGACCGGACAATAGGGAGGGTCAGATGGGAGGGAAGATTAAGGATGGTGGGGGAGACACAAAACAAGACCCAAATGGAAAAGGTACCATAAAATCCTGTATCCTGAAAGACAGACTAAATGGTTGAACCTTCATTAGGTCCTTACAGGGAACACCTGAATCACAGGGCCCTGGAGAGGGTATGATGAAGACTAACCTTAATCTTCTCCTGTTTCTCTCTCTCTCTCTCTCTTTGTTCCTCTTCTCTCTCTTCTCTCTATTTTATATTTCCTATCTTTTTCTTCCTTATTTTTCCTTGGTGCTGGCCTATAACTCCCAGTACCAACATGCAGTTAACTTCCACAATGAGCTGTTGACCAGAGAGACCTACAAGACTTCCAAAAAAAAAGATTTCTGTCAGAGAACTTAATGACTCACCAAAGGTTATGGTAAGACCCTACTGCCAAGGACACCATATGCTGTTGGTACAGAACATGGAGTGACCTGGCTGGAATCTGGAAGAGAGTCAGTCCCCAGACAGTTAGTTTGTCTAATGCCAGAAGGTGCTACATGAAAGACTGGGGGAAAATGACCAACATCTGTCTAAGCAACTTGTTGTCTAAGCTACTCAGCAGCAAACAACCTGATGCAATGCTCACACAAGTTCAATAGTGGCACACAGCAATAGTGGGTAACCAACTGCTCTTGATTTGGCCAACAGATTGGCTCAGTGGAATGGAACTCATAGCTGGAATTGGGAAACAAGTCAAAACCATATCCAAAATATGAGCCTGCTCTCCAATATCAAGCTCTCACCAATCATGGGCTACAAGAGGGTCTACACCTTTGTAATTCTCTCTAAAATAATAATGGCTATCCAGTGCTGACTTGTCTCTCCATTGGAGAATTTGTTTCTTTTTTTCAGATAGACACTGAACCTGAGGAGAGGATCTGCCTATTGCACCTCACCAGGGCCCCAGTTGTACCATACAGTAATTGGAGAAATGAGCAAGAGTGCTGCTTTCTTGGTGAACCTGATACCAACATAACAGTGAAGGAGATAAACACAGAGAACACTCAGCTCCTACTAAACCAGATATCCAGAGACACAGAGGCTCCCAAGACCTCATCACTGAAGTAGACCTAAAACGAACCCAATATGGCTCAGGGAAATTCATGGAAGAGGGAGCAGAGTGTTAGAGCCACACATTGGGTCATTATGCACAGAGACATTGCCTCTTCCACATAACTGATGGCTACCCCACAATGCACGATCCACATTCCCCAATGAGGAGGGTCCCTTCAGAGGGATGAGGACAGAGAGGAGGCTATCGATGGCACCAACATGAATGTATTCACATTATGTGCATAACTAATAAAAAGCCTAAATCCAAAAATAGCCTTAAACAATAAAACATGAACTATTGCCTAGATAATTTTAGTGGTTCTTTACTCAGTAGAGTTTAAAAGACAATTAGTCCTCTATTTCACTTTGTTTGAAAAGATATAGGTTGGGTATTCCTGTAGGAAAATTACTATACTTTCCCATCCCAGGTTGTAACTAAGTGATGGAGTATTCAGTCAGAAGTTCTTATGTCTCCTACCCTTTGAAAATCCTTGAGTCTTCATGTATGCACTGTATATCCTGTGCCTTCTGAACACCATGAAGACTATCACTCAGGGATATATTTGTTAGTAAACCTTTATCAACCAATATGCTCTCATCTGTACAATGAGGATTAATTTACCTTTCACAGTTTTCATGAACATCAATAAAATACTGAATAAAGGTTTTCAAAAGAAGTACAGGTATATATCAATGAAAATTATTATTTCTCACAATTTCATTTCATGAACTGAATGAATAAGTTACAAACAACTCTTAAAATGTATCCCTCTGGGCTGGAGGGATGGCTTAGCAGTTAAGGCATTTGCCTGAAAAGCTAAAGGACCCTGGTTTGATTCCCAGGACCCACGTTAGCTAGATCCACAAGGGGGCACACACATCTGGAGTTCATTTGCAGTGGCTGGAGACCCTGGCACACCCATTCTTTCTCTCTCTCCTTCTTCCTCTCCCTCTTTCTCTGTCAAATAAATAAATAAAAATAAATATATTTTTTTAAATTTACCCCTGTTAGTGAAATTCACCTCCATTCAATGTACATGTCAAACCTTGCCACAGTCACTAGAATGAAATTAATATTTTCTGAGTCTTCTACTAGAAGTTTTGCCAATCATAAAAGAACAGGGATATATTTGGGTGCATTGTTACGATGATTTTACAGGTTATTTCATTTTAAAGTAAATCATTATATATATTTAAATTTCATGCAATTTATTTAATACCAACTAAATCACAGAAAGATGTAAAAACTTAGCAACCACAGTGTGTGATTTTCAAATAAGAAGCAGTCTTTGATTACCCCATTCTCCATTCACATTATCATTTTTTAATAAGCAAGTATTCTTAGATATATTTATATGTTTCTCTTCATTCCTTTAAACTCTTTCATTGTCCCTGTTATAGTCCAATGTATCAGTAAATTGTACAGACACTCAACTATTTCAAGTCAACACTATGTTATACTATGTATTCTAAAACAAGGTATCAAAACTCTCTTCAAAAACTCTTGATTGCACAGTTGTTTGTGCTACTTGATATTAATTAACATCATTTAAAATGATTTCTCTGGGGTGGAGGAATGGCTTAGCAGTTAAGATGCTTGCCTGCAAAGCCAAAGGACCCAGGTTTAATTCCTCAGGACCCACTTAAGCCAAATGCACAAAGTGGCACATGTGTCTGGAGTTTCCTTGCAGCAGCTGGAGACCCTGGTCCACCCATCTCTCTCTCTCTCTCTCTCTCTCTCTCTTTCTCTCTCTCTCCCCTCTATCCATGAAATAAATAAAAATAAAATACTTTAAAATAATAATAATAAAATGATTCCTCTTCAAACAGATCCTCAGGTTCCTCAATGCATAAACCCATACAAAGCTGTCCTTCAACATTACATAGACTATTAGATTTAGCATAGTACATTTAATGATCAATATAGCCATCATCTTTATTTGCAAAGAATAATCCTGGCACCATAAGATCACATAAGTTGTGATTTGAATGAAAATGCCCCCCGTGGTTTCATGTGTCTGAATGCTTGGTCCTCAGCTAGTGGTGAGGTTTGGAAGGCAGTGGAACCTCTAGGAGGTGAAAGCTTGACAAGAAGAAGTGGTTTATTGTGGGCAGCCCTGGGGTGTTACATCCTGGTCCAATTTCCTGTCCGCTGTCTGCTTCCTGACTAGGGGGGTCTAATGTGACCTGCAGCCTCATGCTCTTGCCACTGTGACTTCCCCAGTCATAATAGACAACATCTTCTTGAACTGCAAGCCAAAATAAACTCTTCTGCCCTAAGTTGTTTCTTGCCAGATATTGGATCACAGCAGCAAGAACAGTAGCTCAAATACTCTCAGGCTTGATTTATCCTACATAAGTACATGCTCAGTACACTTAGTGAGCATGAAAGTTAGATACAGAAGAAAAGATACTTTTGTTTTCCAGATGATCTCATTCACTCTCTATTTCCATATTTTATATTTCAACCACACAGATTATCTCTGGATTTCTCAAACGTGTCATATTGTCTCATTGCAAGGTTTCCACAAATGCTTCCTTTACCTAGACATATTTTGTCCTTGTTCAGTTCATTTGTTTTTCCATTGTTCATATTTCTTGAAGTTACTGCAGGAAGCTTCACTCAACTGTTTTAGATAGAATATGTAAGTACCCCTTAGATAAGTTTTATATTGTGTCCTCTTATTTTCCCCAACACCCATGTTAGAAATGATGTAATAGCTTGGTCAATTTCTTCTTTTTTAGACTGTAAGCTTTTCAGTGGCAAAATTGATTCATTTATGCTCACTTTTTTATCCTAAGTACCTGATACATCATCTGTTATTATTTATTAACAAGCAGTTCATACTATTTGCTGACTGAATTAAGAATACAGACCTTAACAACCAATTTTTCTATTCATTTTTCCTATCTTGGGGTCCTTGATTTTTTATTTTTTATTTATTTCTTTGCAAGCAGAGAAAAAGAAGAATAGGTAAGCCAGGGCCTCCTGCCACTGTGAACAAACTCCAGATACATGTACCATTATGCATCTGGCTTTATGTGGGCACTGGGGAATCAAACCTGGGTCATTAGGCTTTGCATGAAAATACATTTACCACTGAGAAATCTTTCCAATCCTGCACCCTTGTTTTTTATATTTTATATTTTGAGACAGTTTCTTATAGCCAGGCTGGCATTGAACTCGCTAGGTAGCCAAGGCTGGTCTTGAACTCCTGATCCTCCTTCCTCTACCTCCCAAGTGCTGGGACTGTGGTATGTGCCATCACTCCTGATTCCTGGTTGGTTTTTTGAATTAAGGTCTCATAGTGTAGCTCAGACTGGCCTCAAACTCACAGAAATCCTTTTGCCTCAGTCTCTCACATACTGACATTAAAGGTGTGCTCCACCACAGCTGGATTTCAGCAATTCTTTACATTCATCATGTCATATTGATGTCCACACCAAGTTTTTTATTTTATTTTTTTGTTGCTCATTAAATATATTATAAATTTTATTTTCACATAAATCAGTGTCTTTAGTTATAAGTAACAGAAAATAATTCTGGGGTGGAGGGATGGCTTAGTGATTAAGGTGCTTGCCTGCAAAGCCAAAGGACCCAGGTTCAATTCCCCAGGACCCACATAAGCCAGATGTACAAAGTGGTGTATGTGTCTGGAGTTCATTTGCAGTGGCTGGATGCCACACACCCATTCTTTCTCCATTTTCTCCCCACCCCATCTCTCTCTCTCTCAAATAAATAAGTAAAATAAAAAATAAGAAAATAAAGAAACTCATTCTCATTTTACTAAATATGTTGTTAAGCAAATCATAGACTCTGTCATTATTCACAGAGACTGCTCCACTAGAGTAATGCCTAACAGAATTGGTGTTATAGAGAATTAAAGCAATCACCTATGGATGCAAGCACCTTAAAAAGCTCTGACAACCTGACCACCCCATTGGACTGTCTTATTAAACCCATCACACATGCCTATGGTCATGGCTTCACCTTCACAGAATTAATTTCAAGTATTGTCTGATATACCTGTGAAGTTACACATGCTTGTGAGGTTGGGTCATGGCCATGCTAGATGCAGGGAACCAGGAGGGGAGATTCTCTAATGGGAGACAGATGCACTCT